>VZSZ01001128.1:633281-687129 GCA_013398815.1 Ibidorhyncha struthersii | reverse complement strand
CCTCTCCCTCTCCCTCTCTCTTTCCCTTCCATGATTTCCTGTCCCAACAGTAGCTTAAAGGGGAATTGAGCACAGGTTTTTTTTTCTCTCATTTTCTCTAGAAATAAAGGATTTTGCTAGAATGAAAGTTCATCCATAAACTTTTCTTCAGTAATAGCTGGGAGAGGACGACAACCACTTCAGCACAGACTGAGACCATGGCCACACTCTGCAGTAAGACGTTTCAAACTGGTATATAAACCTGGCTAAGTTTTTGGCTGAATTCAGGTTTTAGTTAGAATTACTGGGAAGGAACAGATTCAGGAAAAGGTGATCCAGCTACTTCCTACCTATGCCTGGCTCTCTGTTTACTTGGAGAGCATTGCATTAATTTTGCTGAAGCCATGGGCTGAATTCAGCAGCTACTTTAAATCTGGGTTTCTCTAGGCCTCATTTTTTTTGAGAGGTCTCTCTCTAGGCCACCCGTTTTTCTCCCCAGAAAAGGCATTCATACTTGTCTCTGTAGAAGTGTGATGGTTTCTGTGCTGTAGTTGTGTTTTTCTTGGCACCAAGTCTGATACTAATAACTCAGAGCTGGACTCTTCTCCTTGAGTTCAAAGAGTCACTGCTTGAACGATAGCTGCTGTTGGCTCCAGTACTATGTGCCCCAGATGTAGGAGAAGGATGAAAACACAGTGGGGTTGGATGAATCACTGACTTTTATTGAGGAAACCATTAGAAGAGAGGTGGAAGATGCCTTGCTTTGCTACAGGCAGCAAGGCTTTACTCATTGCACATCCTCTGGCTGAACTAATGAATGAAACAGCCAGAAGTCAATTAACTCACAACCAAAAGCCCTGCCATGACTTGTCCTTGCAGTGAGTTTGACTTTGGCTGTCTCAGGGCTGTTCTGAAAAGCCATGCAATTTTGTCAGAGAAAAACAGGCACACACTCACATTGTGGAATAATTGAGATGGCAGTTGGTAAATCTGGTCCGTGGGGATATTACGTGTCCGCTCATGTTCGTACATGAATGGATCCTCCCAGCTAAATCTCTCGGACTCCGTTCCCATCTGTGTCCTGTCAATCAGTGGGGTGGGCACCACCCAAAACAGATGCTGTTGGGCACTGGAGTGCCTGTCCTCTGCAGAATTAGTGACAGTGCTGTCCTAGAAAGCTAATATATTGATAATGTCTTCTCTAGCAGCAGTGAGAACAACTTGGAGAGGAATTTGGTCTGTGTTATCAAAAGCAGGATGCAGTATCAGCAAAGCACAGATGATGGCAGCAAAGTATAAAAGCAAGACAGCTGGGAAGATATCAATTACATTTAATAAGGAGCAAAGAAACTTATAAGTTTCTGGGAAGCTGAACTTCGGCGTCTCTGATGATTGGAAAAGAAGCATTATCGATGCACCTTCCTGCAGGGCAGCAACATTCCCCTTCATTACAACAACACCCGCTAGAAAAATATTTGCTTAAACAGTGGGTCACAGTGGATATAGCAGATAGAGGTGTAATTGTTTCCATGCTAATTAATACAGGTACAACATGGTCCCTGTGGAACTCATTGCCACTTTCTTTTCTGTAGTTAGAAGCTTGTGACTTTCAAAACGATCTTCCTTTCAGAGGAGCTACAACTTTGGGAATACATCCGAGAGCACTGTGAATATATTTATTCCTGGACAATGGAGTGCATTGGTGTGATTTCTTGCCTGCGTGGCTTTCCCCTAGTTCCCCTGCAGCAGAGTGCATTTTTAATTGTGGTTACTCCTTGCTCAGAAGGCAGGTGTGTAACTCCACAGGTATTTGTGTGCTTGCTCAAGCACCTGAGCGGAAAGTCAGGCAAAGATGCACACGGCTGTTTACGCAAAGAAGCTTTCTTCTTCTGCATCCACTGAAAGGAAGAACCTGATATATCTCCTTTGCATCACTTAGGAGAGCTATTGAAGGACCACATTGCTGCCCTATCCAGCACAGGCATGCTTGACTGATATATTTGGCCAGTAACAGAATTTTTGTCTGTGCTAGCTATGGTTTAGTGTCCCACATTCCCAGGGTCAGTACTTAGCAGGTGGGTAGAGTACTTCCCATCCCCTCTAAGACCCTATCACTCCTTTTTCAGTTGCAGAGTGGCTAATTAAGCAGTGTCTGGATGGACCTCCTGTTGCGTTATCTTCATGCTAGGGTGTAGAGAGATCTCTTTCTTCTTTGCAGAGGCACATAAATTAACTTTATTCCTCCATTTGCACAGCCCGGTTGTGGGGACTCGTTTGCAGACATGCACAGTCTTTCACAGCAGTCATTCGTTGGTGGAAATGTAGTCCTGTGGCTCAGTAGCCAGCACCAGTTTCCCCAATTCCTCTAACAAATGTAATAAGCAGTCCTGGAGCTGTCAAGTCACTTTGCATCTAGATGATGTGGGATCATCCGAAAGCTTGCTCACTGCCTGGCAACTGTAATAGGTGTTAAGAGCTGCAGTGAAAGGGCTGCTTAACTTGACAACTAACAACATACCCTGGCCTTTCTGTGTCTGTCACAGTCTGAATAATACATTTTGTCAACGGCGTGATTTTTTAACAAGTCCCTTCTATCACCTGTTCAGAGGCAGAGCCAGGGGAAAGGCAGGGAGCCAGTGAAACTCCTGCTAGAACAGGGGCTGAAACAGCCTTGATTTTGCCAAGGTAGGGAAAGATCCAAATCACCCCAGGAAAAAGAGGGTGAACAGGTCAGGAAAAGCCTTTGGCAAAATGTGGGAGTTGTATTTATATGACATGGAAAGTAAAAGACACAGCCTGGTTCCAGGAGATGAGCAAATGCCCCCACATTTCAGAAGAACGGATGGGTCTCATCAGTGCCTGTGGTGCAGGTCACATAGAAATGGTGGGACTGGCAGTGGGATCCCCAGCCCACCCTGTCCTCCCACATCTGATCACTCATGGACTAGCTCAGCTCTGATTTGACAAGTTCATAGGCTACTCCAGAGCAGCTATGGGCTGCTCCAAGGACTTCAGGGATGGCCACAAGGCAGTCCACGGTCAATGGCTCAACTTGATAGGGCTGATTCCACAATGACACAAGTGCATGCCTTGTGTCTTTCTTGACACCGGACAACAAAATCCAGCTGAAGTCCACTCTTAGACCTCACTGTTAGATGAAGGTAGCCCTGGCTTTCAAGCTGGTCTTGGGTACCTCATCTATTTCAAGCCAACAGGTGAAGACTGACTGAGTCAACGCAATTTTCCAACAGCATTGTGGGTTCCTCATGGAGGAGAAAGCCAGAGTGCTTGATGACACAATGGCACACTGGTGGAAACTGTGCCAGCTGTCCACCATGTTTCCAGTAAATGGGTGAAGTGGAGAACACACTGGGTTGATCCTCACTCCAGGAGTATCTGGGCTGGTCCAGAACATTTACAGCCTCTCTACCTCCATCTGCTATCTGGAAAGGAATAATACTAACACTCCTCAGTCATGTTTAAGTTGTAAGCATTCTAAGGGACAGGCTTTTTCTTACTGACAGCTCCTTGCCTCAATCCTAGCTCAAGCTTGTGGGTTCCTCTGTCATACAAATACTTGTCAAGAAGTGTTAGTTCCAGGCAGAGCTATGTTTATGATTTGAAGTTTGCATGGAAGCACAAGCAATAGTTAAAGCTGAGGACTCTAAAAATAGTGCATGCATACGTTCAGCATTGGTAATGCTCCTCAGCTATTAAGAAATCTCTCTGTCTGTGCAAAGCCCCCTGATTTCCATATTACTATAGAACGCGATAAGTGAAGTACATCTGAAGAGATTTTATCCGAGCCCTTAGGAGAAGATAGGAAAAAAGGCTCAACCCCTTCTCATTTTCATGATGTTGAGAAAGTTGATCTGTGGCAGAGGTGTAGGGAAAATATGCTTGTTACAAAGACAGCTTTCTGCTTGGGAAGATGGCCTTTGTCCCAAAGGTCTTACAGGAACAATACTTACTTCTTCTCACTTAGGGGAGTTACTCCTGGGGAAAAAAATGGTGTTAGTATCTCTCAGTTGGAAGTGATCCATCTCTTCTCAATTTATGTAGCCACAGTGGGACTGCTTCCAGCTGAGCTGGCTGGGGTTGCAGGTTGGGAGGAAGACGTGGTCTTTGAGTTGCACGTGGATGTCCATGGAGAAGAAATCAGGGTTGTCAGAGAATGAGGAGCTATAGATGAGAATGGTGCAATGCAAAAAGAGCTCAGGCCTGTTGAGTTCAAGTACAAACCCGTATAACCAACTCCCATATCTTCTTCACCAAAGCTAAGCTGGTTCTCGCAGCATCAGGACCTGTTTTCCACCCTGAGACCCAAAATGTCAAGGTGCAGCTTATCTGTAGATCCAGCATCGTAACCCTGGGTAGGGAGAGGAGCCGTAATGCCAGATGCAGTTGGGCCATAGTGGTAGGCTCTCCTCCTCTTGCACAGATGAGATCTGCAGTCCTTTCTCTGTCACATGTCGCACCACATGCCACTCTCTCGCAAGTCACCACAGAAGATATTTTCATGGTTTGAGAGGTGGGAAAGCACAAAGTTAGACTTTTTGATGATGGTATGCATGTATTCTTACCATCTGAGGTGGATATACCTGACTATAAGAGATGGAGACACCATCTGCCACCCTGGAAGTATATTTATTGACTGATATATAGACACCAGTATCATTAGAAGTTGTTTAACTCTGAAGAGAACGTAAGTGTCTTAGCAAGTACGGCAGAAATTTCCGAGGCATCTTGTCCCTACATTTGCTACAGCCAGAAATCACTCACAGGTATTCAAATCACTCAAAATACTTATTTCTTTCATTATTTTTCACAAAAAGCCTGAGCTGAGAACCCAATACATTACAGGGGCCTGATGGATTGCTGAGTGTTTATGGAATGTCACCAAGAATAACTCATAGCAAACAGGAGTTTGCCTGTTTGTGTGATACAGTAGAAATTACTTACACATTATTGCACTACTATAGGATACAAATGACAATCATTTAAAACAAATAAAAGCTTTAAATCAGTTAACACAGTTTCTTTTACTTCTTCGCATTGTTTTTTTAAAGGGTAAACTATTTAAAACAACAAAACTGGATTGTTTATTCATTATTTCTGAGGTTGAGGAATTATTTTTCAAAGGGACGTGAAGGAAATCTGTTCCTGTATGAATATTAGGTGAGGCGGACATACGTGCCTCTCTCCTGCGGTAGAAGCTACAGGTTTCATCTCTAAACCTGAAATTGCAGCTTCATGGCTTTAAGGCACAAATTTGTTTAAAGACTGGCCATGGAAGAGATTCGTTTAGTTTTAAGTACGCAGAGCTTTCCTTCAGCATTTCCATAAATCTGCACACACACACACACGAGGGGAAAAAAAGAAAAAAAGAAAGAAAAAGAAAGAATGGTTCAGAGGGAACATCTTGGGATTTTGCTCAGATTTTGCAGTTCTAGAAACGTCAAGTGATGTAAAAGGGGAAGCTTGGGCAAGACAGATTTCACGGAAGAGAAGATGAAGTTGGGTATTCGATTTTCAAAGATGTGCTCTTGGAATTGCCAAGCCTGTGGAAAAAGATGTGCTGGACCAGAAACAAGGTCTGGTCAGAGCAGGAAGGACTTTCCCCTTACAGCTTCGGTCACCTCCAAATCACCTGCTTGGGTTTTTCCCATTCATCCTAGCAGGCGTCTTTAAAGTCAAAGTCTCTTTACACCTCCTTGCCTCTGGGAAGGAGTTACCAGGACAGCTAAACAGACGTAATGAAGATTTGCTAAGACTGTGGTCCAGGCTAGTCTTTATGGGTTTTGTAAGCATTGCATTGAGCATATAGGTGGATCTGACAGGTGTTTTTACAACCAGAAATAATGCAAAAGGCATAATGGTGAGATAATTATTGAGTGCAAAGCAGATTTAAACTCCAACCTCTTGCTTTATTTAGTAATAGTGATATTTAACTTTACTTACATATAATTTCTCTCTTAACTGGGGTCATTAAAAATATAGAAAAAAAAATCTCTACAAATCTCCTCCTTTTAAACCACTGTGTGAGTCACAAGACAGTTCAGTTTTAGATTGCCAAGGTTCTTAGCCTGGAGTGTTTCTGGCTCCTCACAAAACAGAGTTTACCGCATCTGTGAAATTATAATTTTGCACACCCAGAGAGGTGCTATGATGAGTATCAGAGCACTGTTCTTTTACACGGTGCCAGCAACAGATGGGATCTCCTAGTAAAAGACTAAAAAGCTGTATGATCTGCATGGATGTTAAGCTGTTATCACCACATTCTGCAGAAACGACTTTGCTACTTTGGCAGGACAACTGCTTCTGTTGGGATAGTATACGATTAAACTATTCCAAGAGTGGACAGGGAGGTGGTAGGCACTGTATCTCTCAACGTGCTGCAGTACAGGTGCAAGATGAGAAAGAATAGGTGGCAACAGAAAAAAAAAAAGAAGTGGAAGGACACATGGAGACAACGGGGGATCCCAGTTAAGGCTCCCTTGAACATCAGTGGTCACTGCATGAGGTCTCATTTGTTTCATCTTTAGGAATTCGGGTTTGAAAGGAATATGGAGAGAAGCTGACATTGATAACCTCAACAACAGGTTGACTTTTTGCACATGGAGGTAATTAGAAAGTGACTTGTCAGTCCTGTGGAAACTCCTGATATCTGTTTTCAGCCCTAACTGAGGAAGGATATGGGATTATGAAAGCTTTTTTTGGGAACAAGGTTATTCTCAGGCTGGCACTAATTGAGTTGGAAGGTCCAGGACACCTACATGGGCATTTAAAAAGAAAAAAAATAAAGAAAAAAAATAGGTTTAGACATTCTCAGATTGAAATGTCTGATTTTAGATCTCTGTAGATTCATGATGAAACATTTCTGTTTTAAGTGGAAATGAAACTGAGTGTCAGACTGAGTTGTTTCGGACAAATTTTATTTTCATTGCCTCTGATTTACTTTGTACTTTACCCAGTTAATACTACCCATGATGGTCTCTCCCTGGGTCACTGCTGTCTCCCATGAAGCCTGTGGGTCCACGTTTGAGCTTTTGAAAAGAAAAGTAGAGCAGAAGTGAGCACATCTGGGACTTGTTACAGAGATATTCCCTCTCCTGGTGTTTCTGGTCAATCCATGTCTCCAAGGCTTGGGCTGAAGATGGGATTCAGTTCATTGTGAGTTTTCTTCTCAAGCTTTTTCTATTCAGAATTGTCCATTAAAATCCAGGCTAATAATGGACTTCATTTTGCAAAACGTGTGTGTTCAAGCCATCTGAGAGAGTACAGGGCCCATTCCAGATCCCAATTGCTGGCAGATTTCACAAACGAGCTATGAAAACCACTATTCATCTTCCACCCCTTCCCCCTGTTTTAGACTCTATGGAGCCATCCCCACGGGGACCCCTATGAGCAGACTTAAAGATTAGGGCAAGAGCAAAAGCAAGAGGATTTGTCAAATTCTCTGACATCAAAGCACTGAGATATCAAAGGGACAAAAGTACCTACAGACATAAAGACAACTTCTGAAGAGGCCTCCAGGGGCTATATAGTTATCTTTGTCCCCTTCCTTCACTTGCTAACAAAGAAAATCCATGTGAGTTGTGAACTCGTTAACCCAAAGCTGTTCTCCAGAATGATAATACAAGAGATTACCAGGCTCTTAAAGAAGAGGTGAGAGTCATTGTCTGGATGGTGAGATAATCCCAAGCATACACTCTCTGGAAAGGCAGAAGGCTGACAAATCTCACTGGCGGTCTGATCTGTGTCCAACCATGTCTGCAAGTCACGAATGACGATAAGAATATAGATTAGAATATCTGTACAGAATCAGTATAAAGTCTGTCTAAACTTGCATCCAATATCCCCAAAAGTTAAGACCATGTGCACAGGAAAAACTATAACAACAGGGTGAGCATGTAGTGATATATTCCCCTAAAGTACTTTTCCCATGCGGTCCAGGGTCTTTCGACACAGACGTGGGAATTTTGTGTTTTATACTCCTGTATTTATAATGCCTCCCTTCCTCCCCCAGGAATTTATCCAATTAGTTTTTAAACACTTTAAGTGTATGCAATATCCTGTGGCAAGAATTTCACAGTTTCACTGTGCACTGTATGAAGAAATTGATAACTTGTGCCGGAGGCAATGTCTTTGTGTAATAACTCTGGATGTAATTTTTAGGTCACAGGGGTCACCTATGTTTTCTGATATAAAGGGAGTATGGGCAGTGCTTGGCTACTCCTCCGTATTTATTCCTGCCTTTATGCCAGAGCCTGGATGCTTAACCATGGATCAAAGCCCTGTTGTGCTAAGCACTGTGCAAACACAAAAGGTTTCTCCCGTAACAGAACTACACCCCAGCATGTCTATAGGGCTTCTCATCGGCACTGCTCCAAAGGCTGTACAAAGGAGCTCTGCAGCAAAAGAGGCTTTGCAGAAAATGGGGGAAATCATCTGCTCAAGGTCACCCAACAGAGTCAGGAATACACCTGCACACTTTCCTCTCCACCACCCTTCCCTGTCCCTAGAAAGAGAACCTAATTATTCTGAATAACCCTTATCAAGAAGGAAGCATCAAGGCTGCTTGTCCCAGCAGTTCTTGCACTCTCAGACACTTCAGCATTTCCCAGTGCATGCAACTGCTCAGTCTGAGATTGGTTATTAATATTGACAACCCAATTAATAAATAAAACCCAGCAATAAATTATAAATGAAAAAATATCTACAGGCAATAATCATTTGTTTGTCTGCATTAAATCAGATACTTGGAATTGAAGCAGCACACATGCACACATATTATTACTATATGTCAAAACCAACCAGCACTGGAAGAGGTCTACAAGGGAACCAAGGAAAAATGTTATTTAATATGACCATGGCCGGTTCATGCAGATCAGCCTCAGGGACAGGAACAGTCCCTGCTCTGAATTATTTTGCAGCACATATGTAGACTAGTTGAAGACATAGGTGGTGGCAAATTGTTGCACTTACCTGGAAAATATTAGTTCAAGTTATTGACTTATAAGTGTGTGAGTCTCTGCTTCCCTGAAACGTCTTTATATCTTGCTCAAAATCACACAAAAATTGAATAACTGAAGTGAGCGGCTGATGTTTCACTCAAGAATTATCCTTGCTGGTGATTATTGACCTGTCTAAAGACCAGTCTTCATAGACTGCTTTTGAGATCAACAGCTATCTCCTGCATTCACACGGTATGTCAGTAGGCAGATAAATGCATCACACCACTAACAGTCTCTGTCCCTGATTTTTTTCTCCCTATTGTTTAGGGCATCACAAAGCATAATCTCAATATTAGGCCTGCATTTGTGTTATTGAACCTAACAAGCCAGGGACAGTTCCCAGCAGGCAGTTATACAGAGATTAACTTTGCTGCTTAGCCTAGAGGAATGAGAACAACTACCAGCACATTTTGTTCATTTGTTTGTTAGGATGGAAGCTTAGTCACACATGTATTTCTAGATGTATTGTCCTATCCAGAGTACGTAGTGTGTAGTGTTTTCCCATCCAGTGTAACCAGGATGGTGCATCCCTGCAAAGCCCGGGAGACACCAGATCTCTTCAGTAGTGAAGGGAATTCACAGAGGGAACAACCTGGGGAGATCAAGAGACTCTCTGTGCCTGACAGTCTTCACAATCGGGAGAGCTCAAGTTTTGCCGAACTTGAGAGCTGACCCATGAGTGCTGTTTGGGTGTCCAATTGCCAATAAATCTTAGGGGTGCTCTTCAGACCAGCTTGGAGAACCATGTCCCAAGCCCAGGGAGGGGACTATGTTAGTTGAGTAGAAAGAGGGACAGACCTTTGGTTTTCCTCTGCTTTTTTGAAGTTCCTTTCCATCTGTTGCTAGCTATGAGATTCAATAAATGATCCTCTGAATCCATAAATCATTCTCCACATGTTATAGTTTCTCTAGGACAAGTGACTCAGTCCTGCTTTTCAGAATACTCCAGATGGATTGGTCTTTTTTNTCAAATAGATAGCAAAGTATTTGGGGGATCAGGAATTTTCTTTGTATCTAAACTTTCCACTGCCAAGATGAAGACAACGTTCCTCTTGGGTAGAGAAATGCATTAATAGTTGTCAGGCCCTTTTATTCTACAGGGCAGAAGCCAAAGATGTATGAAACTGGACCTTTCTTCTTGTTTCTCAAAAAAAAATATGTTGTGTAGCATTGCAACTATATGTAAAGCCATGTATGCACACCTTGGTTTCTCCAGTGGATATATGGCAGTATTTCAGACCAAAGCTGACTCACATCTGTCTATATCTGAGGACTGGTAGTAGATTACTTATTTGACTACAGATGTCCTTGACCACTGCAGGACACTTTTCTCTGTTTTCTCTCAAAAAACTTTCAAACAATATATGCCAAACTGGAGCAGGGAAACTTCATTTGTTTGCAGATAATTTGCCAAATAAATTAAATGTACTGATGACTTGCTTGACTACAGAGCAGAGTTAGAGAGAAATAAATGTAAAATCAGACTGAACTGTGTGCTATAAAAGTACACACTGTGGGCTCAGCTTAGTTTTTCTGCAGAGTTTATTCAAAAAGAGAAAGTGCAGAGCAGACTGTTTCTGACATTCCTAATAGGGAATGGTTATTAGAGCCTTTCTCCTTTGGTGGACAATTAACCTCTCACTTTATGGCACTGGAAAATGGTCATTCTTGATTTGAACCAGAAACTTGCCTTGTATTACAAGGGGAAAAAAACCCCTACAGGTTATAGAACACAATAATCAGGATGAATGAAAATCTGACTGGAATTGCTCTGCTGAACGATGATGAGCCTCAACCAGACAAGACTTCTGAATGTTTTAAAAAGAATATTTGGATTTCTTTCTTTCCCCACTCTCAGCATTATTTGATGCATATTTAAGTCCTGAATACTCATGAGTATTTCATGAGTTTCATGACTGAAAGCAGAGACCACAGGATGTTGCTTTAAAAGCTGCGTCTACTTTAAGGCCAGACGGACCAGGGTGGACATCTTGTCTCAGGGACATGAGCAGGGTTAGCCAGGATTTGTTTGGAGCAGGGAAAGATGGCTACAACATGTTAGACAGTAGCACAAATATATCTCTTTTTAGCACATGGTATTTATCAAAAAGGTAAAAGCAACACCAACCTCTGTCCCTTTGCCATACCTTCACATTCATACATGAGTGGAAGAACCCACGTCCTCGGTTTCATGGTCCTCCAGTGATGAATAGATCATGCTAACGAATGTTCCCCTCTGCAACTAAATTCAGCAACACCACCTGCATTATCGGTGTCTGTCTGATAGCATTCAGGATCTTTGCTGCCAGCCTGGAAGTCAAAGACCACTGCAGTTGCAATAGACGTCAATACAGTTTTGGTCCGTGCTCTGAACTCAGTGACCTGTCCTTGCCTACACTTAGCTGTTACCCAGTTTTTGGTAGATGCCAGGTGGCAAACTGCAGAGACAGGATAAGTTGCTTTGCATCTGTGACCTGAAAACAGCAGTGGATAATGGGTGTCACTAAGGACAGAGCTGGTTATGGGAACCTAAAATCACTTGCAGCCCTCTCCTGAATAACTGAGTAGCTCAAATTCACTATGGCTCTCTAAATACCAAGATTTGGGCTTTCACACAGACACAGGCAGGCAACTCTGCTGGGGAAGAAGGCTTTGAAAGTGCTCTGAGGCCAATTTCTGTGGAAGCCTAAAAATTAGCTGATGGCTGATCTCCTCCAGAGATTTCCTCCTTAATCCCTTCCCTTATCAGGAACAGGTTTCTTATCAGTTCTCTACAGGGACATTAGTAAAGAGGGGAGAGAGAGCTCTGAGCTTCGAACAATCCAGGCTTGAAATGCATCCAGTCCAGAACAGCTCTGCAGTCTATTGTATCACTTTAGAGGCCAACCTACACCATCCTCCAAGCGCATTTTAAGCTATCATTTGCCCCTTGTTTTCCTCCTTCTCCAGCTAGAACAGGGCTAGGGGCATGATAGCAATTTCATATTTCTACAGCAACTTCCTTCATAGAGGGTCTCGCTCTTCTCCCTATTATACATTTAGGTGATCTGAAGAAATTCCTTGGCACTGCTATTCAGCAGCTTTTAGGATGCAGGTCCCCTCAAATCCTTGACTGCCACAAAAGCATCTAAGAGGGACTTCAGTCTAGTACTGAGATGGAACACCAGGGAAACTATTCTTTCATCTGCCGCAACTGCTGAGGTCAGTATTTGGCCAGAAAACCAGCTCTGTGATTGCTGTGGCACTTTACTGGTCACACGTGGCTGTCTTCTAAGCTGGACTCTCCTGTCCTTCTCATGCTTGATGTATCTAGGGTGGATACTTAAAGCTGAGCCACCTTAGAAAAATGTGTTCTTTCTAAAACATTTTCTCAGCTTTCAGCATCCTGCCTGCCTACCCCAAGGGACATCATATCCTGAGACAGGCTTGGTTGACCTTGGGCAAGAAGGTGGAAAGCCCAGGGGTGCTTTGATGAGCCTGATGTGATAGCAGGTTGGACCATCCCCTGTGGGGCAACATCCCCTTTCATGCATGAAAGAAAGTATCACTCATACAACCTTCTGGTTTGAATAGCTTCGAGCCAGAACGGTATGACTAAGAACCATCCTCTCCTTTTCGCAAACACTGTATGTATATTTAGATCTGTGTGTGCATCTCTCTATATCTATATCTATACCTACATCTACATCTACATCTACATCTACATCTACATCTACATCTACATCTACATCTACATCTACATCTACATCTACATCTACATCTACATCTACATCTACATCTACATCTACATCTACATCTACATCATCTATTTCAATATCTATTTATTTATTTATCTAATCTATATGTATATGTGTATATATAATATATATAATTTTTTTTCAGCTGGATGTATTGTTGACTCTGTTCTTCCTTCTTTTAAACAATCTTGCAGGAAGTCAATAACGAGGCACTGAGCATCCCACACGTTGTAGAAGATCAGAACTTCCTCTTCTTCAGGTAAAGGATACTATTTGGAAAAAATCAGGACTGACCTTTATTTTCAGTCTCAGCCAAATACAATACTTTCAATGCAAGCTTTTTTCCGCCCCTCACTCTCTTTCTTTGTGCTAGGAATATAGTTACATTCCTCTTAAATCATTCAGTATTTCTAGACACTCTTTTTGCAGCAGCTCAAGAGCAGACAATTATGTGTCTGCACAGTTATCCCAGAGTCTGGGAAGGCAAAAGTTCTACCCAGAGTCAACGTCAGAGTAGGTTTCTCAGCAGGAAGTGTGGCTTTCATTTGGGAGCTCCACTCTGTGAATCATCTTTCGACAGAAATTACGTGGAGAAAAAAAAACAACAAGCTATCGGTGTGGCTTTAAAGACAATGAATTGTGTAAATAACGAGACAAGCAAATGCCCTTGAAAAGGCTTCCATCTTCTTGTACCTTACTGTGGCTTTAGCAGGAGTCATTCTGCTTTTAATTAACACCTTTCTCGGTGCAAAATTACCACACTGTTTTCAAAGACCGAGTGACACCCAGGTGAGAGTTTCCAGATTTTGTTGTGTCTTCAGAGCTGTGGTTAATCCAGGGTTTCTTCCATTTACTTGGACAGCAGGCTGTTAATACTGCGGTGCTCGGAGCGGAGTGCCTGGCGGCAGCCCTTATCACACCAGTGCTTCCCAGATGTGCCTTGAGTATCGAGCACCCCAGGAGATGACCGTACTTGCAAACGGCGTCCAGTTGGTTTGCTGGATGTGTGCCTCTTCTCCTCCTAAAATGCCAGCAGCACAGGAGGGACTTTCTCCTCTGGATGCCCTAGCAAAATTTTAAATGGCAGAAAAGAGCAGTAAGTTTGCAATGTACCAGAGGAATTTGAGCCTTTTTGGAAAGCAAGGGTGGGCAGCAAGATACAGCCTATGGGGAATCCTCAGTTGAACTCTTAGGGCTTTTCCTTTAAACAAATCCTCTTCTTATCTGTCATTTTCTTGCTAGGTCTGTAAAGGGATTAGACTCTTTGATGTTGGCCCCGCTGTCACTTGGGGGCTGGCTTACCCCTTATCCATTTTGGTCCATGCTGTGGCTTTACATCAGGATACATCCCCTGACTCCCTGCCCTCCTTTGTGATGTGGTAAGAAGGACACTAACCACAGGATGGTCCTTTCCGCCCGTGAAAAGATTTTAACACCTGCACCGCCCCAGAAGGATGGACCTTATCTGTTTTTCAGACCTTTCAGGAATCATCCCTCCATCACAATTTCCTTAAGAAACAAGTTCAGACTGTGGCTTCCTATCCTGCGAGCAAGTCTAAATTTTTTTAAGGCAAAATCTTGCTTTTTTAAGGGCAGTGTCTGTTTTGTCATTCATTTTCACTAGATGCGGGATTTCACCAGCTGATATCAGCTTAGACTGAGTAGACTGAGTCATCTCTCCAAAATGATCTTAGAGATTATAATTTCTGAAGGGTGAAGAACTGATATAAGCAGGGTCTCTTGGAAGCCAGATGTCGCATTACAACTGCGGAGTTAACCTAAATGCAATAGCCTTAACTCTGACCCTTTCCCATTTACCACAGTTCTCTAGCTTCTGTGTTTAAGAATCATGGTATAGGATGTAATTTTTGGTAGGGACGATTGCCAGTCCAAGTGTGCTGTGTTATTTTTATTGCATTCTTAGCATAATAATATATTCTGTTCAAAAGTAGTGATGTATGAACATAAATATATCTTATTTGCCTATTAATGTTAGACAGGAAAAGTCATTCTTTGTGCAACATCTGTAATATGATCATTTAAATTTTATTTTCTCCTTTCAGAGGTATGTGCAGTAAACCTTGAAAGGCATTATTTATGGAATTTTCTGCAATACCATCACCGGTATTGTAGAACCACAATTGTTCTATGCATTCAAAGAAGTTCTAAGGTTTTTTCTTTTTTTTATTGTCCCTCTAGGATTTTGAAATGGAAGTGCTGTGGTGTGTTTCAAGGGTCACAGACAAAGCTTGCTGCAAGAGAGAGGAAAGGGGTCATTTCCATGCTTGTGGGTTGCATTTTTGAATGCATGGGCACCATGGGCATGATCTTCATCAACAGAAACTAACACTGTCCTGGCAGGGAGTAGACTTGTCCTGACTGGGATTGCAGAAAATCAAACCCTAACAATACACATGCTACATTTGTATGAGGAAATAAAACAGGCTGGGGATGATTTTCTGGCTTCAGGACCAGATGATGCAGCATGGCTCACATCCACGGATGTGACCTCTCTTCCCCATCCTCATGAAAGAGTGAACATTGATCATTGTACCTACTGGGAAGACCCCCTGGCTTGTGCTATCCCCAGATCATGATAAAGAACACATGGACCATTAAACAGTGTGGATGATCATCACATATATCTTCGATAGCAGTTTGTGCTCTGGCTTTCTTTCTTTACTAGTAGAGACCAAATTGGTAGTACAGAAGACTTCTTCATGGTCTGTGTTCCTGTGTTGGAGGTCTGGCATAATTTACCCCCAGTAGGTTTGGTCTTTTAACCATCAACACAGAGGTCAGCTACAAAGGCTCTGCCCACCCCAAGTGAAGGTTGTTCACTTTCCTGTGCAAGACACATGCTGCACAGCCCAGTCACTAGAAAATCAGTGTTTAAGTGGAAGCGAATATGAAAATGATTGTTACTGTAATGCAGGGAATAAAAGACAGAGGAGGAATGTCTTTTCTGGTGATGACATGTGAGTAAATTGCTATGGCTTATTTTGATATCACTGACATTTTTCATAAAGACTTTCTCCTAGGAGCCAAAGAGATCTGTCAGCACAGAATGAAGTGTGTACAAATGAAGCATAAATCTACACTCCTGACGAATGACAGAGGTGTCGATAATTTCAGTATCTGAGGGGGACAATTCTGATGCAAAACCTGGAGGAGTGAATCCCAGGTCGAGACAGTCTTTTAGCTCAAAATATGATCACAGTGATGCAATCATGGAATAACATGAGCGTGCACAAGGCAAGCTGTAACACTTGAAAAAGCGTGAGGTGTGTGGAAAAGAGAGGAGAATATTCTGATGTGGCAGTGTGCCTGGCTTCAGCTATGTTTCTAAAAATACGGCTTACAGGTCTGGTTTTGGATACTAATAATAATAATAAAAAGGTTTGTGCTCTAAAGACGACAGTATTCAGTGAAGCTGCAGGTAGTACACTGGTACTGGTGCAGTGAAGGTAATGGTATCAAGTCAAAAGGAATCAAGTCCCTGGATTTAACCCTATGAAGCTCCATAATTTGAGTTAAAAGATGGTTGTCCACTTCCTCTGAGATTTTTTTTTTTTCTCAGATTTCTTCTAAGACACTTAAGAGCTTTTAAAATTACTTAAATGTCTTCATGAACCTGCCTAACCTGACTTTTCCTTTGGTACCTTAAAGCAGTGACTTTTAGTTTGTTTGCCCACATATTTTGGTATTTTGATATTTTGACAGCAGACATTTGAAGGTAACCCAGAAAACAAAGCTCCAGGAGGCCAACCTTTATTGCAAATATCAGCTGCTTTCTGTTGCAAAATATTTAGGGGCTTGTTAACTGGAAAATAGTAAACTACCCTGAGGCAGTGTTAAAGGTGAACACCGCTCTCCATACCCTCCCATTAACCCTAAGAGCAGTGGTGAATCACACCTTGCAGATTGCAAAACCCGAATTCTCTTTTGCTCATTCTCCACTTTGGAATTTTGTTTCCTTCAGTGCAAATTCTGGCACAAACATCCCAGACAGTGAGGCTGCCATTACAACCCTTGGGAGACTTTTCTGTGGTCTGGAAAGTCCTTAGTCAGAGCTGATATGTCAGAGCTTGCTTCATGGAATCACAGAACCACGGAAATTTCAGAGTTGGAAGGGACCTCTAGAGATCATCTAGCCCAACTCCCCTGCTAAAGCAGGATTGCCTACAGCACATTACTCAGGACTGCATCCAGGCGGGTCTTAAAAATATCCAGAGAAGGGGACTCCACAACCTCCCTGGGCAGCCTGTGCCAGTGCTCTGTCACCCTAACTGTAAGGAAGTTTTTCCTAGTGTTTGAATGGAACTTCCTCTGTTCCAACTTGTGCCCATTGCCCCTCATCGTGTCTCTGGGAACCACTGAAAAGAGTGTGGCTCCATCCTCCTTCAACCCACCGTTTAGATACTTATAAGCAATAATAAGGTCTCCCCTCAGCCTTCTCTTCTCCAGGCTAAAAAGTCCCAGCCCTCTCAGCATTTCCTTGTTGGAGATGCTCCAATCCCTCAATCATCTTTGTTGCCCTTTGTTGCTTGATCAAATGTGTGGCTGGAGATGGTTAGAATCACTTGCCTTTGCAGTTCTTCTCTTGCAGGGAAGAGCGTCTCCTAGGGTAGACTGTCCATTTTGGGCTGATAACTCAGAGAAGTGAGCAATGGTGGTGTGAAGTCATCGAAACTGGCCCTGTGCTTCCCTGGGTTGCAGGAGAGCCTGATTGACTGTGGTTAGCAGGGTAAGACCTCCATGCCCATGTTGGTCTCTCTTGGACAGTGTTTTATTTTAAGGGATTAACCACTGTGCTGAGACCACAGTGTGAATACTGACAGTTTGCTGGCTTCTTTTAAAAATGGGATGGGAAGCTTTTTTCTTGGCATCATGATCTGGAGCCGGTGAATGGAAGCTATTGGGGTAATTGGGAGCAGTTACCAGCTTCCCAGCATGTCCCAACAGGCACCAGCTCTAACAAAGAGAAGCACAAAAGAATGACCTCAGGGCTAGAACTATGCTTTTCTCTGACTCACTTTGTTCTTTTTCATATTATTATCCTCTCCTTGCCTTTAAAATCAACCTCATCCTGGCACACAATGGGTAATTTCTTGTTGATTCACCTTTTTTATAGAGAATCTACAGGAGAGTGGCATTGAGGGCTTAAAAACATCCTTTAACCCCTATTCTACATAAGCATCTAGCATCATGCTGCAAAAGGAACCCCTGTGGACACAAATCTATATGATATGCCCTTTAAAAAGCCTGAAATTATGTAAATAGCAGGTGAAGAATCATTCACATGGGAGGCCATAAGGATTCAGAAATATTTTGTATTTCTAAAGGGAACCTTCTTAACACCCCCCTCAAAGGTAATTAAACCTGGAAAAAAAAAAGCCAAATGTTTGTCTGTTTGGCTGCTGAGGTTTCGGGTTTTTTTCTGTTTTGTTTTCGGTTTGTTCTGTTTTGTTTTTTAAGAAAATACTTTCTGCTAAGGTATGCAAGGAAGTGACAAGGCCTTGCTGAGGTTTAGCTCACTGAACACACCATAAAAAACTACTCTATATGGCATGAGAAATTGCTGATCATAACATATTAACAAAGTGAGAAGCTGACAAAAGCTACAGGTAGCACCATGAGGAATGGACAGATTTCACAGATGTTTAAGGAGGAATTACGCGAGAAATGGCCAAACTTTACAGTAAATTAAAGAGAGCATTGGGGACCTTTGGGGAAGTGGAATTTTGCAAAGCCAACAGTGTTGCAATAACTGCTTCAGAAATACCAAATTTGGGTATGGATGTAGAAGAACTTGGACTGGCAGGAAAAATAATAGTTGGGAAATTTATTTATTTGGGAGGAAACAATGGTAGAGAAAGGAAGGGATCAAAGGCACAGGCAGAAGAAGAAATGGAGAGAAAGAGGGATAGCAAGAGCTGATCAAGTGCAAATAAACTGCTGGTCAGTGCGATTGTCCAACAGCCCTGCTCCTGACCGCCACAGTCAGATCTTCTTATTAAATTCCACTCCTGACTGTTTTCTGGCTGAACATACAAGCTGTGGTGTCTGAAGGAGTGGGATTCATTAGCAAATGTCAAGCTGGACTTGTAGATGAGTTGGAAACACCATTTCCCACAGCATTCTGCTGGAGAAACTGTCTGCTCAAGGCCTGGACAGGTGTCTGCTTTTGCTGGGTAAAAAAGTGGCTGGATGGCCGTGCCCAGAGAATGGTGGTAAATGGAGTGAAATCCAGTGGGAGTCCGATCACAAGTGGTGTTCCCCAGGGCTCAGTGCTGGGGCCGGTTCTCTTTAACATCTTTATCAATGACATGGACAAGGGGATTGAATGCCTTCTTGAGGGTAGGATGGCTCTCCAGAGGGATCTGGACAGGCTGGGCTGATGGGCTGAGGCCAACGGTATGAGGTTCAACAAGGCCAAGTGCCGGGTGCTGCACTTGGGTCACAACAACCCCATGCAGCGCTACAGGCTTGGGGCGGAGTGGCTCAATAGCTGCCTGGCGGAGAAGGACCTGGGAGTGTTGATCAACAGCCAGCTGAATATGAGCCAGCAGTGTGCCCAGGTGGCCAAGAAAGCCAACGGCATCCTGGCCTGTATCAGGAATAGTGTGGTGAGCAGGACTCGGGAAGTGATCATCCCCCTGTACTTGGCACTGGTGAGATCCCACCTTGAGTATTGAGTTCAGTTCTGGGCCCCTCACTAAAAGAAAGATATTGAGGTGCTGGAGCATGTCCAGAGAAGGGCAACGAAGCTGGTGAGGGGTCTGGAGGACAAGTCTTATGAGGAACGACTGTGCGAACTGGGGCTGTTTAGCCTGGAGAAGAGGAGACTGAGGGGAGACCTTGTCACTCTCTACAACTACCTGAAAGGAGGCTGTAGAGAGATGGGGACTGACCTCTTCACCCTAGTGACAAGTGATAGGATGAGAGGAAACGGGTTCAAGTTGTGCCAGGGGAGGTTTAGGTTGGATATTAGTAAAATTTTTTTTTCACTGAAAGGGTTATCCAACATTGGAATAGGCTGCCCAGGGAGGTGGTGGATTCGCCATCCCTGGAGGTGTTTAAAAAAAAAGGTAGACGGGGTCCTTGGGGATATGGTTTAGAGTGGTTTTGTCAGGTTAGGTTAATGGTTGGACTTGATGATCTTAAATGTCCCTTCCAACCTCAACAATTCTATGATTCTATGATTCTATGATTCTGTGGATAAGAGGTCTGGGTGCCAAACACCGGAGAAAGGACATGAGACCCGTATCCCCTGGGTAAACCACAGAGACCATGGAGGGTGGCTGTCTTGTCTGAACCGGGTGCCCTAGATCCCCATACATTCCATGGACAGTCAATGTAAGGAAACAGTGGAGCACAGAGGCGATTCTTCTGGCTAAATTTCAGAATTTGCCTTAGGATGTGATGACTTGATTGTATGATGGTAGGATTGTACCCTAAGTTCTTCTTTGATTCCATGAATTGCTTTCCAAGACCAAGAAGGAAGTCTGGAGTGACTGATTAAATGAGCATGCCTTAATCACCCATGGGAAGTCTGGGGGTTAACTGAGGCTCAGAGCGCTGTCTGGGACAGTGGAGGAAGTTTTGTTTTCCTCTTTACCCTTACATCCTGCTTCCTCAGAGAGAATCACTGTTTTGTCACCCTCTTTCCCATTCTGCATCCAACATGAGCTGTAATGGGGACATCTCTTCTTGGAGCAGATCCCAGGTAGTCCACCTAGTGCAAAGCAATGTCACATGAACTTCCCAGCTCCATTTTGTAGTGCAGCCATAGCGCTCAGAAGCGTAGACTGCCACCAGACCTGAGCTGGTCACCCACGTTCTGTCCTAGACCTGGTGTCCATCTAGGCATGGTCAGATATATGCTTTTGGAAAATCACCCGTCAGGATCAGCTCTCCCCACTAACTACAGGCTGATGCAAGCTCTGAGCACGCTGGTATGTATCCTTTGAAAATCTCCCATTTTAGGAAATGGAGAGGGATCGCTTGAGCAATTCTTGAATCACTGTGGAATACAGTACTGCCTACACAGTTAACAGGTTCTCATATTTTTAAGCAGGAACTTGGCTCACTTCTGCCTATGAGTTTGCATGATAATGCAATTGTTAGTTATTTTCTCAAGGTTTCCTGTACTTAGACGAACCTCAGATGACAGTTAGAAAAGAATGGTAAATTAGCCAAACTAATGAGATTAGAGATCTCCAGTTTCAGTGCAGAGCTAAAAAGGGCTCATTAAGGCAAAAGGCTCATGGAATGAGCCAACACCAGCAAAAAGGATCAACAAAGATGAGTGTTAACCCTTAAAGAGTCTTTGCTTTTCCACCCAAGGGTGGAAACAGACCAACTTTCTGAAGGAGAGCATTAACACAGGGGATGGCTATATCCGTGCTAGAATATCTTTGACAAGGCCTGCTGGGCTGCTGAGAGGGAAGGTTTCCCATGGAAAATAAAGCAGCACTGTTTCAATAGTTTAAATTTTCCCATGGGAAAGGAAGGAGAGAAACTGGCTGCAGGATAAATCAGTTGAAGAATGCATCAGTTGAAGAATGCATCAGTTTCTTGTAGAGGTACAGAGAGGACCACATGTATCATATCAAATGTCAACAGAAAGAGGAAAAAAAAATATAAACTTTTCCTTTCTGTGTGAAGTTCAGGGAAGCAAGCAGGTCATTCCTAGTCAGCTGGGGATAATGTCTCCAGACATAACTCAGCGGTGTCAGGTTGTTCCTGGCTCTCCCCTTTGCTGCCTTGGTCATTGAAACCTTGTCACACAGAGGGATCACCACAACATTTGTTGTCTGCCTTTCTGTTGATATCAAGCCTTTTTGCTGACACTCAGCTCAGAGTTAACAGTTTTGCATGGCATTGTGCAGCAGGCATATATATGTATTTTATTATTTTTTTAAAAATCTACTCTGCTATGTACTGAAGTGCCAAGGGAACAACATATTGATTTACATAAAGCCCAGTAATTCACAGTGAAAAATAAACAGACTGAACCTTTGCCTTGCACCTGCAATTGTTACACTGGTATTTTCTTTTCTGTTCTCTGTATTAAGCCCTCTTTTGTAAAACAGAAGGGGTAAGAACGGGGGGGGGGAAATTGGTCCAGAGATTAATGATGTGCTTTATTGTACTGCTATCGCATCCTTTTTTCTTGGCTGTTTACAAAAAAAAGGTGAAACACAATGAAAGGGCTGGTCTTTATATAACACTTTATACCTTGGAAAATGCTCCATCAGCTATGTGCAAAGCCAATTCTAAGCCTAATTCTTAACTCTGCCCTTTCTTACAGGGACAAACATCTGAATGACGTAAGTACCAGCTGCGTAGAATTTTGTCTTTTCTCTGGGGGCCTGTAAGATTGGATCCAGCTCTGGGGAGGTGGGTGGAAGCTGCTTGGATGAGTGCAGCAACAAAGCCTGAGTGCTAAAGAGGATATAAAAATGTTTGATGGAGGCAAAACCGTAGGAGGGAAATTGAGGCTTTGTAGAATTACTGGAACTGCAGCGGCCAGTGCTGGACATGGTGGTAAATTGCCCTGTTTGTGTTAAACGTGTTCATAATGGCCACAAATTATGAGGCTTTTTCTACTTTGTATCACTGGGGGAGAAGTAGTAATGGTCACCTCAGTTGTTTTAATTGCAGCGTAAGTTAATAACACCCTACCTGTGTAGATCACCTCACGGTGCCTTCTGGTGGAAAACGCTCTTGGCTATTTCTTCACCTTAATAGATGTAAAATATTGATCTGTGAGTTAAAACAACCAGCACCTGGGCACTGCTCCACTCAGCTGACTGTATTTTTATGATGGATGGGAGAACGATATTATTGATGAGGCTATTTTAAAGGACAACACATATCTACCAAGCACAAACACAGTTTGTGAAGCAACAGTGATGAACCAGAAAGCAGTTGCAGTGCAAGACGCTTGAAACCACCAGGCAACTTACACTGAGGGATACTCATGTGCTTTTCAAATACTAATGATTCAAATCTCAGAATGTGATGCAGAAGTAATGTTATGTTATATGAGCAGTAGGGAAACTGAGGCAAGGAGCTTAAATGGCTTATTTGGTGCCTGAATCCTCCATTTGGAAGGGGAAAAAAAAATTGATGGATATGACTATGAATAAAATATGTCTTGGTTTACTTGAACGAGGGAAAGTGTTTTGAAATCTTGCAAATTAGAAGAACTAAAAAACTCAAAAATTAACGAAGAAATAGAGAAATCTTGTAATGTTGCTAGATTAATCCTGTCTACTGCTAGGTTTACCCTGTCTCCTAGATTTGCCCTGTACTTTATGCGTGGTCAACTGCTGTTAGATAACAGTTTTCTTTAGAAAAAACAACAGGTATCAAGTCCACTGCTTCCCTTCTTTCAGTTCTGAACTACAATTTAACACTTAGTAAAATATTCAGACTTGAGTAACTGATTTCCAAGGATAGAGAAACAATGGGCACCGTAACTCAACTCTTCAAATGTTTTATTCTTTGACTTTTTCTATGATACTGTGGTTTTGCTTTTATTTTTAGACAGGTTCTGTCTTGATTCTGCTTTCAGACAACTAATGTTTGTTATATCTTTCTTTGCAAAACTGAGGAGCATATTACCTTCCTGTTACCTCTTGTATTCTTCCTGTGAAATAAGTATTGGAGAACAAGAGTGGCTGGCCTCATAGGGAACAGACTGGGAAGGGAGATAAGAGATGATTGTCAAAAATTAAAGTGTACAAGTGTGGGGCAAATCGTATCTGGGGCTAAAAATCATAGAAACATAGATTCATAGAATGGTTTGTGTTGGAAGGGTCCTTGAAGATCATCTAGTTCCAACCCCACCCCTGCCATGGGTGGGGAAAACTCCCACTAGAGCAGGTTGCTCAAAGCCCCATCCAACCTGACTTTGAACACCTCCAGGGATGGGGTATCCACCACCTCTCTGGGAAACCTCTTCCAGTGTCTCAGCATCTTTAGAGTAAAGAAGTTCTTCCTAATATCTAGTCTAAATCTCCCCTCTTTCAGCTTAAAACCATTACCCCTCATCCTATCCCTACACGTCCTGATCAAGAGTCCTTCCCCAGTTTTCCTGTAGCCCCTTTAGGTATTGGAAGGGGCTACAAGATCTCCCAGAACCCGCTCATCTCCAGGCTGAACAACCCCAACTCTCTCAGCCTGTCTTCATAGGAGAGGTGCTCCAGCCCTCTGATCATCTTCATGGCCTCCACTGGACCCGCTCCAACATGTCCATGTCTTTCTTACGTTGGGGTCTCCAGAGCTGGAGGCAGCACTGCAGGTGGAGTCTCCCCACAGAGGAGCAGAGGGGCAAAATGCCCTCCCTCACCCTGCTGGCCACCCTTCTTTTGATGCAGCCCAGGATGTGGTTGGCTTTCTGGGCTGCAATCGCACATTGTTGACTTATGTCAAGCTTCTCATCTGCCAATATCCCCAAGTTTCTCCTCAGGACTACTTTCAATACATTCTCCACCCAGCCTGTATTTGTTTATGGGATTGCCCCAGCCCATGTACAGGATCTTGTACTAGGCCTTGTTGAACTTCATGAGGTCCTCCAAGGCCCACATCTCCAGCCTGTCCAGGTCCCTCTGGATGGCATCCCTTCCCTCCAGTGTGTTGACTGCACCACACAGTTTGGTGTCATCGGTGAATGCTAAAGGTGCACTCAATCCCTCTGTCCACGTTGCCAACAAAGATGTTAAACAGCACTGGTCCCAGTACTGACCCCTGAAGAATGCCACTCATCACTGGTTGCCACTTGGACATCCAGCCATTAACTGCAACTCTGTGGCCATCCAACCAGTTCCTTATCCACTGAGTGGTTCATCCAAATAGCCACTATACTTTCCCTGATCCCTTCTGACCAATGCCACTAATTCAATGCTAATAGGATGATCCATTTCTCCTTTTAAGGTTTTACAGAAAATGAATTGAAAACCAATATTGAACAAATATAAGCCCATTTCAGCCTAGTTTTAAGTGGTGCTGAGCTAGCATATAAATGAGTCACTAAAAATCAACAGGAAATTACAGCCTGGAATATGAATCATTCATTGATTCCACAAATGTATGCCAGGGATAAGTGAGAAGTTTCGGAGAAGAGTGTGGATTCAACTGAATGATGTCAGAGAAAAATGAAGTTGCTGGAAGTAGATAGTCAGAGGAGATAAGGCCATAATTATTTTTTTTTTTGGATGCACCCAGCTTGGGTAAAACTTGTATTACAACATACATTAATGTATTTCGCATGCTTTGCCCAGGAAAAAATGGCAAAACCATTGGAGATGGGATAAATGGCAATGGTGCTGCCTCCCAACCAGGCAAAAATCCATATAGCTTAATGTCACTTCTTTCCCTTGACTGAGGAAGTGCCCATCTATATGCAATTAAGTCTTTGTTTCACAATTCAGGATTATCAATGTCTCATGTCAAGACTGCTGCAACACTCTTTAAAACACTGACTTGCAGATGAGATAGTAAATGAGCTAGTACATTAGAAAATGTGCTGTATTTTCAGGGAAAGGAATAAAACAGGATGAAAAATAAGTCTTTTTTCCAAACTTTGATGTTTCTTCAGGAGTAATAGAAAATTAAACCAAAAAATTATTAGGAGGTAATTTGAGGAAAAATTACTCATTTTGCTGCCTATTCCTTTTCAAGGGAAAAAGAGAAGTAATTTTTTTGCTGTCTAAATAAACTGTCATTTTGATGGGAAAAAGTTTAGAAGAAATTAAAAATATTATCTCTAATATTAAACACAGGCTTAATCTACCTATTTCCAAAGGTAGTAATCATCCTTTTTCATCCTGACAGAAGAGTCAAGATGATATCGGTCCATTGTAAGATTTAGCCACAATATATTGTGTGCTTTATATTTGTTTGCTTTTGCTGCTGGGCCTCAGATTTTCTTGCTGCTGGACTCAGCATCTCCTGTTCTTATTTGTCGGGAAGTAGAAAGGAGCAAGAACTCCAGTTCTCTGAAATTTGGAGGGATGCAATGGAGTATGAATGGCATACTGGAAGCAGGTATGAAGGAGAAGTTTGCATGAATTATATTGTATTTTCCACCAGAAATGTGCTCATGAAATGGATTCCAAAGGTGTTTATGGAAATGTGACTTTTTTCTTAATGTGCTGGAAATTTTTTTTCTTGGAAAAACTTAGCAAGACTACCTCCAAAGGCAAACAAACAAAGAATAGAGCAGAATGCTACATGCTGTTTAAATGTCCATTGATCTGACACCAAGGAGCATCATTTATCACTTTGGCTAGCCAAAGATTTCTGATCAGATACGTCTGGGCTCCCAGTTCACAGCAGTGTTTCTTCTGCTGGAATGGATAACAATTACACAAAAACTCAATAGAAAAGAAGTTGGATGCAGTGTATTGTGTCCAAAGTAATGAAACCAGATCTGGGCAAATTAACTCGGTTATATTGAGAAGGATATTCATTTTAGCATGAGATGGCTGGTTTGCGAAGCATTGCAGTAAGGCGTTCTCACTAACCCTTTTAATGCTGCTTTAAATATTCTTACACTGTATTTCACTGTGGCGATCTGCTATGCCTGAAAACCCCAGGCAATCAAGCAGACAACTGGAAAACGCAAAAATTCAACAGGCTGAAAATCATGTTTCAGAAGAGTAACAAACCATCTGCAAGAAACAAGCAAATAAATTTTCAAAGAAATATGATCAGTTAACAAGTTTGTGTTTATATTGCATCAGAGTTCCAGCTAAGAATAAATAATAATCATCAGTGATTTACCAATAATAACTGTGTTAGTACAGAAGGACATATGGTTCATGGCATGACTGCAGGACTTTGGAATAACCTATGCTGGCACGATAAAGCATTTTAGGAGTCTAGTGAGGGTTTGGTTTTACTTTTCAGCATGTCATATTATGAGTTCCTCCCTTCAGATTACCAGTGTCCCAAGGGAAGAGTACTAACCAAAATAATCTCTTTTATCTCCATTAAGACACCCCAAGCAAAATAGAATTATTCATTTAAATGGCAAAAAAGGGAAAAAGTTAATATTAACAAAGCTTTTAAGATTGTTGTTCTATGTCAGCAATACATCTTGGCTTGTGCCAGACAGCAACAGTGCAGAGAAGATGTTTACAATTTGAAAATTATATTGACTTTTGTACCACAAACAGCTTCGCTCTTTCTTGACCCAGCTGAGAAGAGCTAAAGGGTGAATAATTTTTTTCTTTCCAAAAGACAGTGAGACTTGTATTGGAGGACAAGAAGTACCTTGGGATTCAGAAGAAATATTTTTTCTCCTTTTTTTGTTTTGCTCTCCGTCTTAAGGTCTCTTCTCTTCTCCTGTTATGGAGGAGTTGAAAAGGCATTTGATACAGCACCAAGGAAAAACTGGGTGTATAATGAGGACCTGAGATGGTAAGGACGTAGACCATCGCAGCTGAAGAAAACTATGGCCATATCAACACAGGCTTCTTTTGTGCTGCAGTGGAGAAGGCGTAGTGGAATGCAGCATACAGGTGGGGATGGCATTTTGGGGAGAAGAAAAGAATTGTAGGAAAAAAAAATCCAGGATGAAGGTTCAGGATAAGCTGCAGAA
Organism: Ibidorhyncha struthersii; assembly: GCA_013398815.1. Lineage (NCBI taxonomy): Eukaryota > Metazoa > Chordata > Aves > Charadriiformes > Charadriidae > Ibidorhyncha > Ibidorhyncha struthersii. Next base: position 659,779 of record VZSZ01001128.1, on the reverse strand, counting down.
CGGACTCAGAAAAGAGTACTTGGACATTCTAAAGATGAAAGTATGAATGAAGTGGATCAGTGGAGCGGTTCACAGGGGTAAGTGATGTGACTTAACAATGGGTCAAGAAGTTATTTTATCAAACACATTCCTGATGGACTAAATGGAGAGAGCAGGATTTGAAGACCTGAATTGTACTTTTTGTGGATGCATCAATATTAATTCCACCTAGGCATAACTTCTGTCAATTGGATGTTCATTTTACTTCAAACAATTGTGTCCAGAAGTTTTCATATGTTGATGTGAAGAGAAAGGGCATTCACAGCGAGCAGCAGCAGTTCTCTTTATTAAAAAATCCAGAACGAGATTCTGTTTGAAATGAAGGCATCAAAGTTTTAGTGCCCAATACCTGTGTCTACATTTGGATTTTGTGTCTAAGCTTCCATTATAGATAGTGAACCTCTAACAGTTGTATACGTGGTATATACATGCAGTGCTTCCTAGAAAGGGATTCATTCAACAACTACAACCTGGCTGCCCACGTACAGGCATCCAGTGCCATTTGATATACAGTTGGGTATCAAGCCATTACCCTGTGATTGGCAGTATCTCCTACGGGAGACGTTGTCCTTCTGAAGTGGGAACCGGGGGCTAAAATGACATTAAATGCTTATGTTTAGGCAAATCTATTGAACAGCACATGTTCAGGTTCAGCTGAATTACTCCCTAAACACCATTGAGTTCACCTGTCAAGGACAGTAATGGCAATTTGGATACCTAATGACCATGGACATATCAATGCATCTATATCTTAATCTGCAGCTGAAACCCCTCTCAAGTCTCTAGTTAAAGATCTCTAGCAGTAGATACTAACCACTTTCTTAGCTTTTTAATATACAAATGGAGAACAGCTGATAAATCACACAAGAGTATACTCTGCAATTCTACTTTCACCACCTTTGCAGATACTTTATTCAAGTTACAGTGTTCCTCTAGTGATGCACTACCTGTCTGTGATCCTGAAATGCTGGCTTGCAGCCATTGTTATAACAATTTAAAAAATTATTACTATTATTGCAATTTTTTTCTGGTGATATAACCTACCGAGGCTGGCTGCTTCTGTCAGACTTTCTCATGTTGGAGTATTATTTTTTGGCAAGGTGGAATTATTAAGCAAAACTAAGGTTTTCCTTGGTAAATGAGGGTATCAGTTTAGTTGAAATTTGTGGTAGGAGCAAATTAGTAGGGTCAACAGCCTTTAGATCATAAATTGTGTGTTCCTAACAGAGATTCTAGAAAAGACCAAGAGAACCATACTGTACAATTGCCTTTTTTTTCTCTGCTGAGTGTAAAGACAGCCAAGGAATGAGACAATAGCATCTAAAGTGATACGAAGCTCAGAATTTTTCTTTTTTGATCTATTTCATTTGGAAAAGTGAATATAAGATTTATGGTGAAATGCTGAGCTCTCCACCCAGAGAGTGTTGCCCTCTGCTTGGGCACAGGTTAATGTATGCAGTGGCAGAGCTTGCTTTGTGCCCAGCTTCATACCGATTTCTTCTCTTTGGGAGAGTACGGAGTTAAGTCACTTACTCCCGTGTCTGATAGTGTCAGTCAAGGGAGATAACTGGTCTGGAATGTGATAGGCTTTGTGGGAGGGGTGGTCCTGAGTCTAATACTAAGTGGTTTTTGCAGAGGATGCTCCTTTCAAACAGGACACAGGGACTATCTGGGTAGCTGAAGTTGCGTACTGTGCTGGGGGAAGTCGTTGTCTCATGGATGCTATTTTATAGATACAGACATTAGTGTTGTGCATGAGGTTCGCCTCATTATATTTTGAACATTTAAAAGACTGGTGTGTAAGTTAGACTTAGGATGCGTCAATAAAGACAGATGAGCATCTCTTTCGATGTCACATAACTTTTAGCATAGATGAAGTTTGGCAAACAGTCTGTGCTAAACTTATTGGGTGTCCTGCAATACATAATGATTTCTCTTTTTAGCTTTTTCAGATCTGGATCCCAACCTGCTGCTGGGTTAATGATTTCAGTGTTGGGATTTGATCTTATTCACGGTGTAAAATTCGATTGCGCACCTTGTTGTTGTAGAAACTTGAAGCCTCGTGAATATAAGTATCCTCTTGTGCTGCTTACCATTCAAGGTACATACGAGGTCTTTTTCTTTCTGAGGGAACTTTAGAAACAAAAAGTACAGAATATCCGGTGATGAAAAAGTAAATGGAGGTTGTGCTGCTTGCTGCAGTGGTGCAATTATTGAAAGAGTACATTAGTCCTGGGTCTAAGCTGTTGCACATGTAGCGTGGCACAGAGCTCACTGTACTTTAATTCAGAAGCTCCTCCGAGTTTAAGCAACCACTCTCCAGCTAGAAGGCTACATATCCTATTAACAGTTGTCTTCTGCTGATGAGCCTCCTGCATTTTTCCTAGCTGAAAAATATAAAAAATAAAGATTAAAAACTTGATGGTCTGCCTAAACCAACCCATGCTTTCCTTGTGAGTGACACCCACTGCTTGGCTGGGTAGAAAAGTGGTAAAAGCTACTGAATTTTGATTGATCTCTGCTGATCACCTCTATAGATTGCTCATGATCTGGTATCCAGGATCTCAGAGAATAAAAAGCAGCTATAGTTTGACAAAATACAATCTCCCAGCACAAATATATGACTATTTCATTTTAAGTATGTTTTAGCATTCCAACTGCCTGGTCCCATAAGCTTCAGAGAAGTTAGAGCTACTTGGGATTCTATAGCAATACTCATAGACTTAATAAAACTGTCTTGGGGACTAATGAATTATTTAAAGACTGCATAAAGAAAATGTAACCTATGCATTTAAAGTAGGAAAATCCACTTTAAAGTCATCATTCTGCCGTCTTTATCAATCTTACAAGGTTTTTTCTTCATATATCGGTATTTTGTTTGTCTAGGCTGAATGAATTCAGAATGGGAAATACTGTCATTTAATTTAGACCAATACTTTGGTCTGCATAAATTTATATTGATAATATATATTCTTTTTTATTCTATGTGTGTCTGCTCTATTAAACAATAAAGTGCTTCATACAAAATTGGAAAGAATGACGTATAGAAACCACACACCCAGGTGTAACTTGCATAGGGGTGCAGTTGGTTTTTTTTCCCAGAGCTAACCTTGACCATGAGTGTCGAAGATATTTTTCTTTTTGCATAATGATAAACTTGAATTTAGATTGGTAAGAGACGATGCTGTAAGGATCAAAAACCAACTAGCTCAATAGCACCTTGAGAGGTCAGAAGCCTTTAGTGAGTTGAACATGTAGGACTGCATGGGGAAGAGGAAAAAAAGGAGGGAAGGAAAAGCCTGTGAATAATGTGATGTCTGAATAGGCATGAAATCTGTTGAAAATCTGGGCTCTGATGCATGCAGATGCTGGACTTGTTCAAAGAGGCAGCTACCTGAGCCAAGGAAAAAGTCCTGGAAATGAAGGGAAAAAAAGAAAATTCCGTATTGCAGTCTGAGATTAAATCACCGGAGGCACACGTACACAAACAGGTGAAGGCATCCCTGTTTTTTTGTGCTTTGCAAGCTGCTAATATTTGCAAAGCCTTTGCAGGATTAAACACCATCCCTTAACACTCTTCTGTGCTTATGAAGTAGCTAAAAATAGTGACAACACTCTTGGAGTTGGAAGTGTCCAGAGAAGGTCAGTGAAGCTGGTGAAGGGTCTAGAGAACGAGTTCTTATAAGAAGCAGCTGAGGAAGCTGGGGTTATTTAGTATGGAGAAAAGAAGGCTGAGGGGAGACCTTATCGCTCTCTACAAATACGTGAAAGGAGGTTGTAGAAAGGTAAGGGTCGACCTCTTCTCCCACGTAACAAGTGATAGGACAAGAGGAAGTGGCTTCAAGTTGTGCCAGGGGAGGTTTCAATTGGATATACCTAAGCTATTCTATGATTTTATGATACTAGGAAAAATTTCTTCACCAAAAGCATTATCAAGCATTGGAACAGGCTGTCCAGGGAAGTGGTGGAATTGTCATCCCTGGAGGTATTTAAAAGTTGGGTTGACATGGTGCTTAGAGACGTGGTTCAGTGGTGGTTTGGGCAATCTTAGGTTGATGGTTGGACTTGATGATCTTAAAGGTCCATTTGAACCTAGACAATTCTATGATTCTATAATTTTATGTTTGTCATTCTTACCTTTCCTTTCCTCTTCACTGGCTGCAGTGATGTGTGGTTACACAACAATGCACAGACATAGTGACTTATAACTTGCCAGTCCTTTGAGTGTTCATAGAATCATAGAATGGTTTAAGTTCGAAGGGACCTTAAAGGTCATCTATTTCCAACCCCCCTGCCATAGGCAGGAACACCTCCCACTAGACCAGGCTGCTCAAAGCCCCGTCCAGTCTGGCCTTGAACAGCTCCAGGGATGGACCTTCCACATCTTCTCTGGGCAACCTGTTCCACTGTCTCACCACCCTCCCAGTAAAGAATTTCTTCCTAATATCTAACCTAAATCTCCAGCTTAAACTCTACCAGTTTAAAACTGTTACCCTTTGTGATATAGCTCCACTCACTGACAAAAAGTCCTTCTCCACCTTTTCTGTAGGCCCCCTTTAGGGACTGGAAGGGGCTATAAGGTGTCCCTGGAGCCTTCTCTTCTCCAGACTGAACAACCCCAACTCTGTCAGCCTGTCCTCATAGGGGAGGTGTTCCAGCCCTCTGATCATCTTTGTAGCCTCCTCTGGACTTGCTCGAACAGCTCCATGTCCTTCTTATGACCCAGGACAGTGCCATGATGGATGAAAAGACAATGGGTTGGCTTAGCAGAGAGAAGGAAGGATGGGTGAAGACAATAATGTTCACAGATCAAAGTGTTAGGAAAAGATCTATTACTAAAATACATGGTTTCTTTTCTCTTCCTCTCTAAGACATGGGAGTCTCATAGCAAGTAAATAATAACATAAATGTCAGTTACTGTCTAGGCGCTGGGCATGGAAAAAGAGGCAACTCGGTGAGGCAGGTAAGATAGGAAGTTTAGGAAGTAGATGAGATGGGCTATTCTGAAGCAGGAGGAAAGGACACTTCCCATGCACACCTCTAGAGCTGGTGAAGTCAAAAAAAAATGGAGTTAGGGTCTGCTGAACACTGGAGCATTTGCTGAGGGAGTGGTTTTACTTTGGAAAAGGGTTCAGAAAGACATCCCTTACTTATGGAGAAGAGGTTCTGGACTGCAGAGATTTCCCTTGGATGTGAAGATAGATGGAACAGGAAAGGGAGCAGGCTTCGTGTTCTTTTGCAGTCCCAGCTCTTCAGGCTTTGGGATGCAGGTGTCCCTGGGACAGGAGGGATGCAAATAGGCTGCTGGACTTTTCCTCTGCTCTTCTTCTTTTCCTTTCTCCTCCCTAGCCTAAAAATAGCTTTGCTAACTAGGATTTTACGTGTTTTTTCATACACCCCACTCAACACCTCAGCCTTTGTGGGCTGTCTTGGAATCAGCTGCTTCTAGACACAGGAAGCAACATCATTATTTTTCACATGGGCTCTTCAATACCATTTCATGAATGTGCCTTCAACCTGTTGGTATGGGCTTAGCCATGTTGTTCTGTGATTTTTCTGCAGAGGAGGCTGTTGCTTAAAGCTGGTCAAGGAAGCCAAGACTCAGTGAAGGCATGGTAGCTAATTAACTGGGGTGGCAAGTAAGCCTTAGCATGGGTGGGTGGGAAGGGAGCCTTGAAGATTCATACCCACATTGTCAAGCTGTTCTGACTTATATGAAAGAACATAATACCCTAGACCAGAGAGAATTCACATGTTCAACGAAGGACAACAACAATTCATTTTAGACCACTGTATCATCATCCTCAAAGGAGACCTACAGGTTAGCCCAGGAACTGAGATAAATCTCTACAGAATACTGAAAAATCAGTGCTTGAAGACCTAATGCTTGACTCCAGGAAGTTATTCCCAACCATACCATTAAATCATAGAATCATAGAATGGTTTGGGTTGGAAGGGACCTTAAAGATCACTTAGTTCCACCCCACCTGTCATGGGCAGGGTCACCTCCCACCAGACCAGGTTGCTCCAAGCCCCATCCAACCTGGCCTTGAACGCCTCCAGGGATGGGGCAGCTTTTCTGGGCAACCTGGGCCAGTGCCTCACCACCCTCACAGTCAAGAATTTCTTCCTAATATCTATTCTAAATCTCCCCTCTTCCACTTTGAAGCCATTACCTGTCATCCTATCACTACAAGCCCTTGTAAAAAGTCCCTCTCCAGATTTTTTGTAGGCACCCTTCAGATACTGGAAATTTACTATAACGTATCCCCAGACTCTTGTCTTCTCCAGGCTCAACAGCCCCAACTCTCTCAGCCTGTCCTCCTAAGATGGGTGTTCCAGCCCCCGGATCATCTTGGTGGCCCTCCTCTGGACCTGCTGTAACAGGTACATGTCCTTCTTATGTTGGAGGCTCCAGAGCTAGATGCAATATTCCAGGTGGGGTCTCACCAGGGCAGAGTAGAGGGGCAAAATCCCCTCCCTCGACCTCCTGGCCATGTTTCTTTTGATGCAGCCCAGGATATGGTTGGCCTTCTGGGCTGCGAGCGCACATTGCCAGCTCACATTGCTTCTCCTTTCAGACCTGAAGAAGGCCTGCCTGTCTGCCTTGATGACTCTCATCCAGAGTAAGATCTTCAGCAGCCCTGCTTCAGGCACACTCAGCTGAAATCACTGCTGTACCCCTGTTAACAGCAGTCAGTACAGTGCCAGTGGAAACACACCATGGGTGGCAATTAAGGTGGATTCATGTGAACTGCAAAGGCCAATGGAAACCCTCAGATTATTCCAGATGTCTTACAGCTTTAATGCCTTTGGGGTGTGAAAGCCTGCCTGGAAAGATCTAACCTAAACCCATCAAAATGAAAACGGCTAAAAAGTGAGTGCAAATACTTAAACAAGCTCTGTTGTATGGTAAAACTTTAGAAATGTTCTGAGTATTAAAAAAAATGCTAGCCCTAGGGCATTTTAATCCCTTTCGTGTTTGCATTGTCTTCTAAAAACACTATATGACAATGCAGTACCTACAATATCTTTCTTCCCCTTCTTTGATGAGACCTTCTTTTATATGTCATTCAAATCATAGTTCAGGAAGTGATGTCCTGCAGTCCTTTGGCTGGTATTGAGCTAAAGAGACCTCTTTTTCTTGTGCTTCACTTTTACTGGCTTTTTTTTTTTTCCCCCCAACTTCTCTAATAAGAAAATGAGAAGTGGATACCAGATCAAATGCGGGTTAGGATTCAATGCATTGGTTTCTAATGCTTGGGAACACTTGGAATTTGAGCCTGGCAGATGCACACAGTGGGTGCTGTGGGAATGGTGGGATACTGCCCCAGTGCATAACCTTTATTCATCATTCTGATCCTGAACAGGTCAGCTGCTCCTCTGGCACTTTGCTCTAAAGTTGCACCATATGCAGGAACACAAAACCCAGCATGGATCTTCAAGGCTGATGTATAAATTGTCTTGAAGTATGAGTTTGTTAGTGTGGCAGATTTGCAGCAGATCTTGCCTCCTTCCTGAATGAAACAAAGCAGGAAGCATCACTTGACTGGGGACACAGTGGGAAAAAGAAGTCCTATGACAGAGGCAGACAACAGCAGGTTATCTGGCAAAAGTGAGAAGTGTGTGACACGATGTGACAGAGAATGGGCAGAGGGTAGGAAATCTTCCTTTTAGCAAGGCTTTGCCTCTCCCTGTCAAGGTTGCACGTACCAGATGGAGCAAGAATAGAGGACCTGCTCCGAGTCACATCTGGTGCTTCAGATCATACAGCTCAAGAGAGGCTGCAGTCTGTATGTTCATGCTTCCCATGCAAGGTATCCTCCATTCAGACATGCTTTTCTCTTCCGCCTCCCCAGAGTGAATGGTGTTCAGGCTGTCCTGCAGCTTGGGAACAAGAGCAAAGTCTCAGAAGGCTCCTCGCAGTGTCTGGATCCTGCATGGTAGAGTCTTTTTCTTTGAGGCAGTTGTCAGTTCCTACAGCCCAAGGGCAACGGGAGGTGATATTGTCTATTATCTTCTTGGATACGGATTGATTTTACAAATAAAAGAGAAGAAAATCTTTCCCTGAGTGAATCTACCAATGCCAGTGGGACACTTTGGGGAGCATAGGGATGTTGGACTAAGTGTCATGTTGCTCTGAGGGTAAAATACAGGCATAACTATTTTCCACTGCAAAGCCTTATCTTTTTTTGAGCTACTAAGCAGGTCAAAATATTCACCCCTTTCTCTCCAAGGACTGCTCAATGTCTCATATAAATTAATAAGGGAAAATATTGATGCATCCTGCATCATCACCATTGGAGTCAGTAATATCTACCCTCTCCAGTCTGGGAAATCCTCACCTGCTTAACTTCTGTGTCTGGAAGAAACCATAGATGCCTCAAGCTAATGTCTCAAAATGTCTCAATGTATCAAAAATACAGAGTCAACAATGTGCCGTGGCTGAAGATTGCTAGAATAATAGGGGAATTAGAAGGACTGCTGAACACAAGGGTCTGGGCGCAATCTCCAACTCAGGGAATATAAATCCTGCTCGTTCCTGTAAGAAGGGAGAGTATAACGGGGAAAGGAATACACTAAAGATGTCCTTTTTTTCTGTTCTCCTTGGCTGACCACTGGCAGAAGGTATGGAATTACTTGGACCTCACACCTCATCTAGTACAACTGCAAAGTATTTAAACCTCAGTGTTAAGCTTAAAATCCCTGAGAAAGGTCATGTTCTTCTTTTATCACAAAAAGGTCAAGATGCTGTCCCATTGGGCTAACAGTTATGACCTGCAAGATCTTCATATCAAAACCCATCTGGACAGATTTGCAGGTCTAGAGAGCTGCTGGCAGGAAGGTAGCAGCCCCATCTAGCGCAAACGTCACACATTTGGGTCATTTGTTGTAATGTTTTTAATCTGGTCCCTGCCCAATTAGGAGTACTGGCTAAGTGTCCCCTGGGAGAATTTTCCTGGGGATACTGCCTTGCAGCAGTGTCAAATACCTGGGAAAAACATTAACTGTTTTCTGCCCAGTGGAAAACTTTTAGTAAGGGCAAGACCTTGTGATATCAGCACAATGTGAATGGGCCCTGTCATTTGCATGGACGCTTTATCCACAGGTCTCTGAACAGAGGTACACTGAGACAAATAAGTGTATTGGAGGGAGAGTCAATGGGTGTTTTAAAGGAAATAAAGAATTTCTTGGAGAAGCAGTTATGTCTTAGGCTGTATCTTCTTCTGATAGACTGAGAAGGGCTGGAGACAGAGAGGATTTGGTTTTCTCCCTGCTTCTTGAGACCATCTCTGTGTGCACAGCCAGCTGTGCTGGGGACATGGAGAAATGCTGCTGTAACAAGACCCACTCACTGCAAACAAAATGCAGAAAGTTTGGGGCAAGAGTCACTTGGAGGAGCTCTGTGTTATGCCCAGGCAACTTTCAGCTGTGAGCCCTTACTGAAGCAGGGTTGGAGGGTCTATCCAAATTCTTGGTTCCTGTGAAGGAGGCTCTCATGACCCCCAGGAACAGCTGCGGTCTGCTGGGAAGGGTTGCTTGGAAAGTCCCCACGAGGTGGCTCAAAGATGAGGGGTATGGGGAATTTCTCTGTCAGGGAAAAGTTCGTCATTCCAGGCTTCCCAGTGCTGGATTGGAAAAAAGCTGCACAGTAAGCAAATGGCTTTCTCATGCAAGTGCATTAACCCTGTGTGCTTAAAAATCTGCAGAAACTATTTCCACAATAGCCCTGGCACAGCTTCACCTCTGCTGAGCAGAGCATTTCTGTATGAGTACACAAGGCACGAATCCTTCAGGTGACATCCTACTCACCAGATAAAAAATCTAAACTGGTGGAGCTGGGGCACTTGGGACTGGATTATAAGCCCTGCTGTCATTTTAAATGCAGCCAGCTGATGGCTGTGTCGTGTAGGAAATGAGCTCTCAGTATTATCGAAAGCAGTGGCATTGGTGGAAACTGCAGCCCCATCTCTGCTGGGGAAGCCAAGGGGGTGTCCTGCCCTCTGGGGACTCAAAGTCAAGCTCCAAAGAGCATCTGAGAGACTATGGCTTGGCTCCAAGAAGGGCACAGAGTGAAACCTGGTGGCTGTTGGGAAAGAGGAACGAGGGGAGAGGGAACCGACAGGAGCATATGGGAGAAGGAGCAGTCCCCCAGCTGGAAAGGGGATGGAGAGAGCATCTGTATTGGGAAGAACAGTTGGGATGAGTACCAAAAGAAGAGTTGCCAGTAATCCCTGGGCATATTCTGGGAAGAAAAGGAGTTGCTTACACTAATCTTCTCCCTAGCCAGAAGAGGACATACATACCACCAGCCCCCCTGTTTCCCACAGCTGCTCCCCTACATCTGCTCAGGAAAGTTTTGATGGAACTCTTTTTTTTTCATCCTGTCATAACTCATAAAAAGGTGTCAGTTTTACTGAAAATGTGTGTTCAGAAACAGTCCTCCTCCTCCCTGAAATACAGTATTTTGGTAATACTGCCAACAAGTTTTTTTGAGCTGCTGCAATCGGATTTTGCTACGACTTTTTTTCCAAGAGAAACAAATGATTATTTTCAGTGATCATNTTTAATTTTGGATTTTATTTTGTGAAATATTTAAGTTTCAATTCCTTCAGTCCACCCTGTATTCCCTCTTAATCTTGGAACGGAAATCACTTTCAAACGGCAAAATTTCACACGATCTGGAAAGCCTTTGATCCACCCAACTGTAATTTAGTTTTAAGGACCTGTGTTCATGGATCCCAGATTTCTTTTATGTGAGCTCCAGGAATAAGTCCCGTAGTTACCACTGATAACATAGCTGCCTTTCCCAGCACCACTTCTTCCTACAGACAGGACATTATCAGTGAATATTTCCCAAATTCTGTCCAGCTTGTTCTGCAGCCAGATTGAGCCTCTCTGGAGCACACAGCACAGCATATATATCACCAGCTCTCATTTCACTTAGATTTCTTCTTTTTATATCTCACCAGCCTACACTGGGACATCCTGCATGATGCAGATCCTGGGAAGTGATAAAAAGCTTAATTTCCATTCCTATCCAATGGAGCTGGTGAACCTAAAATGTTTTTGACCTTGATCTTGTTTCTTCTAAAGACTTGACTGGTTTTGGAAGTGTGCTTTTACATCTTCTTGTATTACAGCTCCTGGGTCTCAATAATGGGATTTGTCTTTCCCAGCTGTAGGCATCCAAATGTCAGGTGTGTGGTCGAAATTATCATCTATTTGTCTTTATTCATCAATGGCAAGAGGTAATTACCTTTAGGAGTTGACTAACTCTCCCTAAGGCCAATATCTAAGGCAGTGGGGATGAATCAATGTCTTAAACAGAGGGGAGGTACTCACCTCCTGGAGGTGCCAGTCTTTTTCCCTAGGATAAAAAATAGGCCAAGCAAATTAAATTATAACAAGCTTAACTTTTAAAAATCCATGTATACGTCAATTGCATGCAAAAATAAGGAGGTGGCTGTATCCACCAAAGATGTTGCTGCCTTTTAAGAGCTGGTTCTAATTTTTTTGTGGTATTTAGATAGAAGAACATTTCTCCAAAGCCGCCTGGTATCTTTAGTGCCTAAGGTGACAATTTCCCAATGTATTAGATGCAAAGCACTGTTGACCAAACAGCAAGTCCCCAGCAGGAAGCCAAGGATTTGCTCTATTACCAGCTCAGTGCTCTCCTCACCCCCTGCCCACAGAGAAGACATGAAATCATCAGGGATTTCAGTCTGGAAATGTCTCCTCCAGATAATAATTAAGATTTTCCATCAGGTATTCTGGCATACTCCAGCAACCATCAAAACAGAAAGATACCACGTGTGTCTATCTTTCTATATTTCTCTATATATCAACATATTATTAAATATACATTCATATATATTATTGAACATACATGCATATTTATAGAATGATCCCTAAATCGATTTTTTTTTATATTGCAAATTTAAATTTAGCAATAAAAATGCAATGTGGTGGATGTGGGTCTCTTTGCATCCAAAAGCTCAATATATATCTCACAGTATCGATAATACCAGCCATAAAATACACCTCTATAAAATATGGTCAGTACTTAGGACTAGATTAAATTAGAGAAATGCATTCAGCTACCTATGAAAAGAAGTTAAAAGGAGTTAGCTGTACATTTGGCTCCTTTTTTTCCTCTGTCATTGCCCTGGCAAAGAGATACTCATTTCATTTCCTATTGATATATATACCAGCTAGCAATAATTGGGCTGTAATTTATTGTGAGCAGAACAAGAAACACAGAAGAAAGGTAATGCAGAGGAGCACTGCCCTTTGTGGAGAAGACTGGTTTGCCAAGAAACACACAATGCAGCTGTAATTTTTTTTTTTAGAGTGTGCCTCTAGGCACACTGAGAGTATAAGAATATGGGAAACTCCTACCAAAGCTCTGCAGTGCTTGGCCTTGGCCAAGTAAAGTGAAGTCCTACACTCTGAACCATGTCATCTCCATGGGAGTGGATAGATGATTTCGAATTTCTGAGCTATTTTCACTCACTGTTGCTCAACGTGTGCATGCATGCCTGGCCCACTGTAATGGCATAGCAAATCCTTGAGCTCTAATTGCCTTAGTGGTGGAGGCCAGGGTAGCAGAGCCAAGAAGCTGTGGTATACTAAGCCATAACTCAAGTGCTGGAAGTTGCCTATATGCAGCCTCACTTTGTCTGCCTTTACCTTTCTGTTTCATGAACAATTTCACCAGGCCAAGTCCGAAATGTGAGATGACATGATGACACCAATAGGAAGACTCTTAAACCTGGTGGAAATCAGGCAAGCAGAAAAACTTGACTTATCCAACCATTTACATCTCTTGCAAGTGGATACACTTTGGACTACGGGAGGCAAGAAGTTTAGGGAGTTGTAGCCCCGCACCCCCCTCCAGCCACATATCTTGGTGACATCATACTCCGCAGCAGGCAGCTCGATATGCATGTTGCTCATCACCACTGTCCACACCTGCAGCTATCCCTGCTCTGAGCACGAGAAAGTCACACTGCCCAGGGCAAGCCTGTTTCATGCGCCTGGAAAGTTAATAGCTAAGAAATATGAATAAATAACACTGTCTAATGGACCACAACATTGCTTTCCACAGCAGGAGCAGGTGAGGTGAAGGGTAACTCTGTGGGATCATCTTAGTATGGGAGGGCAAAGGGACTTTCTCCACAAAAAAACAAGTATTGGATTAAATTTCTGGGCATGTTAACTTGCTGACAACAGAAGAGCAAGCTGAAAGAAACAGAATCCACTATTTCTATATCCTAGAAGACTGCCCCATGGGTCCCAATCCACATTTGTGTTCAAATTCCCGTGTCAGCTCTGTCACCCCATAAACCTTCAGCCTCTGATACTGAATTATACCAAGACCATGGACGGGATTTATCCAGGATTCAACAGCTGCTGCCTCTTATTGAGTCCTGTGTTTCCTTTCATGGCTCATTACAATAAGTTAGATTAGAACTATAGCTAATTGTTATTGCCATAGTAATTTACAGTAGATGCTGTTACTGTTTGTACATCATGGAGATGGCGTAATGACATGTTGTCTTTCCTAATTGTACCAGCCAAATAATTCCCACTAAGTACTGTGATAGTATTTTAATTAATATTATTATCCCCATATCTGCCACAAAGCTTAAAACTCTGGAGCTGGCAAACTACTTCTTTTGTTTCCTTCTGTACCTTATGAAAAGTTGAGCTTGACAGAAATCTGCAGGTCTTGGATCCTCTCACTCTGTTTAGTGAGACAGAGCAAGAGAGCTGGGTTTGATTCTCACCTTTGCCGAGGGCATAACCGTGGGCAAGTGAGTCTGTCTTTCGCTGCCTCTGTGAAAAGGGGAGAGTATATTTAGATTTAGTACGGCTTGTCTTCTGTGGATGTGATTTCAGAGAGCTCCTAACTTAGAAAGTGAGGCTTTAGTGAATAGGGATTAGCAAGCAAATTCTCTTATGTGCTACAGGCCTAGGTTCACCACCACTTAAATGCTTAAATTAAGAATTAGCTATTAGTGACTAGTTAAATTAGGATTCAGTTAACCCGGCTATGTTTGCAGGTAAAGCACCTCTAGAGGTGACCTTGATCTTTAGTTTGCTGTGTTTCCTTTACTTGAATAGGCTTTAAATTTATTCAGTGGCTTGGTTGAGGGTCTAAAGCTAGGTAGGATGAAGCAGAGCTCACAGGGGTTTACAGACTGTGATGTACGACCCATACACATGTGCATTTTGAAGCGATATCCAGGAAGCTGAGGGAGGGGATTCTGTCCTTCTGCTCTCATGAGAACCCCCTGCAGTGCTGTGTCCAGCTCTGGGGACCCTAATATAAGAAGGACATGGAGCTGTTGGAGCAGGTCCAGAGGAAGGCCCAGAAGATGATCAGAGGGCGGGAGCACCTCTGCTGTGAGGACAGGCTGAGAGAGTTGGGGTTGTTCAGCCTGGAGAAAAGAAAGCTCCAGAGGGATCTTATAGCAGTCTTTCAGTACCTAAAGGGGGCCCTCAGAAAAGGTGGAGAGAGACTCTTTGTGAGGGACTAGAGCGATAGGATGAGGGGGAATGGTTTTAAACTGTAAGAGGGGAGATTTAGATTAGATATTAAGAAGAAATTCTTTACTCTGAGAGTGGTGAGGCACTAGAACAGGTTGCCTGGAGAAGTCGTAGATGTCCCATCCCTGGAGGTGTTCAAGGTCAGGTTGGCTGGGGCTTTGAGAAACTTGGTCTAGTGGGAGATGTCTCTGCCAATGGCAGGGGGTTTGGCATTAGATGGTCTTTAAGGTCCCTTCCAATGCAAACCATTCTATGATTCTACAATTTTTAGCCCCAGGTATATGCAGAAAGTGTGTGTGTGTTCCTGTGCTGGGAACCCCACTCGTGTCCAGACCAACCTGGCTGCTTTTCTAGACAGAAACTGTGTGATTAGACTGTCTTTGACTTCTTCTTGGACTTATCGATGTAAGTCAGAAGTGACAGCACTGACATCAAAAGCAGAAGGGAACATGGTGTCACGCTCGGTATATTGAGCGCTGAGGCTGCTGTGACTCACGTTGTGGTAATGTATTCGCAGAGTGATGGGGAACAGCAAGCTACAGGAGTTTAGTTTTTCACGACTTCTCAAGTGTCTGCTTCATAAAAAGGTGGCAATAGTTTTGTCATGTTGTGAGCGCTGCAAGATGTGCAAGGGGATGGTTTGCATTCAGGAAAGCTCTACTCTGAGTATGAAGTACCCCATGGCTCATTACGGGGAGTCCTAGAGCCAGCTGTCTTTCTCTGACCCTCCCAGTGCAAAGGTCTATGATGAAAATGTATTGTAACTCCTGTAAAATAAGGCAATGCCTATGCTGAAAAGGGAAGTAGAGCTGAAGCAAGGATGAGCTGAGACAGGACCTGATATGTAGGGCAAAGACAGCAACAAATATGGGAGAAGACCATGGTTTCATGCCTTTTCTGTCCCAACTACTGCCTTGGCGATCACCCCTTGACTGGATACAGAGCAGATCATAGACCAGGTCATCGAGCTGTGTGCAACATGGAGCACTGCAGAGCAGACAGACACCAAAAATACATGAGGCACGGACCTAGGCGTGACGAGCTAATGGGCATCTAATGCTTGATGCAGAGGTCACAGCAAGACTGATGCTTTATGGAGCTTCTTTGCGTTCCAGTCAGCCTACCAAAAGGTGAAGAGAATGGGTCCATCATGCTAAAGTCTGGTCAGGTACTAAACACATCAATGTTATCATCTGTCATACAGAAAAGGCACTGTTTGTCTTACCTTGGAAAAACTGATTTGGACATCAGCAGCTGTTTCTAACCCTGACAGCCCAGAATCAGTGCAGGGTAACATATATATATATATGTATCATCTAGTTGGTTCTACCTAAGTGTTTTTAAAGCTAGATTGGATAGTCCAGCACTGCACTGCACTGTAGCCTTCTCATCTCTTCATTCCCATGGGGGATATTTTGTGGGGAGAAAGTAATTAAGTCAAATTCCTGTCGAGTATTCAAAGGTCTAAGTCCCTATGGGTGCCAGCACAATGCTGAAGTTTGAGGGTGAAGTCCTCAGAACCATCACCTTCCCTCTGAGCTGGACAGGGCTGGGAAAAACATATGGGTCAGCTCGGAAACTGCATAGGGTGATAATACCAGGAAAGAAGTATTTCAAGAACAGGTTACTAATTATATATCTAGGGTGTCTAGTAAGACATTAATTGGCAACCGTACTTCCAGATTTTCTTAATATCTTTGTGGTGTTCTGTACAATGATGCTTTTGTAATATCTGAATATTCAACATTTAAACAGCTGCTTAAAACCCTATTTCAGAAGTTTTCCCATGCTATGTCAATATCAGATTAAAACAGAACTGGACTTTTTGGTGTGAAGGAACTTGTGAAAATGATTCCTGCTCTCTCAAAATTGCTACTTCCATTTGACTATTTCTAGGAATACTGGAAGGGTGTGCTAGAGTGATCGCACTGGTAGGAGTACACAGCCCACATTAAAATAGGTCTCTTGCTACCCAGGACTTTGTCTGTCCTGAGAATATAAGCCATATCCTGTGACTATTTTTCCCTCTGTACCAGAACTGAACTGACAATGTTTTCTGTTTGTCTAGAATTCTCCTTTTTTTCACTTCATTTTGAAACTGCCTGGAAGAAAACCAGGTAGCGGTAAAGCCTCCTACAATCTTTTGAGGCCAAAATCTTGGGTTAATTGAAACATTTCATTTAACTAAAGCAGAAATGTGCTCCTCTGTTTTTTATTTCTTAATTTCATTCTATTTGATTTAACAGAATATACAGTCAAAGGGAGGGAAAAAAATAAGAATAAAAGTAATTTGGATATGAAGAATGAAAATGTTATCTGCTGGAAAGGTCAGAGAGGAAATACTGGAACATTGCACTCTCTTTTCTGTTTCCCAAGAGGTATTTAATCAAAATCCACAAAATGTTCTCTCATCAATGAATCAGCAGGCCATTTCTAACCAATCTACTTGACATGTTCCACTTTCACACATCAACACCTGCGCTATTATCATGTCACAGGAGGAGACAACTACTCGTTTTGGACTAGGGGGGCAGAGCCTCAGTGTTTTTATTGAGGACACTGCTAAGCCAGGGTGATAAAATAAAAACACATTGATTTGCCCAGTTTGGGGTTTATCCTGAACTAGCAGACTCCTTACGTTGTCCAGGTTTGCTCTTCAAAAGGCTGTGTGACAAGAAGCTAGAAAACACCTCCCAGGTTGTTACTGATTCGGAAGGCAGCGACAGTGGGGAAGTTTTGCACAATTTCTTTGAGCTCAAGGTCTTTGATTGCAATGTGTGACTTCCATTCTAATTTGGTGTTAACCCACAAAGTGTAATTTGGTAAGTAATATGCAGTAGAATGAAATTACTGAGACTGGTATTAACCCAGTGAGACTTACAGAGCTCTTGCAAACCCATCACAGAGAGAAGGCATTTGCTGTAGTTTCCATCTCTAATCAGCTATTCAAATAGCTGGACAAAAAAGTGGGCTCTTATGTATAAAGGGAAACACAGAAGATTGATTTTTATCATGCTCCCTTACATCTCCATGTGGCTGTTGGACACAAAGATGAACAGCAAATGCCAGAATGTCATTGATGAACTTCCCAGGACATGAAGTCCCTCAAAAACCTGCAAAGAGCTTGCTGCTTCTAGAAATTATAAAGCAAAAATAAACCAGTTCAGTTCTTCCTCACTCTCTTTAACACCCCAAAATCTCTAACACTTTTCTCTGTGGGCCTCAGGGTGCTTTAAATTGTGCAGAATTCTTACAGCTCATCAAAAACATCATGGGTCATCACAGACATTATGCTGCGGTTGAAAAAGTACTTATCTAAGAGCCTTGCATATTGCTAACAAAATGATTGCTTTCCTTTTTCTTTTAGGTCACATAATTCAGTGTGTTTCCAGAATAACTTTAATCTCATTAATTTTCTAGCTAAGGACCTGGCAGAAAACCTTGGCTGAGGTTCCACTCTCTGCAAAAGCTGAGAATACACCTCAAAGGTGAACAATGGGACTTAACTTCAGAAAAGGAAAGGAACAATTGAATGTTCATTGCTTGCAGTGACCACAAATTTCAGCTGAACTGAATGAAGCTCATCTCAGGAAACTGCAGACAGAACTACAGGTTGAAGGAAATGTTTCCTGGCTATTCAACAGCTGGCACAGTTGAGACAATTATAGAGTCATAGAATCATAGAATGGTTTGGGCTGGAAGGGACCTTTAAGGGTCATCTAGTCCAACCACCTGCAATGAGCAGGGACAACTCCAAAGACCAGCCCTGTAAATACCAAGTTTTACTTACAGATTTAAGCATGGGCAAGTATATACTTTATGCAAACACACAAACACACTGTGGGACTCCAGTATCATATTACAGGAGTAATGCACATTTCTTTGATCTCTGCTGGCATCAGTCAGTGTCCAGAAGGCATTCTTCTTCCATGGAATGATGTTGCTCAAGTGACTATGCCATTTCCAGCAGTTGGAACATGATCCATTTGTGATGTTTTCTAACTGGTGTTACAATAGACACAGATTCAGGAGATCTGGATCTTATTCCTAGGCCTGCTATTGCTGTTTGGAGATCATAGAATCATAGAATCACAGAATCACAGAACGGTATAATTGCTTTGGTTGGAAAAGATCTTTGACATCGTCAAGTCCAACCATTAACCTAATACTGCCAAGTTACTACTAAACCATGTCCCTCAGCACCACATCTACACATCTTTTAAATACCTCCAGGCATGGTGACTGCACCACTTCCCTGGGCAGCCTCTTCCAATGCTTGACAACCCTTTTGGTGAAGAGTTTCCTAATATTCATCCTAAACCTCCCCTGGCGTCACTTGAGGCCACTTCCTCTTGTCCTATCCCTTGTTGCTTAGAAGAAGAGACCGACCCCCACCTTGCTACAACCTCCTTTCAGGTAGCTGTAGAAAGTGATAAGGTCTCCCCTCAACCTTCTTTTCTCCAGGCTAAACAACCCCAGTTCCCTCAGTCGTTCCTCATAAGACTTGTGCTCCAGACCCCTCACCAGCTTTGTTGCCTTTCTCTGGACATGCTCCAGCACCTCAATGTCTTTTTTTTAGTGAGGGGCCCAGAACTGAACACAGTATTCAAGGTGGGGCCTCACAGGAGGATGATCACTTCCCTAATCCTGCTGGCCACACTATTCCTGATACAAGCCAGGATGCCGTTGGCTTTCTTGACCACCTGGGCACACTGCTGGCTCATATTCAGACAGCTGTCAACCAACACACCCGGGTCCTTTTCCACTGGGCAGCTTTCCAGCCACTCTTCCCCAAGCCTGTAGCGTTGCATGGGGTTACAGGACCCAGCGCTTGGCCTTATTGAACCCCATACAGTTGGCCTCAGCCCATTGATCCAGCCTGTCCAGGTCCCTCTGTAGAGGCTTTCTACCCTCCAGCAGATCAATACTCCTGCCCAACTTGGTGTTGCCAAGGTGTTTCCTCCTGAGCCCATGGATCACAGCCACAGCACATGTGCCTGAAAGTTACGGACCTGTTTTCCCCAGATGGACAACGGCCTCCATCTCAATGGTATTAGAAGCAGTTTGTGAATGAAAAGTTGCACTGAGTGGGGCTGGAGACACAATGAAGTGGGTGGGATGTGTAAAGACGAAGAAGAAAAGTTGCAGTGGGAAAATAAGACAATAGAAAAGAATGAGAAAATAGCAGTGAAGAAAAGAGCTGGGGGCGAAAAGGATTTGCAGAGCAAAAAGGTGGAGAACAAAAGAAAAAAATAATGGTTGAGTCAAGATGAGAGGAAGGTGGAGGGAGATGGGTACAGGTGAAAGCAAATCAAAACTGAGCACGGCAAACTTGGCCAAATGAGGGAGCAAAGATTCTATCAGTCTAAAAAGCTTTCTCTCACCCCCAAATTATTGCCGTGTTTCACAGCAGGGCTTCTTAACCCCTATACTTAACTTCACCACCTTTTTCTTCACAGTAACATTTAAAGGACGAGTATAATTGGAAATCAAAAAGCCCAGAAAGTTCAAATGTGTTGAAAGTACCGAAGTGAAATGCCTTAGCATTTCTGAACAAAAAGTTTTCATTTACAACATATTGTAATACATTGAAGCACTGTGACATGTAGCAGTTGCCCCTGACTTTCACTTTTCTTCATTTTCTTACATTGCCTTGTAGGGGAAACTATTCATCCATGTAGGCTTAATTAATCAATTAATTGTGGCCATCTTGAGCATCCTCTTGTCAAACAAGTTTGTATTAATTTATTATCAAATCAAAATATTAACACCTCTATAGAGACACCTTTATCCAAAGGGCTAAGAGGAGGGATGGTGGTATCCCTGTTTTAACAGGGAGCAATGGGAGGTTTGCAAAACTGCCCCATCAGGACGGTGGCACCTGATACAGGGATGTGTGTCACATTGGCTGGTGTTAATTGCAGGGCAGAGTAAAATCCACGCTTGGTAAAACCCCTTAAACAGATATTATAGTGTGATAAATGGTGTGTAATGGGACGAAGTAGCTGTATTGACACCAGCTAAGTAAACAGGGCCACTGCGCAGGATAGAGCAACAATCCACAGTCCTCCACACTATTTAACAATCAAGGTGCTTTCTGGCATAGATTTAGCCTGGGTTTAATCGCTCTCTCTTGAAAAACACTCAGATGCAGTTTAGGAGTTAAAACGAGCTGGAAACCTTTACTGAAAGATAGTTCAGATAAATCCACTCTCTTTTATGGGGAAGAATTAAGAGCATGGAGTCAGGCTGTGCCATGCCAACTGGAATCAGGGCCAGAAAAGAGCCCCAGGCCTTTTAATTTGCCTGTACTGAATAACCAACGGGATGCAGCTGAAAACAGGCAGCCTTCAGGGGAGGGGTGCGCTTTTTTGGGGTTGTTTTTGCCTGAGGAATGTTTCTTCTGTCTAAGCCTGTACTGCAGTCCTAGCCCAGACTGTACATTTTGACCACGTCCTGACCCTGTGTCTGAAAAAAAACAGGGGGAGGACACCCCTTTCCCTCCACCCCCTGCCCTGCTTCCCTTTGGCAGGGAGATACGCTCCCGGCGTCTTGGTACAGACAACTGCAAGTGAGGGTGGACTGCCCTCTGGCTTAATCTGATGAGGATGCTGTTGAAACATAATCTCTGGGGATGCTCTTAATGTGAGAACAGCAAAATACTTAAGGAATAAAGCTTGGTGGAGAGCCAGGATGTACACTCCCTACTCCAAGTGTTGCTATTGCAGGAGGAGGTGAACGACAAAATGCCTGCTTTGAAGTATATGTTTTCGGTTTGACCTTTACTTTCAATCCTCGCTTGTCCAAGCAGTGATGCTTTTGCTAGTCCCTGGGGTTGCTGTGGAAGAAGAGTTTCATCACTATTACCTTTGCAGTCTCTTTGGGGAGCATGGGTGCAGGCCAGCGCATTGTAGGCTGAAAAAAATAATAATGCCTGATGTAAGTGGGATTAACCGTTGGGGAGCTTTTCTGCAAAATTAAATTCCCAAAATGATAAAGCCAACAATGAGACACTGAAATTTTACAGAATGCTTCCATAAGAGAGAATCCAATCCAAGAAAATCCACATGAACTTTTCAAGTGGGTTAATGAATACATTGTTTCCCAAATTTAAGCACCTAAACCATAAAATCAATGCAGAGTCACTGAAATCTAGGTCATTTATTCTGGTATTTATAAAAAATTTACCTGGAAGTAATAATGATTAATAGATGGCTTAATACATATTTCGCCAGTTGTTCCTGAGTCAAATTGACCTCTTATAACCATGGAGAATAATTGAATGCACTTGTTACTCGTGTGTTTATAATATTTCCATTGTTGTAATTGGGTCACTGCAGTGCTCAGATGAAATAATGTTTTAAAAATAAACTATATTCAAATTGGTAAAAGGGAAATGTTGACATCAAGCCTCAGCAGAATGTGCTTGTTAACAATTAAGTAGCAGTCTGTGTGTCATGCTTTTGCCCAGTACTTGCATAAGGATGTAAGAAATTACTTATTCCATCAGACCTCTAGTCCTTCTAGCATAGGATTCACCTTCCAGCAACGGAATTTGGAATTAGGGATTAGAAGGTGCCATGTTGTGGGGTGAAAAACGTTGGCTCCTTTCTGCAGTCTATTTCCTTGTTGCACCCCGTGCATCCACAGCTGTCGTGTTAGAGAAGGTAGAGGGGACATCTCTGCCAATTCCTTTTTGTATCTGTTTTGAGTAACTATTGCCCTTGAGTCTTCTTGTCTGACTCCACTGCCTTGTACAGTAGCAAGTCCCATATTCTGTCTGATGGATTAAGGAGCAATGTGGCCTGTTTTCTGATCTTCTCCTAATTTTGTTGAAAAACAGTTCCCCGTTATCAGTTGTCTGCGTGATTTTGTAAACCTCAGCTGTATCCTCCACTTCCCCAGTTTTCTTCTCTCCAGACTGAAGACTCTCTGCAGCCTTTTCAGTCTCTCCTCTAAAAGCAGCTACTCCACCCTCTTGATTACCTTACTTGCTTTTATCTAGACCTTCTCTTACCTCCACTGGGGTTTTCTTGAGAGACAGAGACGAGAACTGCAGAGATTACTCAATATGTGAGTGCATCAAAATTCTGTGTAACAACACAGTTACTCCCTCTGACTTGTTTTCAAAAACATTCTTGGTGCTGACCAGCATTTTGTTGGCATTTTTGACTGCCATGGCACACAAAGCCAGTGATTTCAGACAGCTCTCAGTGAGGACTCCAGGATGTCTTTTGTGAGTTTTCGTGGACAGTTTTGAGTACAGCAGCATGCAGATATGGTTTAGATTGCTCTTCCCTAGGCACACAACATTTATTTGCACTGATGCTCATCTACCACCTTGCTGCCCACTCCTACAATCTTGTGAAGTCATTCTGGAGCTCACCACCATGGCATTTCACCCCACTCCTCTGTTTCCTGAAAAGTGACCATTCAGTCCTACTTTTCCTTTTAAACCAATATCAGCACATGAAAGAAGCTATTCTCCAATCCTGTAGCATATTATATTTTTTAATAACCTTTTGTGTGGAGGCTTTTTGGAAGTCCAAACACAGTTTTTCCGCCAGATTTCCAGTAGACTCTTGCCCTTCTTGAACTTATTCCCTTCCCTTCCTGAGCTGACTTCCCTTTACAGAGCCACGTTGGCTCTTTCCCACCAATCCATATTTACCATACACTTAGTGGTCTCGTTCTTTAGTGTCAACTGTATTCATTTTCCAGGGAGTCACACTGTAATCTCCAAGAGTCTCTACAGAGAATCTACTGCTTATTATGCCATCTTTTGTAGATGGGAGTTAAGTTAGTTATTTCAGTCTTTGGGAACAGTGGCCATTTGTAATGAGAGGTTATTCACCTTCACCAAAATTCCATGTGTGAGTTCCTTCAAGGCTCTAGTCCAGGTTATGTTTTGGCATTGAGATGACCTGTTTAATACATATATATCAGAAGGTAACAGGTTATCATAGATGAGAAAGGGGGACTGATATAGATTTTTTTCAATATGATATGCATAACTGCTGGCTTGGTCATCAAGCCTGAATGCTACAGGTTGTCTTTGCCTTACGTTAAATACCAGTACATCAAATCCTTGGTAGACAGCCATAAAATTGGTTATGAATTCATCCAGAGTGAACACAGGGGTTTTAGTGATAATATTAGTTCCAAATAAAAATAAATTTCAGAGGGATAGAAATCTTTACAGAATTAGGTTGAATTTAACAGGCATTTTAACCAAAAATTGCAAAATAGCGATGTGGGGATATTTTTTTAAATGTCAGTGTATTTCCCTTTGACATTTTCTAAATGAAATGTTTCATTTTGGAAATGCCAAACCCCTTTAGTCTGACATTTTTCTAAGTTAAACCTTTTCACCCTTAATTTCAAAATGGCATTTTTTAATTTGAAAAATTGACCTCCATATAAAATATATGGTCAATCTTTTTATAGTTTAAGTAACTTGAAGACAATCCAAGTACTTCGTTATTTTCTTCCGCCTTCATTTTTTTTCCACACTGACTTTTCTTTCAGTTCTCAGGTGTGTTAATTGCTCTGTTCTACCTGCAATATACAGATAGCAGAATTTGAGAGAAGTCCCTCTGAAAATCCCAAGCTGTGTAAGATGACATAACACTGCTTGACATAACTCTTGCTGAGATTTCCAAGAGAAGAATGATATACAAAAGTCTAATTAGAGGGTCATCATGGCTCCAGACATCTATACATCGTATTAGGGCAGAAGAAGGGCTGGCTGGAGGAGCTGTCAGAATTTTCACTCCTCTCCTACACCTTTTTCTGGACATCTGTCAGTGCCAATGAACTGCTGACAGCTGAAGGAGTTCCCATTGTGAAGCCAGCTCGCCCTTATAATTTTCTCTTTCCGTATCATTCATATGATAATGGGAACTGTGGGTTTAATTAGCTGCTAAGATACACAGGTAGGAATAACCAGTCCTGCTGCATCATCTCTCTGACAGTGTTTCCTGTTCCTCTGTTCCCATCACAGCTGATTGCAGAGTGGGCTACCTGCTAATTGGGAGTGTCTCTCATTATATTTTAACAATCACATGCCTCCTACTCCCACTTGACTCACTTCCAAAGGCAGCCCGCATCTGCGACACTGCTCCATTTCCAGGGGGGGTGGACTCTGATGCCAAAATGTCTCTGTTGTGGTGAGTCAGAGAAGACGAAGGCTTGGAAGAGGAAGGGGCTGAATTGCTTCTCCTTACCTTCAGTCAAAGGACAAAACAGTAAAGGAATTGTTGAAAGACGTAATTCCAGAAATGTGTTAGTCATAGAGAGGAGGTTTGTTTAGATGTTTTGCTAGAAAGCATGCACTTCTGGAGTAGGAGTTACCTCTAGGAGTCCCTGATGTAGTCAGCTTCCTGTAATATCTCCAAAAGGAAAGGAACAAACCAGTTGCAAAGGCAGCCAAACCAGCCCAGGGTTAGGTTTCTGTCACCTAACTTCATATCTTAGCATTGAGCTCCCTATTTTAATAAACTCCAGAGAGCAGAGTCATGGAGTCAGCAGAGTGTAGGACATTGTTTGTCTCACCCAGTGCAGGTGTTAAGGGGAGATTATGTCCCAGGTTTCACTAACTCCATGGCCTTTCTCTCCAGAGGTGGAGCAAGAAGCCTCCAGTGATTTTTTTCAGATGGAAACATGCTAATCAGAAACACGCACCCTAAATCAGACAAACCCACTCTTGGTTTCCTGAGGATATCTGTCTTGGCGTTTAGCGCCAATGTGGATACTCTGATATCAAGTCAGGGTTGTGAAGGTGTGACCCATCTCACACCTCGCTCTTTTCTCCTTTCTCTTGTGAGGGTGATGAGACACTGGAAGAAGTTGCCCAGAGAAGTTGTGGCTGCCCCATCCCTGGAGGTGTTCAAGGCCAGGTTGGACGAGGCTTTGAGCAACCTGGTCTAGTGGGAGGTGTCCCTGCCCATGGCAGGTTGGAACTAGATGATCTTTAAGATACCTTCCAACTATAACCGCTCTACAATTCTATAATTCTTCAAACCACATAGCTCACCGAATGTTAGGAGTATTTTAATTCTCCTTCCTGATAAATTAGGTTGAAATTGTTTGCTAGTTGGATAACTTATTAAGGTAGAACACAAGAACAGGGAGGAAAGAAAAAATGGAATACAAGGAAGTTAATACACATGCCAGGTGATGAATAGTTTAAGTTTAGTTTCCTTAGGATTTTGCTTATGAACAAGCAAATAGAGGAAGACTTCCACTGAGGTATCTAGTAGTTTAGCTTTTTCAGAGGGGGAAAAAAAAAAGCATTTAATTCATAGTTATAGTAGTCATTTTGTCTTAATTTTTTAATTAACCCTTGTCCTTGTCTCCTTGAAAAAATGAATGGAAATGAAAGAAGTAGCATTGGGAAAATATAATAAAACCCACTTTAATTCCACTTCTCTTTTCTTGAATTTCCATGGCAAAAAGACAGGCAGCATGAACTTAAAAAGTGAGAAAATCAGCCTCTCAAAGAGAAGTGAAAATGTACAGCTTTTTAAAAGTAAAAACAAGCTGCCAAAATCTTCATTAAATTGCTGGTTGAAATGTTTTTCATAACAAAATGGAAAATGCCACTGAAATGAGTGTGATTTATCTAAATGTTTACATTTTCATGGGACTTGTTTTTTTCAATGATCAAAAAATCCGTTCCTCTGTTTTCTGTTAGCAAGTGTAATAATAAGACTAAACCTTCTTGAAATCCAAGAGTGGGAGTGGGACAGTCTGCTTCAGAGAAGATCTTACACACTGAAGAAGGAATTGAGAGGCATTCCTCAAATTATACCATCTGCAAAATGTGCTTGCTTCTTATACTTTGCTGACAAAATAAGACTTGTTATAAATCTATAAGAACATAATATGGTATAAAAAAAGCC
>VZSZ01001128.1:603932-633272 GCA_013398815.1 Ibidorhyncha struthersii | reverse complement strand
TTTTTTTTTTTTTTTTTTTCTGCAGGAAACTAGAAGGGAAGGAAGCAGCCAAAACCCAGACGTGTGTTCTGTTAGACATAAAATAGAAATTTCGATCAAAGGACCTTGGGCAAAAATAAGCATGTAAGTGTGGTTATGCCACCTCAATATCGTGTGATACCAAGTACCTGAACCTGGACTTTAACAAACACATTTTCTCAAAGAGGTCATTCTACCTTGGGACGGCCTAGAAAAAAGTGTTTTTTTGTTTGTTGTTGTTGTTGTTGTTGTTGTTATTATTATTATTATTAATGTCTTTCATTTTGTTTCTCAGAAAGCAATGGAGTGAAGAGCGCAACAGCGTTCAGATTACACAAGCAAGCTCTGTCTTATAGTAACTGAAAAAAATTCCAGATTATCCAATGAGAAAGGGATTCAGCAGAGAGGTTGATTCAGCTGAGGAGAGAGTTCATCGTTAAATGCATCACTAATAAAGTTTTGGTGCTCTACATTTGTGTAACACGTCCCCATGTTGCAAATCTATTGAATGCTTGAGAAATATCAGTTAAGACTATTAAATCTCCCAAATGATAAAGCTGGTTTGAACCACCTGACACACAACAAGGCATCACTCACCCAAAGCGTGTGGGCGATACAGCACTGAGATGCTGCATTTCCCCTCCTAATAAAAGCAGTCCTCAAGGTCTCCATCTTCAGTTATCTGCTCCAGTCTGAAAGAATGAAAAGTGAAGCAGCTTAATTTTGGTTTTTCTTTCCCCCTCTCCAGGGAAACTCTGCCTTGCTCTGTTCTGCTCCAGCATTGTTACTCCAATGCTAATGCTGAAAAAAACAGTGGTCTTCATATTTGGCATTTCCAGTTGGTAACAGCTTAGCTGACAGAGACTTTTGGGTAGAATATTTATTAGAGGCAGCAGCCTAGCAATCAGTACACAGAAACACGGTGTATTCATGACTGTCCATTCTCCCTTCTCTGCTCCCTGAATATCGATCACATTATAGTTTTTCTGCATCCTCCTTTGCCTCTGGTGAAGATGAAACCCCCTGCCATTCCTTTGGTTCTTAGGCAGTGGGAAGTAGAGGTGTGGATATGTCACCGTTTGGAGGTGTCAGCCATATCATATTGCATAACCCATGCATGGACTGTCCATGCTGTGGCATATCAACTGTCTGTAGCTCAAATTCAGTGTGATGAGCAAGGCAGCTGAGATGAGAATGTTTGCTGGGCTATTGAGCTAGATCCCAAGCCAATCCAAGCCAAGGCGGTATTAGCAGACTTGGGGCTTGAACTGGTGCTGCTGGAAGCCTGTGCTGTTTGAGACATCCTTTCCCTACCAAAGCTACGCGTAGGAAATGCTCAATTCAAGTGCCTGTTAGCTGAACACAAAAAGAAAATTCTGCCGCTAGCTGTGCTTTGCTTTCCTTCTTGGCAGACACAGGCATGAAGTTCCTGGAGTCTTCAGCTCAGACCCCCACAGAATTGGAAATGAGGGGAAAGGGAAGATTTTTTTTTTCTCTCTCATCTCTCAGAAGAGGTGTACAAGCTGCTAAAGGAACCTACTTCTTCAAAATGTACAACCAGATTTAGGAGTTATATGGCAACATGCTGGCTAGATCTGTAATTCATTCAGAGAAACCCATTTGGAACGGAAAGCTAGATCCATAAGTGAGAAAAAAAAAAGGCTCGTACTTTATACTGGTTGTTAAGAAATTTCAGGACGGTTGTCACATTGACTGTCAGTATATAACCTTAGAAAAATCACATAACAGTTCTGCATCTTTGCTGCCTATCATTGAAATAAGGACAACAAAGCGTCCTTTTTTTCACATCCTTTATCTGCTTTCTATTCCTCATTTTCAAATGCTTGGACATAATGAAAGTCTTTGATAATGTATACAGACAATGTTTAATGCCTTTTTAATTTTCCTTGATGTGTTCTAGCTGCTATTTAATTTTATGATGGTCAATGAGCAGTGGTGCACTGATTTCCAGTGCAGTTTTGAGTCAACACAAAGGAATGTGATGGCCCCTCTGAAATGTAATAAGGGTTGTGCTCACCTGAAAACAATTTTTACAGTGGAAGAAATCAATATAATTTTGAAATTCTGAGTTCTTGTCAGATACAGGTGACAACTGGGCAAATGGTTATTTGTATGGTTGCACACATGTGCAAAAGAATTGCCTAAGTTTGTTTCCTGAGGAGTTCAGGTTAGAAAAGCATCTCTTGAAGTGTCACATAGCCTTCAGCCATTGATCTTAAGACTTCAGGAGACAGGACTTTTGCTGGAGAATCATTGAGATTCTTTAACGTTGCCTAAAGCTCATTATTGGGCTTTTTTTTTATTGACCAGGTGTAGAAAGAGCTCTTCTATATACTGGTATTGATAGTGAAGATTAGTTATAAGCTAAAGTTAAAAGAAGAAAAGAGCGAGTCGAAAGAAACCTGTAGTGGAAATTAAATATCCTATCATCTCTGTAAATGATATCCATTAAATCTCTGGCCAAGATAGTGGACAAAACAATAAAAATATCTATCTTTACATTCTGGGGGGCTCAGTGCAATCAGGAAATCCATCAGAGGAGCTGCTTTCTCATCTCCTGCTGTCTTTTTGCACATAAAAGCTCATATTTCTTCTTCCTGGTGTTACACCATGCCCAGCATCCCTATGCCTGAAGATCAGCAAAAGAAACCTCATAGTGTTTTTCCTTCTCTCTGGCTAATGTGTTGCAGTTTTGCTAATTGCCCTTGTTTGTTGGGTGGTAGGCTGGTTTGTTTAAAGGTTTTGTTGGATATGTTCTTTTAAATAATTATTTGCCGGGTTTTTGGAAGGGATTATCTATTTAGCTGATTTTTTTTGTTGTTGATTTTCCAGGCTGCCATATTTCCTTCTCACATGGTCTTACTGTCTGTCATCAATAAACGAGCTTTCTCATGAGACATTTTACAGTTAAATTGCTTAGGAAGGCTAGGACTAGGGGATAGAAAAGTAGGAAAAAAGAAAAAAAGATTGGAGTTTGACATGAATAAACATAACTCAGCAGCTATACTAGTCGAGAAAAAGAAATTATGAGTTAACCAGCTACCTCAATTGGGATGCAGCAGAAATGTCACACTAAGGAAACTCACAAAGAAGTTGCAAAAAGGTTGATGTTACATGTGCTCTGGGAGATCACCAACCCTGCCACTGACAGAAACAATTAGGTTAAAAGGGCTGATCATCTGCTGCATGGTAGGAGTGCCATCTCCTTCCTGGCAATTCTGCCTGTCTTGGAAGGACACCACTCAAGAAATCAAGTATTCAAGTAAATAACCAAACAACTTCCCCAGGCAAATTGCTGGCAATCCAGGCAGAAGGCAGTGCATTGTTCCCTTCTCTTATTAGATGATTACATGTTGTTTGTTCTCACAAGCCACTCTGCTGGCACAGAGTAGACTGGAGAGTCTTCCCTTTCAGGAAGGAATGAGGAGGAAAAGAAAAGAGTATTCATTATATTATTTATCTTTTTTCTTTTTATACTGTATTAAGCAAAACATGAGACAGAAGGAGCGATTAATACCTCAACCTCTGGATGCATTTGGTGCTCTGAGCAACTACTAGACTCCTCTCTTACAACCTCTGAATATGCCCTAACAACTCTGTGAGCTGAGCACAGGAGAAGGAACAAGCCAGCTAAAACAAAAGTGCTCCCAAGTCCAAGTCAACCCTTGGATGCCCAGAAAATGTGAACAAGCTGACGTTGTCATTGACATTCTGATCATTGGTCCCTGATCTTTGTTAGAAATCCACAAGCACAGTCAGAACAAATCACTTCAAAAGATTTAGTAGTTCGGATTTATGTGAGCGGCACAAAGCTGCACTTTAGTGGAGTAAACACTGTGTTTTGAGTCTTATTTTGTAACAACTGAGGGCTTGAATGCTTCATTACACTGTGACTGATTCTGTGTCCAGTGGTACTGGCCAGCTTTACAAGTCAGGATGCTTCTTTGACATTGCTTAAATTGTGTGGACATCTCAGGTCTACCAAGCCAGTGTCCATGTATATAGTGTGAATGCAACTTCTGAAGCTTATTTTTGATCCTGCTACTGAAAAGACCATGGGAATGCAAACTTTACCATGCTACTTTGGCTTCCATAGATGTAAGAACAAGAAATAAATACTACAAGTGTGAAATAAACACATTGCATTCCTGCATAAAAGTGGAAAGAGGAGATTGTAGACATGTAGGTGTCTTAACCATGAACAAAATCCCATCTTTATTCTGGAATGGTCAGTGGTCTGTGAGTTTAAGGGGAGCAAATCACCACCACTATTATTTTCCATCTATGCCATTCCCTAGTAGGTAACAGAAAATAGAGCATCAAATGGCTGAATGGGCAATGAAAGTCACAGCACGGTCTTCCACTGAGACATAACTTATCCAGCATAAGAAGGGAGCCGAGCCAAGAAGAGAGGTCAGTTCTGGGTGGTGAGCTTTGCTTCTCCGCATCTTGACTCAGGACAGAATCAGTCCCCAACCTCTCCAGCCCAGCATTTTAAGTGTAGCCCATTTGCTTTCAAAAGGACAGTGTATTTGTTGACCCATGACTGACTAACACCAAGCCTCATGCGAACCATGGAAATTTTCTAGCAGAGAGATCCTTTCACAAGGTTGCCATTTCTAGAAGGTCATTTTTCCCTGCAGTGCTTCATTCTAAGCCAGTGCCAGAGCTGCTTGGGCTTCACCAGGCATCTTGAGAATATCTCAGAACAGTTGTTCACCGTTGAAACTAAAGTTACTCTATGTGCTCTGTCACAGCATTTTCGCTTCCTGGGACCACCTTGAGAGGCAGCTAATTGCCGACAGTTACAAAACAAGCAAGCAAACAACAACAAAAACCCTCCATCAAGAAAAAAAAATGATGGAAAACCCCTGAGCCTATTTTCCTGGAGCTAATATTGTTTTCTGTTTTTAAAGGAGCTGATATTGTCCTCAGGCTAAGGATATATCTATAAGGGAACACATGGTACAAAATGACCTGAGCTGGTTTTAAAATTGAGCTTCCTCAACTCACAAGATGTGACTTGATTCTGGATGTAGTAAATGCCCCATCCCTGGAGGTGTTCAAGGCCAGGCTGGACGGGGCTTTGAGCAACTTGGTCTAGTGGAATGTGTCCCTGCCCATAGCAGGGGGGTTGGACCTGGATGGTCTTCAAGGTCCCTTCCAACCCAAACCATTTTATGATTCTATGATTATTATTTTTATCATCATCATAGTCATCAAATCATAGAATTGTCTAGGTTGGAATGGACCTTTAGATCATTAAGTCCAACCATTAACCTAGCACTTCCAAAACCACCACTAAACCACATCCTTATTATCATTATTATTACTACTACTAATAATAATAATAATTATTATGTTTATTTTAGTTTAGTTTAGTTTATTTCAATTATTAAACTACTCTTATCTCAGTCCTTGAGTTTTCTCACTTTCAGTCTTCTGATTCCCTCCCCACCCCACCAGGGGGTGAGGTGAGAAGTGAGCAAGCAGCTGTGTGGTGCTCAGCTGCCGGCTCACCTTAACCTCTGACACACAGTGGGACAGAGGATATGGATATGGATATGGAGGATATGGATATGGAGAAAAATCATTAATTCCTGGGCTTCTAATTTATGACAATTTTTTGTTTTACTGCCAGGCTGGGTGGGTTGAAAATTGATGGCAGCGGAAACTATTTCTGTCTGCCATTCCTTGAAACTAATATGGGATGGTGATAATAGGAATCATCATGTGATGGTGCTGAGTATCTCTCAGCTGTTTTCCTCCAAGGAAGAGCAGGTTGAGACACACAATGAATTTTATGCCAGAGTCTCCACACAGATCTGTAGCATGGCACAGACCACTGTGGGAAAAAGGGTCCGCATGCTGATACTTTGCCTTCACTCACCATGATCTTCAACTGCAAAAGAAGATGGCATTTTCCTTTCTCTGGCTCACTCCACTTTCTCTCATTCCTGATGTGTTTGCAATCAGCTTTAAAAACTCCTGGAGTTCATCAAAGGACACCTGAATGATGGATTCTCTAGGAGAAGTAACTCTCAGATGATTATGCTGACATTTGAGAGAAGAAACAACGTCTCAGTACCCTCCGCATAGTGTTTCTGTTTCCATTTGAGCTTCCCAGGAGTGGATTGATTCAGGAAAATGCAGTCATGGGAAACATTTTCATAAAGGAGTGATCAAGGCCTATTGCTGTAGCCCTCAGCCATGCTGAATAGCGTGACCCAATGTGCTTTGCCTGGAGATGTAGGGGCTGAGTGGAAGATTACGTCTGGAAATTGTTTTTCCCCAGAGGTAATGAGTAAAAGTTAAAGAAGACTTGTTAGCTGTTTAGACTCGCTTCCAGAGGATTATTTACCTCACCAGAGCATTACACACTTTATTTAGACTGGCTTTAAAGTATTTCCAGTAACACACTTCCATGATCTCTCTTGAGATGCTCTTTACCTGCTGTAGGTGACCCTGCTCTGGCAGGGGGGTTGAACTAGATGATCTCCAAAGGTCCCTTCCAACCACAGAATCACAGAATCGTCAGGGTTGGAAGGGACCTCTGGAGAACATCTAGTCCAACCCCCCCGCCAGAGCAGGGTCACCTACAACAGGTTGCACAGGACAGCGTCCAGGCGGGTTTTGAATGTCTCCAGAGTGGGAGACTCCACAACCTCTCTGGGCAGCCTGTTCCAGTGCTCCACCACCCTCAAAGTAAAGAAGTTCCTCCTCATGTTAAGATGGAACTTCCTATGTTCAAGTTTGTGCCCATTACCCCTCGTCCTATCAATGGGCACCACTGAAAAAAGACTGCTCCCATCCCCCTGGCATCCTCCCTTCAAGTATTTGAAAGCATTAACAAGATCCCCCCTCAATCTTCTTTTCTCCAGACTAAAGAGACCCAAATCCCTCAGCCTCTCCTCATATGAAAGATGTTCCAATCCCCTAATCATCTTTGTAGCCCTTTGCTGGACCCTCTCCAGCAGATCCCTGTCCTTCTTGAACTGGGGAGCCCAGAACTGGACGCAGTATTCCAGATGCGGCCTCACCAGGGCAGAGTAGAGGGGGAGGATGACCTCCCTCGACCTGCTGGCCACACTCCTTTTGATGCACCCCAGGATGCCATTGGCCCTCTTGGCCGCCAGGGCACATTGCTGGCTCATGGTCATCCTGTTGTCCACCAGGACTCCCAGGTCCCTTTCCACAGAGCTGCTCTCCAGGAGGTCGGCCCCCAACCTGTACTGATGCATGGGGTTATTCCTCCCCAGATGCAGTACCCTACATTTACCCTTGTTGAATTTCATTAAGTTCCTCTCTGCCCAACTCTCCAGCCTATCCAGGTCACGCTGTAAGGCAGCACAGCCTTCTGGCGTATCAGCCACTCCTCCCAGTTTAGTGTCATCAGCAAACTTGCTGATGGTACACTCTATCCCTTCGTCCAGATCATCGATGAATATATTGAACAGGACTGGACCCAGTACTGACCCTTGAGGGACACCACTTGTTACTGACCTCCAACTAGACTCTGCACCACTAACCACAACCCTCTGAGCTCTATCTGCTAGCCAGTTCTCAATCCACCCCACTGTCCATCCATCTATCCCACACTTCCTAAGCTTGCCAGTGAGGATGATGTGGGAGACAGTGTCGAAAGCCTTGCCAAAGTCAAGGTAGACAACATCCACTGCCCTCCCCTCATCCACCCATCTAGTGACCTCATCATAGAATGCTATCAGATTAGTCAGACACGACTTCCCCTTAGTGAATCCATGTTGACTACTTCTGATAACCTTCTTTTCATCCAGGTGCTTTGAGATGATACCCAGCACAAGCTGCTCCATCATCTTTCCAGGGATGGAGGTGAGGCTGACCGGCCTGTAGTTTCCCGGGTCATCCTTCTTACCCTTTTTGAAGACTGGAGTGACATTGGCTATCCTCCAGTCCTCAGGCACCTCACCTGTCCTCCAGGACCTTTCAAAGATGATGGAGAGCGGCCCAGCAATGACTTCCCCCAGCTCCCTCAGCACTCGAGGGTGCATCCCATCAGGCCCCATGGATTTGTGGATATCTAGTTTGTCTAACTGATCTCTAACTTGCTCCTCATCAACCAAGGGAAAGTCTTGCTTCCTCCAGACTTTCTCTGTTATCTGCAAAGTCTGGATTTCCCGAGGACTGGCCCGAGCAGTGAAGACAGAAGCAAAGAAGGCATTTAGCAACTCCGCCTTCTCTGCATCTTCTGTCATCACAGCACCTGTCTCGTTCAACAGCGGGCCCACATTTTCCCTAGTTTTCCTTTTGTCTCCTGTATACTTAAAGAAACCCTTCCTGTTGGCCTTGACATCCCTCGCTAGGTTCAATTCCAAGGCTGCCTTGGCTTTCCTTGTTTCCTCCCTGCATACCCTGACAGCATTCTTGTATTCCTCCCAAGCAGTCAGCCCCTTCTTCCACCTATTGTAAACTCCCTTCTTCCAACCCTGACCATTCTGTGAGAGACATCCTTTTGGTTGACAGTAAAAAGGTTCTTGATGCTGCCTGGTTATGGGAACTTTGCATGGGTAAAACCAGCCCATTCAGTCATTTTTAGAGAGTCTGGGAGAAAAGTTTTGCCATAGCTGTGTGATAGACTGCACTTTTTGTGCATAATAATATGTGCTAGCCGTGCAAGCAAGTCCTGTTGGCTATTTGGCACTGCAAACATCATCATCAGAGCCATCACTTTTGTGCACCGTGTTAAAAGAAACTCCGAGTTTTAGTCAGTATACATGTTCTTGCAAAGCAAGCATAAGAGAGAGAAAGGAGTAGTTTAATATGAAAAAGATTTGTCCAGTGCCCAGGAAAATAACCTGAGCTCGAGACCAGTCAAGCTCAGTTTCTTGCTAGAAGTAATTTGTGTAAGTCAAAGTCAAGTATCCATTTGAGGTTCACCACACAATC
Source organism: Ibidorhyncha struthersii (assembly GCA_013398815.1). NCBI lineage: Eukaryota > Metazoa > Chordata > Aves > Charadriiformes > Charadriidae > Ibidorhyncha > Ibidorhyncha struthersii. The sequence goes on along the minus strand of VZSZ01001128.1, from coordinate 624,308 downwards.
CAGATCTAGTGGTCAGGCATCTTTTACAACTACACTGAGTTGAAGTGGTCTGCTGGCATGGGTCTTGAGAAAAGCTTGACTTCACATCTATTGACTATTGACCTTCTTTGCCACAAGGGAACATTGCTGGCTCATGGTCAACTTATTGTCCACCAGGACTCCCAGGTCTCCCACTGCAGACCTGTTTTCCAGCAGGTCAGCCCATACTCTGCACCAGTGTATGGGGTTATTCCTCCCTAAGCGCAGGACCCTACAGTTACCCTTGTTGAATTTCGTTAGGTTCCTCTCTGTCTAACTCTCCAGCCTGTCCAGGTCTTGCTGTATGGCGGCACAGCCTTCCAGTGTGTCAGCCACTCCTCCCAGTTTTGTGTCATCAGCAAGCTTGCTGAGGGTACACTTTGTCCACTCATCCAGGTTGTTGATTAACATGTTGAACAAGACTGGGCCCAGTACTGACCCCTGGGGAACACCGCTAGTTACAGGGCTCCAACTCGACTCTGCACCACTGATCACAACCTTCTGAGCTCTGCCATTCAGCCAGTTCTCAGTTCACCTCACTGTCCACTCATCTAACCTGTGCTTCCTAAACTTACCTATGAGGATGTTATGGGAGACCGTGTCATTATGAGCTGTCATGCTGTGGAACTACTGAAAAATCCAGGTTTCAGCTTGAAAAGAACTAAAGTCTCAAAATAATGACGCACCTTGGGGCTCAGGTCTATCCCTGGCTATTCGTGGCTTCTTCACAAAGTATAAGTCAATTATTGGCAGTGGACACAGGGACCAAATAGACTTCTGCACTAAGTAATTCAGGACATCACTTAGATGTTATCAATGATATTCATTAGCATAGGACTAGTCATTCAGCACTTTTGGAAGAAAGAAAGGAGAATGAGAAGTATAAGACTGAATTCTCAGCCCTGTTTAATTTCCTACCTCTGTTTCCAGAAGAGTTGTTTGAGGACCCAATCTGCTTAGGATGGACTAGCTGCTTGCAAACAAGTGTTTGAAATTACCTGAGTTTCTGTAAGATACTGCAGGCTCACCAGCCATCCCTCAAGACTGTTTTGCCTGGGAAGGTCCTATGCATTTTAGGTGGTGAGTGTCAGCTTTAATCTGGGTAGTCTTTGTGGGATCTACATGTTTTTCACTGGTTGTCTTAAGTGACAACCCAGTAAGATTTCATTAGGACTCCTATACTGAAAAACACGAACAAGAGAAGGAGATACCAGGGGAAGTCTTTTCAAGCAAACATGGGTAACGGTACAATGACAGTACATCGCTGTAGTCGTTTGCATGACTATCATGAAGCTAAAAAATAAAGTGCAATGGCATTTTGAAAAGATCAGTGTCAAGATGATGCTATTTCAGCAAATTCATTTATGCTGAAGGCAACCATCACATATAAGAGAAAAATCCTGAACCTAGACTAGATAGAACTATCCAAAGATTGAGCTTTCATCTTGACACCCAAAGAGGTGTTTTTCAGACACTTCTACCCAAGCAACATGAAGTCTTGCAAACATCCCCATAATTTTGTGAAGTGGGGCAGGATGAACCCAAGTGATGTCATGGGTATATGGCTGAAAGGTGATGCCAACAATCTGCTTTCTCAGATTTTGTTTCCTAGGTAAGACTCCATTGCTCTTGCCTTTGCTGCTGTAGCCACATATCAACTGTGGTCAAAAATCTTTGGGATAAGGTGGCTGTTTCCCTTCTCAACGACCACAAAATGCCTCATTTTGTTACTGAATGGTTAAACACTGTAATTCACATGCTTGAATTGACACTCTGTATGAATATAATTGTTTAATGTATGTGTGCATATAAAGAATGTCTGGAAGGATCATATCATAAGATGTAATATACAGTAGGACCCGGGGGAGTGAAAGAAAAATGCCTGAAATTAAAAATGTGCTCACTTGAATCATTTTCTATAAGACTACTTATGCTGTTAAGTCCTCATCCAATCAATACATTACTTGACTTCACTTTAAATGATGACATCTTTTTTCTTTTCATATGTTGTTAAGTCTAATTAAAAGGAATTAGTCACCAGAGTGACAAATTTTAAGCTAACTACGGAATTACTTCATGTGGCATTTGTTAGGTAAGTCAAACATGGCAAGAATTTTAACCAAACCAGCAAATTCAGTGAAAGTAATGTCTTAGCATCAAAATTCTTTCTTAAAATTAAGTCGTTTGTTATTAGGGCTATTCTTTTCTTTTTCTCAAGTAACTTCTTTTTCTGTACTTTCTTTTTGTTAGGACTGGAGAATAAAGAAATTGTATAATAGTGAGTAATAGAAACTGTCATTCTTGTGAGTAATGCTTTGTAATTAGGAGAAATAGAAGTAAAGTAAGTACAATGGTGTGTGGTGTGCAGGGCTGGGGGTGTATTGTTGCGTTCAAAGGTTTTTATATTAATAATGATGCTGAACTTTCAACACTTGAAGGTTCTGCTTGAATTAGCATCAAAAGGTGTAGAGGTTTATCTGTACTTTCAGTTCCACATGCTGCCACAGCTATATAAATCTTTCACACAGAGAGAGCTGGGATGAACCCAAATGTTCCATCACTAAAGCTGCACGCCGCAAGCATGAGAGCTTTGGGAAGAAAATTCTATCAGCTGCTAAAAACCTGTCTTTGCAATCCGGACGCTAGATGGCTGAGTTCCCCTCTCAAATGCTCATGTACACTAGGTCATGCTCTGCAAGAGGCACCACTGGGATTTACTATTTCCCTCTTCAGGACCAGCGATTCCCCAGAATCAACTTTGCTGCTCTGATTGTGCTGCAGAAGCACGTGAAAATACCAGTCCATTGGATTGGTGAGGTTTTGTTTGAAATATTTCAGATCCCATGAACTTTGATCAAGTCCAAGGCTGTGTTTCAGTGGGGTGGCTTGCAGTGTGTCCTCAGAGCCATGAATACAGTTTTTCTCACATTATATTGGTCTTTTGCTGGTTTTCTCCAGAGTCGGGCGTTTTAGCTGTTGTACCCTCTCCAGCTCTGGAGCAGATGGACCTCATAGGGCTGCCCCAGAGGTGGGGATTTTGGAAGATGGATATTTCCCAGCCTTGGGCAATGAGCTGGAAGATCTGCCCCAGAACTGGGTGGGCTGAGAGGCACCTGCAGCTGCTCAGTGAAATTAGCATTCTCATTAACTAACATTTAATGGGCTTGCTAATTACCAGCTAGTAATGAAATGCACAAGAGTATCAGATTTGCTGAGCAGCTTCTGGGATCTGGGAACTTCCAGTTCCATAGAAACGTGGATGATTTTTGCTTTCTTCCTCATTTAGACAAAGAATGTCTTTTTCAAAAAGACCAACAAACCATAAGTCCTAATTTTCACCTAAATCTCCTGTTTATTCCTGTCTTAGAGATTCCAGGGAATGTTGAGCCCACTATCTCCACTTTTCAATACCCTAAAATAGAATTACTGCCACTTTTTGGAAATCCTGTCTTATTTCAAGGCTAAATTCAACTAACTTCAATTTCCAGTTATTTGATTCAGGAATAACTTTCTCTTGCAAGACTTGAAACTACCTCCTTGGTATCTCAGCTATTCTGTTAAACTATGAAAAACTGCGCAAGAAATCTACTTCTTACCCACTTTAATGGACTGATGTACTTTTGCACCCTAAAGGTCATGTAATGTAGCCCTTTCTTTGAAAACCCTAGCTTGCACTATTTTAACACTTTTCTTCAAGTGAGGGTGGGATGTTGAATTTTAGTAGCAGCCTTCATTATACAGCATGCAGAGACATGATGTCAATAAATAATAAACCAAATAAATAAATTTTGCGTGATTGTTTTAGTGCTTTTATTAGAGGATTTCTCTAAGAACTTGTGGTACATCTGTTTCCATGATTTCTAACACCTACTCGGCTTCCTAATCCCTTCAGTTTCTCTGTTCCCAGAAGTATAAAAACCTTTTACTGGGCTCTCTTCAGCGCACTTTGACCACTCAGTGTTGTGTTTGGTATCTTTGTAATGTAACTTGTTGTCTTTATTATTGATTCCATAATCATTCTTATGCTGTATGCCAGCTTTCACTAAACAAACAAATCAACGAAAAGTGGCATTTATATATCTCAGTGAAAAAAAGTATTGAGTAATGTTTGCTCAAAATCTATTTTTAGGGTGATTGCAATGAAAAGATACTATTCACTGAAAATTCTTCCCTCTCCACTGAAAATAGCGTTTAACGTACTGAGACAGGTTCTAATTGATGTAGGATGTGTCTTTTTGTTTCTTTATATGGCAGCAGCTTCAATCCGGAAGGCACATGGTTACAATTTAGTGAATCCAAAGTAGGTTATATCATCATGACTTTCTTTATCAACCAGACATGAAATCTCCTTGAAAAGATAAGATGTTTCTCTGACGAGACCTACTTTCCAGGGAACAATGTCATCTGGTGTCGTAGCGATATTTTTAACTTGGAATTTTCTTTTTTTGATGAACTACTGAGTTAACAGTAATTTTGCTTGCTGAAGATCAGTCTTTACAGTCCCAGCATTCTGCTAGAGAAACTGGCTGCTCATGGCCTGGACAGATGTATTCTTCGCTGGGTAAAAAAATGGCTGGATGGCCGTGCCCAGAGAGTGGTGGTGAATGGAGTGAAATTCAGTTGGCGTCCAGTCACAAGTGGTGTTCTCCAGGGCTCAGTGCTGGGGCCGGTTCTCTTTAACATCTTTATCAATGACCTGGACAAGGGGATCGAGTGTACCCTCTGTAACTTTGCAGATGACACCAAGCTAGGCGGGAGTGTTGATCTGTTTGAGGGTAGGATGGCTCTACAGAGGGATCTGGACAGGCTGGACCGATGGGCTGAGGCCAATGGTATGAGGTTCAACGAGGCCAATGGTATGAGCTTCAACAAGGCCAAGTGCTGAGTCCTGCACTTGGGTCACAAAAACCCTATGCAGCGCTAAAGGCTTGGGGCGGAGTGGTTGGAAAGCTGCCCGGCAGAGAAGGACCTGGGGGTGTTGGTGGACAGACAGCTGAATATGAGCCGGCAGTGTGCCCATGTGGCCTTCTTGGCCACGGCATCCTGGCCTGTATCAGAAATAGCGTGGTGAGCAGGACTGGGGCAGTGACCATCCCCCTGTACTCGGCACTGGTGAGGCCCAACCTCGAGTACTGAGTTCACTTCTGGGACCCTCACTACAAGAAAGACATTGAGGTGCTGGAGCGTGTCCAGAGAAGGGCAACGAAGCAGGTGAGGGGTCTGGGGGACAAGTCTTATGAGGAACGACTGAGGGAGCTGGGGCTTTCTAGCCTGAAGAAGAGGAGGCTGAGGGGAGACCTTATCACTCTCTACAAGTACCTGAAAGGAGGGTGTAGAGAGATGAGGTCTGACCTCTTCTCCCTGGTGACAAATGATAGGACGAGAGGAAACGGGTTCAGGTTAAGCCGGGCAAGGTTTAGGTTGGATATTAGGATTTTTTTTTTCACTGAACGGGTTATCCAGCATTGGAATAGGCTGCCCAGGGAGGTGGTGGATTCGCCATCCCTGGAGGTGTTTAAAAAAAGGGTAGACGTGGTCCTTGGGGATATGGATTAGAAGTGGTTTTATCAGGTTAGGTTAATGGTTGGACTCGATGATCTTAAATGTCCCTTCCAACCTTAACAATTCTATGATTCTGTGATTCTATGATTTACTCCATTAAGTATCCACAAGTCCTCCGGTCCCTTGAAAGGTCTTCAGTTTTCCAAGAGGTGTTAAATAAGTGCAAGTCCAAAACAGCTTCCAACACTCAAAAGATTTTTCAAAAAGGTTGGAGTATCAACTTATGTGCTGCAGAAGTCCTCAAACGTTTCATTGCAACACCTGTGGCCTCAATTGGTAGAAATTTTTATGGGTCAGCTTAACTCTATTGGGACATTTACTGTCACAATGGGACAAGCTAATATGGGTACACTGGGAATGCTGCAACACTCACTGTGTACGCAGCTCATGTATTCTGGTGTAGGGCTGGGGATCACAAATGGTAGGAGAAGTTTGCTGCATCCAAGTGCCATAACCCTTCTTTTTCTACACAGAGGAATTTATGGCTACACTTTGTCAGACCAAGTGTGTGTCTAGGCAGTATTCTGTCTCAAATAGTGGCCCACATATCATAACTAGTAAAATGTAAAAGATGAAAAATATACTTTTGTTTTTGTGATATGTTCTCCAGAGATGGGTGGCTGAGGAAATGCTGCAGCCAGAATACTGGAATGTACTTTGCAAAATCACAAGAGAGTGGCTATTTTCTGCTCCCATGTATCCATGATCCAGAAGGCAGAGCGAAGGTTAACTGCTGTGTCCCTTTCACCCCCATTGCTTTGGCATGTGCAGAGAGATGCAATTTTCTTATCGGCACATTGGAGCTTTCAATTCCTTAATCCATTTGCCCTTTCTGCAGCAGTACCTCCATTTGGTAAATAACCTGGGGAGGGGAGCAATGAAAGTAGTGAGGCAAAGCAAAGTTATTATGAACCTGTTGAAATGTATGAAGGGACTAAAATGTGAGATGGGAGAGAAAAGGAAAAACTTATGTCCCAGGGGCACATTTCATTGCTTAGTGGGTGTCAGGTTGAATAAGTTACAAATAAACTGTCATCTTAAGAGCTACCAGACACTCACGCAAACAGAAACTTGAAACAACAGCTCCTCAAATATTACAGGAAACAGCTTTTGGTACTTTACTGCATTTTCAGTCCTGAAAATCAAGTTGAGTCTGTGTATTGGCAGTGACTTTGCTGCTAGACATTTAATATTTTGCTTTTCTGTTTTTTTTTTCCCCCCCAATTTTTAGATCTCAGTGCTCTCTGTTCTGACTGTACTGGGATATATTGACTTGCAGAGATTTCCACACGACTGCTGCTGGTAGACTTGAGGTCAAGGAAAGTCAGCTTAACATGAACCAGCTTGTAGCGACCATCCACACTGTTTGCACATAAGGAAATATGGATTTGTCCAAGCTCGGAAAGGAGAGAGTGGAACTGCAGGTTACAGGAGTGTTGTAGGGATGTGTCGCTCCAAGTGAACCCTGTTTTTACACTCTTCCTTATATGCTCAATGTTGGCTACTGCCCTGACATTTTCTTTTCCAGTGATACAGTTTTCTTCTCTGGTGACAAATTTTCAGCCTTCAGCACTATTTGCTCCTTAAGTATGCTTGTAAACACAGGCACAGATATAAAAAAGATTTGATCTCAAGCTTTTAAATGCAGTCCTTTCTCAGCTCCATTCAGTATTTGTCCAAGGGCTGAACTTCATCTTGGCTCACTCAGGAACACAGAGCTCCCTATGCTCCAATACTTTATGCACCAATACGTAGCTCTAGAGGGTTTTGGCTATTTAGGAGAACCCTTGCTCTACTTTGTGAACAAGATTTGACAGCCTGAAGTGTAGAGGGATCATGGCATTCATAGTCCAAAAGTCCTTTCCATTAAACGTAGAATTATTGAACACTGGAGTGGGAAAAACAGAACAGATGGGCTTATTTCCCCACCTATAACGCCATTGTTCAGGCAGCACATTTGATCTAGGTCTCCAGACTGCTTATATTTGCTAATTAAAAGTAGTTTCAAGTGGATAAAGAATAGCTTGTACACTTGCTAGCACAAAGGAATAGGTTATTATTTTTTACTGTGGTAGGTATCAGAAGAAGCCACAGGTTTACCTTGCAGCCAGAAAGAGATTTGGGGAAAAATTTCCTAACGCTAAGGTTAGAGAAACGGTGAAATAGATTACCCAGGAACTCCTGTCTCCATCACCAAAGGTCTTTGAGATCAGGTTAGACTGTCATCTTCCAGGAATGAGGAAGACCATGTAAAAAAGGAAGAAAACTCAAGTACCTTTACAATTTTTGGGTCTCAGTTTTAGGCTACCTTCAGAAGAAAACCGCTCTGCAAAACAGAATTGTTATTTATTGGGGTTGAACAAAAAGATTAGATCACCATCAAATAAAACTTTCAAGGTTAAGCTGAATATGCCAGGCACCGCTGAGAACAAAAAAGTTTTCACTTTTCCATCATTTTGTAGTGCACCATAGGAACAAATTTGGTTTTCTCATCTGCAGCATGGAACAGTGAGTTACTTTTTTGGCTATAAAATCCCCCTACCCAAGTAAGGGGAAGAAAAAAGATTCTTTCCACTGAAAAACATTCTCTCAGGCTCATAAAGACCCAACAACCCCATCCAGACAGCCCTCAGGTATCTACTTTCCATTAATGAAGTGGATATTTATTGTTAGCTATTTTCATACACATCTTAATATGCAAACAAAAGCCTTCCCATCTCTTCAGATGAGACTGTGACATTACCTAGTTTGCTTGTGAAATGTGGATATGTTTTTCTCCCTCATGTGGTGTATGTATAGCGCGTGCTCTACTTAGAAGGGAAGCAGAAATAGAGGTGCGCGTGCATGCCTGTAAATCTGCTTTTAGAAGGCAGAAATCCCACTTCCTTAAGCACCTCCAAGTCCACTCCATAAATCTCTGCTGGGAATTTTATCTCCACAGAGCACAACTTTTGAAATTATGCACATATTGAAGAACTTGCTGAAAAAGTGGGGCAACCCAGCGTTATTTTAAAATGTCTTCTTCGTACCCTACTGACTTGCTATCATATTTTCCGCAGCTTTCACATCATGCTAGCCAACCAGACAATTTATTAAGGACTGTGTGGGGAATACTGAACTGAACTGCTAACCACTCTGAATATTGATGTTTGAGGGAGTAATAAGGTTCTGAATAATTTCTAGAAGTGGGAAACTTTATCAGAGTGTGTATAAAAGTAACACGACCTCCATTCAGATCCTGTGTCTTCATTTCTGATAAACACATTTTGCAACACAGATGATAACCTCCTCTCATATGAAAACTGTGAGGAAAATTGGTTTCTTATTTTTCTTCAGGTCTACAGCGTTTGTGGGAAAGAAAAAGCCCAATAACATATTTTGCATAGAGTCTGATCAAACATTGTTTTTCTCTGGTAAACTGAAAAGTAGATAATGCTTTCACTCAAAGGGAGTGTTTCACTTCAGTGCTCAGTTTTTTATTTCTGTTAAAAAGTACTTCTGATTGAACAAATGCCATTTCCAATCAGAATATAAAAAGATTTTATTTTTAAATTAGATGTTTTCTTTCTTACAGATTTTGTGATTCCTGCTAAGATTTTTCTTTGTCTGTCTGAGACCCAGTAATTTGTGAAGCCAGCATAAACTCAGGAATAATTTTGAGCTTACCAAACGGGCATTTTTCACCTGTTCTCAACCCAAGAATTTTGGCTTAGTGGAAGCTGTTAGTGGGAAGAGTGCCTCTGGGCTGGACCCTTACACTAAATATCCCTCAGAGCTGTGATATCCACATCAATCTGTCTGGTGTATAGTACTGGGACTTTAAGAGCTACTATGCTGTCAATAAAAAAAAAAAAAAACAATTATTAATTGCCATTAAAGTATGCCTTAGTTAAATTTCTTACCATGATAAATTGAACTCAGTAATGAAAATCTGTAATCTATGCTCTGCCCTTACTAAGTTCCAGTAGGTCTCTCATACCTACATAAGAAGTCTTGCTGCAACATGTTCTTCATCCAGTCATTTCTCTGCTGAATTTAATTTTTTAATTCATACAATCATAGAATGGTTTAGGTTGGAAGCGACCTTAAAAAGCATCTAGTTCCAACCCCGTCAGGAACACCTCCCACTAGACCAGGTTGCTCAAAGCCCCATCCAGCCTGGCATTGAACACCTCCAGGGATGGGGCATCCATCACCTCCAAGTCCCTCTCCAGCTTTCTCGTAGGCCCCCTTTAGGTACTGGAAGGGGCTCTAAGATCTCCCTGGAGCCTTCTCTTCTCCATGCTGAACAACCCCAAGCCTCTCAGCCTGTCTTCATAGGAGAGGTGCTCCAGCCCTCTGATCAGTTGTGAGTCTCTTCGTCTGTGGAGGTGTAATGGGCACTCAGTTACAGGTCTGCAAAACTGAAGGGGGAAGATGTGGTGAGAGCATCGATAAGACTGTATTTTGTGCATAGAAGGTGTCCCAAGGATGATGTATACTCAAGCTATAGTTCAGAGATGTGATGTGACTGTTGAAGATGTCTCTGTTTCAGGTTTAAGGGAATTGGCTTAACTCACAGTAGCAGGAAGGCTACATTGTCCTGAACTCCAACATTAGAACTGTGCCCTACTGATACCACATCCGGAGTATTGTGTCCAGTTCTGGGCTCCCCTGTTCAAAAAAGACAAGGAACTGCCAAATAGAGTCCAGTGGAGGGCTACAAAGATGCTCAGGGCACTGGAGCATCTGTCTGATGAGGAAAGGCTGAGAGACCTGGGGCCGTTCAGCCTGGAGAAGAGAAGGCTGAGAGGGGATCTCATCAATGCTAATCAATATCGAAAGGGTGGGTGGTAAGAGGATGGGGTCAGACTCTTTTCAGTGGTGCCCGGGAACAGGACAAGGGGCAATGGGCACAAACTGGAACACTGGAAATTCCATCTCAACATGAGGAAAAACTTCTTTACTTTGTGGGTGGCAGAGCACTGGCACAGGCTGCCCAGAGAGGCTGTGGAGTCTCATTCTCTGCAGATCTTCAAAACCCACGTGGATGTGTTCCTGTCCAACCTGCTCTGGGTGACCCTGCTTTGGCAGGGGGGTTGGACCGGATGATCTTTGAAGGTCCCTTCCAACCCCTACCATTCTGTGATTCTGTCGTTCTGTGAATAAACAGTCTGTACTCCAATTCACTGCAGCTAAAATCTGCAACATAAACTTAGCTTTTACAGCTATTTGTCTTTCATATGTTGCCTTTCTAGTTAAATGTGCCCTTAGCTCTATCTGTGTCAAACGACCTAATGCAAAAGAAGGGTCATTTGGAGTTTCCTCTAAATGCAAATTATCTTCTGTTTCAGCTTTAATAAAGATTCTGTCATCTGAATTAGCCGTTGACTGCATTAAACAGAACTGACTCAAATCCACTGCCCCTTGCCCAAATCATCCCTACAAGTAGGAAGGACATAAGTTGAAACAGCCTCCAAGTTACCTTGTGAAACTCTTGGCCCTCTCCCCTTTTAAGATCCAGGAGAAATATGCCTCCAAAAGAAATAATGGTCATGGCTTTTTCTTGGTTGGTTTGTAGTGCCTCCTCTGGACAAAGGACTTCTCCAGAAACAGAACTGTCCCCCATGATTTTGGTGTCCTAAAATGTGTCTGGACTTTTACAGGCAAGCTTATAGCACCAGATTTCTGTCTTGTAATAGGGAAGGCAGTCATGGACCACTCCTGCAGTTACTTGCTGGCACCTGCTGTGCACCCTAAGCAACTGGAAGTGAAGGTGGTGGTGAAGGTGTCTGCAGATCACTTAGACAAAGGAGGAGAGGTATGTTGAAAATGCTCTGCAATGGAGAGGAATTCATCATCTGTGTGAAGCCAACAGTGTTGTGTTTATTCTGTGTTGGTCATCTGGAGTGTCTCTTCAGTCAGCAGAGAGAAGCCACTCTGTGGGGTGATCAGCACTTTCCTAGCAGAGTCCAAGCTGACCAGCATTTGTACATTCCAGGTGCCAGTCCTTTCCCATCAAAAGCAGTAGCTCAGTGGTTAAAGCACCCATGGACCTTTGTTGTCCAAAATGGAGGAGACGCTAAGTTTTGGTATTTTCCAGAAACACTTGGACTTGGACTCCCAAATCACTGACTAGAACTTATCCATCTTGGGTGGGCTAAAGTACACCATGAGCTTCATTTCCTTCTGCCTGATGATTCCCACCAACTACACACTTGGATGGTCCTTGGTATGGGACATGGAGCACAATATGGATGCACTAGCTTTAAGGGGCAAAAAAAAGCCCTAAGAGAGGGCAGGACTTGGGTGAGGTGCACCAAAGCCACACTTTTTAGTGTGGCTCAAGCTACAATCAGCCAAGATACGCCTCCTTTTTTTTTTTTTTTTTTTTAATTACGAGTATTATGACCTATGAATCCTGAAACCTTTTCATTCAGTAATGAACCCTTCTTTTCAAGGACTTTATTTCTGTGTGTGCAGCAGTTCAGTATCTGGGCTCAATCGACTGTGGCAGATAAGAGAAACTAAGATTCATAGGTGCAGATGGTCACATCAGGCACTTGAATATCCTTAATTTTATAGCCAGGTCATCAAACAGATAACAATTATGGGACATTGTAGACATTGCCCTCTAGTCAAGAGTTTTAAGTACTTTGGACTTGGCAAGGGTTTGTGACATCCAGCTGGAACTTCTCAGGCCAGACAGGGTTTCACTCACCTCAGTCCTGCCTTGGTTTGCATCCTGCCTGTGTAGCAAAATGGTCCGGCACTGTGAGAGAAATGAGGAGCAGGGGGCTCATTTCTATCTTTAGGGAGGACCATGGCTTATCTGCCTTCTTGGCTTTTTGTATCTGGACAGTCATACTCTGACAGGAGCATAGCAGACAGCAGGACCCTCACTGATGGAAATCCTGTAACTGTGGGACTCAGTGCTGCTGTCTGAGCAGGCAGCTGGCACCTTCTCAGCTGTGCTATTGCCTGTCTGCAATATAATGCAAGAGCCATGATGGACTGTGTCCCTGGAATTAGTAACTTAGAGACACTTGGGTTGGGATCCATCCCATTTCACCTTAGAGAACTCCATCTGAGCTGGTCCCATTCAGTCCCCTTTATAATAGAATCATAGAATGGTTTGGGTTGAGAGGGACCTTTAAAGGTCACCAAGTCCAACCTCCCCTGCAATGAGCAGGGACACCTTCAACTAGATCAGGGTGCTCAGAGCCCCATTCAACCTGACCTTGAACACCTCCAGGGATGGGGCATCCACCAACTCTCTGAGCAATCTGGGCCAGTGTTTCATCACCCTCAGTGTAGAAAATTTCTTCCTTATATCTAGTCTGAATCTCCCCTCTTTTAGTTTAAAACCATTACCCCTTGTCCTGTTACAACAGGCCCTGTTAAAAAGTCTGTCTCCTTTCTTATAAGCCTCCTTAAATTATTGAGAGGCCCCAAGAAGTCTCCCTGGAGCCTTCTCTTCTCCAGGCTGAACAACCCAAAATCTCTCATCCTTTTCTCATGGGAGAGGTGTTCCAGGCCTCTGGAAGTATCAGAAGAGAGAATTTTTTAGGATGTGGTCCCTCTAACCTGCATTAGCCATCTCCTGCAGGAAGAGGTAAACTGTGCCCTCAGCACTGTGGCATCTCTCCCCACCAATTCTGCAGGGAGCCAAGAGGGACTGACTCAGATGGAGAAAGCCACCTTGGGCAAGAGCAGAGCTGAGATTGCTCTGCCTGCAGTTATCCCAGAACTGGGGAGGTGAAAGGGTATAGTCCAGAATTAGTCAAGAGTGATGCACCTGACTTAGGTGCAGCTGGTCAAGGGTACAGTCATCCTATGACTAGTTACTGCTTTAGGAGAGCTCAAATGTCTTGAAGAGCTCTGTCCCAGAGGCTGGCTAATGCACCCACAACCCAGGAGGGTGAGCCTACAGTGTTGTACCACCCCAGATGCACCTAGCAGAACGTGTCTCCAGACCTGGGCATCTTCTACAAGTGCTCTATTTTGCCACAGAGCTATAAACAAGATTCACCTCTAGGTTTCCTGTTGCATTAGAGCCTTTCCAAATGCACTATTGAAAGCATTTACCTATGGAAAAAGATCTCCCCCATCATGACCGGCATTCTGAGAATCACACTGCCTCCTCCGTATCCTGACCCTGTGATGTTCTTGCCCCAGAATGAGCTAAAGAAACCGTTTAGGTGAGAACTGGAAGGAATCCATGCTCCATTTTCTCGCCCAGCTCTGAGTTTTACAGATTCATCTCTTGTTTCTTGTCCTAACACAGTGGGTATAATTAGACAACCCCGGAGCTAACAGTGTCTGCTAGACTTGCTGAAGATGCAGAGGGAAACACTTGTCAGTCACCCACCAGGAAGGTTGGCCTCGCAAAGCAAAATGATGTGCCATGACCTACATCACATGTACCCACCTACACCGTGTGGGCTGCGTCTTCTCCTGAGGGAAGCCCAGCAGCTGCGTGTGGGTATTATTCCAATTAGTTTTCACGTTGTCAGTGTGAGTGCGGTACGGAGACATGCTGGCATGTCCTGCATGACAGAATTCTGCCAACAAAAGAGACTCCCCCTGCTACTGGGAAAATATCATCTATCTGCAAATCTGTCCACAGCTTTACAGATATTTGTGCTGTTCCGTGAATTTTTATTTTAGAAATATGTATCTGCCTCTGAGCATGTGTATCTATATCCCTCTCTACATACAATACTTGGCTGGCATTTTTCAAACACAGCCACTTAAGCAACAGAAGGGTTGTTTTTTTAATCCCTATGTGTCATTAGCTAACAGCCTGTATCCTTCCATCTTAGGGAGGAAAAAGCTCTCAGATGAAACCCCAGTCCCTTTCTCACAGTCTGAGTCAGCAGGAGATTGTTATTTTTGTGTTGTTGGAAGGCAAGTGAAGGGGGAGAGTGGACTCTCACTGCCCACGCCATCCAGAAGGAATGATGAATGCTCAGAGTCCACAGCATCCTCCCTAGATATGGTGGGTCATACCTAGAGCTGCAGGAACAACACCTTGATGAGGATGTGCCCTGAAATCCCAGAGTTGTTCAGGGTTTATGGCTTTCACTCTCAGGCTTCACCATCCAAGGGAGACGCTGGCTGTTGTTGTCCACGTGCTCTGACAGGTTTTCTGGCTCTTAGTGTCCTAATGGACACAACAGCCACCCCCTGCCACTCACTTTCGCTTGCATTATGTTGGTGGGAAAATTAGGGGCTTTCTACATCCTGGAGAGATGTTAAAAAAAAAAAAAGAAGGCTGGCTAAAAACAACCAGGCTGTATATTTGCAGGCAACACTCTGCAATTAGATGGGGCCTGTTACTTAAGACTGTGAGAAAAGAGTGAAATACAGCAGTGAATGCAGTTACTGCTATGGAGAGAAGCAGATGGGGGAAGACTCATCAAACAGTTTGCTTGTTTTCAAAACTTTTCAACTGCAATGCCTTTTTTTTTAATCTTTTCTTTCCCCTCTGGCTCTTCCTGGATGATCAGTAGTTACATGTCTGGAATAACTTTAAAACCTAATAAAAACACAGCTTTGAAGCTCGTGTGAATTTTGGGAGGTAATCATTCTTCCCTCTGTCCTCTTAGCTACCAGGAGGAACTTTATTGGGGTTATAACTGAAGTTCACCCTTTAATCTAGAGCAAAATACTTTGCTAACAGAAATACAGGATTTGGTGCTGAAATAATNTTACTTCACAGCCTTCCATATAGACTCCTCTTCCTGGATGTGGGAACACTCAGTTCAAGTATTTTCCTTTTTTTGAGGGAAGGGGTGAGGCTCTGAATTCCCATAAGATACAAAAATGCCCTTTTCCTCCAGTTCTAGGGCATTTCAATAGGGACAGCTCTCAGTCAGAGCCCTGAGTATTAAAGTAGGCATGAAATAAACCAGGGAGCAATGGTCAAGGACAGCAATTATTCACAGATTTAGTTATGCCTATTTGCTTAATAGTTCTCAGTGATACTGGTCTGTAGCTAAAAACCTGACATCTCCCCTTAAACACTGCTCTTGGTTTGAGCACTGACCCTGAAATAATTTCCGTGTAGGAAAAAGCTGTCAATGTGTCAGAAGGTCTGACCACCCTCCTGCAAACTGCAGGTGGCTCAAATTTTCAGCATCCCCAAAAGGAGTCAAGATCACAGACTTTCCAGAGACACAGGGAGAATGATGGTGGCTTCTTCCCCGTGTTTTGCCCCTCTAAAACTGCCGTACCCTGCTGGGATAGAATACCCTTTGAATGTCAGATGAGCAGAAGCTGGCAGGTGACTTTACCACACTCCTCGGGGACCTTTCTGACTCCTCAGGGTCTCCTGACTCACAAGCAGTGCCTGGGGGACTGCTCTACCCACCTCCTTGGCGGGGAAGGCAGGTGGGCAAGGCAGAGCCCCAGCCCCGTGGGGAGAGAGAGATGCTTTTTGCCATGACTCATCTGTGCGCTGCCTTCAGAGGGAGAGGCAGCAGCTTCGGCGAGTGGGAGATGCTCTGCTATTTTCTGTTTACAGGTTTTTCTAGCTGTCTTTTCCCACCTGGGGGACAATGGTTTTGAAAGCCAGAGTGCAGTCATTTTGTGGCTAGAACATTATTTTATTTTATTTTTTCCAGATGAAGACTGAAAGTTTGTCTGAAGGACAAACTGGAAAATGGAGAAGGGGGGAAGGGAAAAGGAAGAAATTATTTTTTGGGCAGGCATGGGTTATGCACAGGATACTCTTTTACATCCCAGCATCCAGCTTGTCTGAAGGGTTTATTGGCACTAAAGGGTAGTAACACATCAACTTGAGAGATATGTGGGGAAGGGGAAGAACAAGGCTTCTTTGTCTCCAGATCTTGGATGGACATTTGATCCCGGCCACTGCAGCCAATGTCACACAGGACCCAGATAAGCTACCAAAGTCCCTTTGGGTCAATGCTTCTCCCCTTCAAACTTGTCAATCTTCCCATCAAACTTAGTTGTCACTCACGTCCATTTCATGCTGGATGCATTAGCTGTGGTGAATCAATTGCATAGCTTGGGGCTGGCTTATTAGTGCCATTATCTTGTTTACTGCTTGTGGATCTCCCTAGCTTCAAAGCGTGCCCTTCTAACACCCTAGTAAAAGGGAAGGTCAATTATTCCCACGTTTCACATGTCAAAATGATGACTGGGAGATGGATTCACTAAGGGTCTTTGCCAGGCTTATTTTGTCTGCAGGGCTTGATCGTGTCCACATTCTCTGGGAACACTCTCCAGCCTGGGCCTCTCATTGCACACAGGTACAAGAGAAAGTGTCTGACATGCAGAAGTCCAAAGCCAGTATCACTCATAACTTTCAAGGCTTAAAACCTTGCCCCAAAATCTAATTCACTTGTCAGAAAACGATGGAATAATTTAGACAAGGGTAGAGGATATCCTGCACTGGACTGGGATCCTTCCTGTTGGAGCTGTGGGCTAAATGGTGATGTGAGTTTGAATTTTCAGGAAACCCTTTTGTTAGCCCATAGCTGTCCATGAAGTAAGATTCCCACCATGGGAGTTGCACTTGGAAAGCCCATGAAATAATTTTGACCCCAAACCTATTATCTGGACATTTCTGGCATCAAGATAAAGCTCTACACAGAAAGCTGGAGTTTAAAGCCTGACACAATGAAAGGGTATTTAATAGTAGTGAACCAGCTTCAGCTGGACGAGCTGAAGTTCTCCAAGATACCTACCTGAACTGAGCACAAGTCTTGGTTCTGAAAGTTCTGGTCTTAGACAAACTGGAGACTTGAACCTCCATCTCCTCTCTCACTGCCAGGTGCAATAGCCAATTTACTTCATATATATATATATATATATAAAATAACAAAGTTTTGTGAGAGTAGGCTCGCTTAGTCACCTTCCTCCAGGAGAGGTTTCCAGGCCTGGATCTTAAGTGAAGACCTCCCAATAGCCTGGTGGTAGCTACCTGACTTCCAAACAGATTTGAAGTTCATGTTTCCCTCTTCCTAATGTATCTGATGAAATACCTCCAGCTGGCATGTACAGTCTCAATTCTTGGCAGGAAATGTCTGTTTGTCCAAGAAAGCTTATTGTGCTCTTGCAGGAGCTGTGAAATTAGCAGCTGAGGCTTAGGCATGTACAATAGTGGAATTTTGGAGGAGAAACCATGAAAAGATGCAGCATACACCTCATCTGTAAAAGGGATGGGTACCTGGCAAAGTGTTCCAAGGTCAGAGAAGCTCTCTGGGAGGAGGGATCCTTGCATAGGATGGAGCAGATGAGTGAACTGATGGCCTTCAGTTGCAGGAGGTTGCTGTGGAGGGAGCTAAAGATGGTCCAGCCCTTTCCTCCATCTCCACAAGCTTGCTCTGGAGCTTTGCAGTACCCTGGTATAACTTTGTGATGGGTCTGCTTTTTTTCTGAGCTGAGGGAAGCCACATATAGCCAGAGGGTGTCATATCTTGATGATGTCCATTGCCTACATTCCCAGATCCACCCTTAATGTACATGCAGCACATTATAGCTTTTGCCAGTCCTTTGGATGAAGGCCCTCTCCGTGCGCTCTCTGAAACAGCTCCTGCACAAGGGCTGCTCCAGAAGCTGGAGCTGGTTTACCGAGCAGTAGCAAAACCAAACAACATACACTGTGTTCTTTCCACTTTGGGGGACTGTGATTAAAAGTTAAGTTGTTAAACAATAACATTTAGATTTGGGAATTGTTTTTTTTTCTTTGGTCCCAAACCCTTTACATTTAAGCACAGATATACTCTCCAATCGTTTTCAACTGCCTTTCTATTTAAGACAATTGAAGACAGAGAAAATTATGTGTGACTAGGTGCGTACTGTAGAACATAACTCTTTATTTATTTAAGAGGCAGCGGTGAGCCACATGTTATATAATTATATAGAAGATAGCAAGATTGCGGTGTTTTAGAATAAAAAATGTCAGCATTTGGAGAGAAGGGGGATTATTGAGGGTAATTTATGTAGTTTAGAGTGATTTAAGTCTAGTTAAACAATTGTACATCATGGTACAATATATGACATAATAGGCCAAGAGAACTGAAAAGTTTTCCAGTCTGTTTTCTTTGCCAGCTTCCCAGATGGTGCTCCACCAGAGAAACCGTGGGGGTCTGTCATCTGGGGAGGGGTTACTCCTGGCCTGGGTTTTCCTCATGTCTTCTCTCTTGCTTTGTACTGTGGTCAGTCACTCATCCCATGATGTTTCCTCCAGGGGTCTGCACCATTAGATGAACTGGTCTTACCAACCATCCCAGCTCAGCTCCTTCAAGTGTCTGGCCAGAAATCTTTTTATTTTTATTCATTCATTACCCAAAATTTTTCCTGTGAGCTGAAATCGGGGCAGATTGCATTTAACAGGGTAGAGGTAAGGAGAGCTGGGAAGGGATGTTCAGGAAGAGACACTGATGTTTCAGAACATCAGTGCCTATCAGCACGAGGGCGACCTATCTGTTTGCAGTGCTTTGGAGGATTGGGAATAGCTAAAGAGCCACTTATTTCTCAGACTGAGGGCTGATAGTTCTCAGATTTGAGCACTTTCAAGCCTCAAATGCTTGAGAGCTCTCACCTGCTAGAGCAGAGAGAGAGTCCTTTTACTGATGGAGGAAATGGAGCACAGGGGAACCAGTGGATTTATGGTTTTATTCTTTTACTAATTTTACTGAGCTACTGCTCAGCACTTCTAGGAAAAACACAGCAAATACCAAACTGGCTCCTGAAAATGCATTTGCTTATTTTAATTACCTAGAACATCACAGATGTCTATTATAAAGGCAGGAGATCCTCTCCCAAAAGTCCACATCTAGAAAGGGCGAGCGACTTGTTACACTAAAGCTTTGACTTTGAAACTGCCCCTTCTCTACATGCAGATTCAGTTCAGGAAAGGCAGAGGAGTTAAGCAATGCAGCTCTGAGATGGTAAACATGCACTTGTATGGCTTGCACGATCTCTGGGTGGGAGCAGGGTGGAAAACGGGAAATCGGGGATAGGCTGTGGGGCAAATGACCTCAAAACACACAAGTCCAAGCCACAGGATCTCCCCAGGGATGGGGAGTGGGCTGAAGAGTGTCATGTTGAAGGGGAGGGATGCAGAGAAATACGACTCTGCAATCACCCTGCTGCAAGTGACTGTTTTGATCACAGCAGAAGTGGGTGACACCTGTTAGTATCATCCTGCCTGAAATGGCAGTAAGGGTGCGGAGGAACAACATCTGGGCACTAAAGCCAAGGTGATATCAGCTTACGAATGGTATCCCCTGACACAGACTCCTCCTTTCCTCTAGCAGAGGTGCTTGGAGAAACTTTAGACATGGTTGCTTTTTGTTGTGGTGGGATTTTTTTGGAGAGACAGGGTTAAACAGCCACATTTTTTGGCAGATACAGGAGCATATGTTGCCCCTGTTTCAAACTCCAGCTAATGATCCCAACATCTGATCAGAAAAAAACCCAGCAGGTCCCCATGCTGCACTTGGCTTGGCTTGTGCAGTCCCATCCACAGCACCATACATCCACACTCTCCTCCCAGGCTAGCTGGTGCAGTGAAGTCTGTGGACAGGGTATAGATAGAAGGTGCTCAGTTCACCTTCCCCAGCACCACGTAGCTCCCAGGCTGGAGGAAAGAGCCAGAGGAAAGTACTCATTTAGTAAAATCCTGACTGCAGGCTGCCTGTGTGACAACTAAGAACCTCAAACTTGTCCTCTCTAGTCCTTCCCAGATACCCATTGTGCACCCCCACTCCCATGCACGAGGTCAGGACTCCTCAGGTGATTTGTTTTTAGGGGTTTGAATACTCCTGGATTCACTACACA
>VZSZ01001128.1:521913-603890 GCA_013398815.1 Ibidorhyncha struthersii | reverse complement strand
AAAAAAAAGCCCAGCAAGCTAAAGTGAGAGCTGGACCTACTTTCCCATGACTCTGACCCACCTTATGATCACTCCTCCATAGCACGCTGGGGCTCGGCCTTTTATTGCCTGACTCCTTGGTGTGCTTCTCCAAAGCCCTGAGCATCATGCCTTGGACACACAGAGTTGGGGTTGTTCAGCCTGGAGAAGAGAAGGCTCCAGGGAGACCTTATAGCCCTTTCCAGTCCCTAAAGGGGATCCAGGAAAAGTGGGGAGGGACTCTTGATCAGGGAGGAGAGCCATAGGATGAGGGGGAATGATTTTAAACTGGAAGAGGGGAGATTTCTATTAGATATGGGGAAGATATTTTTCACTATGAGGGTCGTGAGACACTGGAACAGGTTTCCCAGAGAAGTTGTGGATGCCTTATCCGTGGAGGTGTTTAAGGCCAGGCTGGATGGGGCTTCGAGCAACCTGGTCTGGTGGAAGGTGTCCCTGCCCATGGCAGGGGGGTTGGAACTCGATGATGTTTAAGGTCCCTCCCAACTCTAACCATTCTATGATTCCCAGCCGCAACACTCCTACAGATGAACCCCTTTCTGGTTGCTGGATCTCTTGGGTTCAACGCAAGAGATATAAAAAGTCACTGGAAATCCCCTGAGCTCTGAGGACAATTACTGGTGCCCAGCCACCTCTGCCAGGCAGCATTCATGGCTCTGAGCAGGACCAGCCACAGCTGCAGAGTCATCATTACCAGCAGAGCTTAGCTCCCTGCTAGAATTAATGATTTGAGCCTGCTTAATTGCAAGTTTCTCCCCTTTGCCGTAAATGTTAGTCCCTTCTTCAGCCATGAAATTGCACAGGGCTTATGTGAGCTGCCATCTTGCCTCTAATGGTGGCGTTTCAGCTCTATGAGGTGCTGAAAGTGGGACTAGATCTCCCCATACCTTTACTTGTGCCCTCTCCCCAAGAACAGCAGAAACTATGCTTCAACATCACATAACATCATTTTCCTTGGTGTTTTTGGATACGTATAACAACTGCCAGCCCTTGTGAACAACTTCATCCCAGGAAGAAATGGGGAAGGATCTTGGAAATACCTTTTCAGCCTCAGAGAAACTGAAATAAAGAAAGCCTGACAGACAGCTTAAAACCTATGATTCATCGATGGCAGAGCTGAGCCGAGATCTGAGAAAGACCAAGACCCTGCTTTAACCACTGTAACACATTCCTGCAAACTGAGAGCAGCAGGGGTGCTGTGGTGAGCTAGATTGTCATGAGAAAATTGGTGTAGGTGCTGGGAAGACAACAAAATCAGGGAATAAAATAATCCCTTGAGACTGGGACAGGCTTTTGCAGCTCATTCCTGCCCACTCTTGTGATTATTTATGATGCAAAGCGGCTGCAGGGGGTTGCCACGTGGAAACTTTTGTCAGGCACTGCTTTTGAGACATTATCGCTTCTTTTGCAGAGCCACAATCTGATTCCAGATGCTGCTGAGCTGCAGTAGCGTGTGGAGGTACAATGTAGAGACCCTGTCTCACCTCTCATTTGCAAAATGCGTAACTAACAAGAAAACCCACAGAGTCCTGGTCCCACCCTGGAGGTCCCTTTCCCTGGCAGCCCCTCATTCCCTCTTGTTTTGTGCTTGGCTCTTCATAATCGAAAAATCTGGGATAATTTCCACTCCAGACAGACTCTGAGCATCAACAAGGTAAGAAATGTTTCAGTAGCTTCACGGATTGCTGAGAATGGATTTAAGCAGGAAGCAGAATGAATTTTCCGGGGCTGTCTCATGAGTGTGGCTCAGACGCTGGGGAAAAGGGAATAGACTGACGGAGGGATGGTCGTAAAGCAGCAGGAAAGAGAGACTTGCATCAGAGCTACCGATTTCCATCTCTACGTCACCTAGCAACACTCCAATTAAGGAGTTAACTTCCGAGAAATTGATTCCCAGGGAATTTTCCCATTAGGTGGCACCACTGGCCTTGAGAAGGCTTTCCCTGCTCTGGCTTTTTCCTGCCAGATAGACCTAAATCCCGCTGCATGGGCACCCACCCCCCCACCACCCCAAAAGCTCAGGAAGAGTTGGAAGAGGAATAAGATTTGTGCCGAACCAGAAGTGACATGGAATGTCAGTTCTAATTAAATTTGGAGAAAAACTTTTGATAGGACCCAGCCTACCTTTGCAGTGGGCATAACGCAGATTCTGGAAAACCCTGTGGAGTGACTCCACAATCTGGCTTCTCTGGGTAAAAGAGTGTTATGGCTTCATTAAAACTGTACAAAAGCTGCTGAGCTGGTTCGTGGTCCATGGTCCCTGAGAAACACAGTATGCTCCAGGACAGCTCATGCAGACCATGGCTTTCTAGCAGCTGTTGGACAGCAAAACAAAATGCTTAAGTGGTGACACCACCACCTTCCCAGTGACCCTCATACCACACGGTGTAGTAGACAGTGTGTGCACAAGTGTAATCTCTAGGGAAAGCCAATGTTTCAGCTGAGCTCAGTAGTGGAAATACTTTTTCTTATTGTCACTGGGTAACATAGTTTCTGGCATGGCTGCAGGGAGTGGAGTTGTATCTCACAACAATGCCGTGCTTGATGCATATATGAATTGCTGCTAAAAAGGGGATGCTCCGTTTCTCACACTCACATGTTGATAATGTCTGAGGTGTCATACAGAGCCCTCCACAGCTGGCATCCAAAGTGTTTGGTTCGGTTCGGTTTGGTTCGGTTTGGTTTGACTGGATTTTGAAGGGAGATTGAATTTGGGAACTCAGCACCAGTGTTCCCATTTCTACAAGCTCTGTATAGCAATTAGGTCAGGTTTAGAGGTTTGCTTTGTCAGCTTTTAAGAAGTCAGGTGAGATGAATACCACCCCAGGAACCTTTTCCAAAATGCTGGGGTTTGTGGAAAAAAATCCTGCCAGGCTCGGCAGGTCGTCTCTTGTTGTCTTTGTTGCCTATCATACTGATGTCCCCTTCTGGTCTTCTAGGAAATTGGTAATCATCATCAGTGCTGGTAATGCTAAATAGCTCACAGCTCTTAAGGGAAGAGCAAAACAGTGCTCTTCCAACAAAATCAGAGACACCGGTGGTTCAAAATAGACAGTCTTTAAAGAAAAAATAAACCTGGAGCACGTCCACTCCCCAGATATTCGTAACTCTTCAAAGCAAAGTTGCACATGCAAATAAACACTTCTGCTGGACCCCACAATAATCAACTAATAAATCAACTGGCTATGCAATCTTCTTTCTCATTTCCTTCAGCATCCAAATGAGGAAAAATATAGCAGAAACAGTTTTCTGCTCCTGCAGGCTGATCCAAGCTGTATTTGTAGCATCCTTAGTCACTGAGCTCAAGAAATTGCTCCTGTAAGCATCTTCCGTAGATAAATATAACCAGACCTGCTCTGAACACACAGCCTTGGTTTGTGGACGATTTGGCAGGGGCAAATTACAAGATTTCTTCCTCATTCTCTTTCACAGACAATTGTAAAGTTTTATTGGGGCCAATCCCAATAAAATTTCTTCCTGTGGATCCTGAGGTCGAGGTGGAGGTGAGAGAATTCAATAGGATAGATAACAAGGATTGCTCTTCTCCTCTTCAGGGCTGAGACCTAATAATTCTTCTGCAGCTCCCTGAGCAATATTCTAGATTCTTCTCATATCAACATCTCTACCAGATACAAAATGTAACAGAGTTATGGGGTTTGGGTTGTGTTGTCTGGTGACCATGGCATTTAGCAATGCCCTGGATTTGTTAGGTGCACCTGTTCTCGGCACAATCAAAGGCTAGATCTGACATGTTTCTAGGTCACATATAGGAGAAAATTTATAAGTGTAAATGGACAAGAAGCAGAAATTCTGTAGCGGTGCTCAGCTGTCAAAAAGGTCCCCACCTCATAAGCACAGAGATGCTGAGACCCTCAGCCATGCATGTGTGATCAGCTCCTCAGTGGTGATGGGTAGGATCACCGTTGGGACCCAGGGGTGGAAGCAGTTTTGCAGAAAATAATCATAGAATCATAAAATTGTCTAGGTTTGAAGGGACCTTTAAGATCATTGAGTCCAACCATCAACCTAACACTGACAAAACCACCACTAAACCATGTCCATCAGCACCATGTCTACCCATCTTTTAAGTATCTCCAGGGATGGTGGTTCAACCACTTCCCTGGACATCCTGTTCCAATGCTTGACAACCCTTAGGGCTGTTAAACCCACTTAGGGTATGGTCCTGATGGCTGGATATTACAAGAGGTTCCATAGCCTAATTTGGGAGCCCTAGATATCAGGCATTGTTATCTAATAAATCTCTGCAAGAAAATATCTGCCGCTGTCAAGCTGAACATTCAAGCCCAGATTAAATGTATTTTTGACACCTTTCACTACCAGTTTTTTAGCAGACATGGAAAACTTACTGTGCATTTCACATATGTATTTTGGGGAGATGTGAATTTGGAGCTGGTGTAAGATGGTAGATTGTCTGTCCTGGGAGTGAAAGTCCTCTATTTGTAGAATAAGTTGGTGGGCTGGGCAAACATCTCCCATATCATTGCATGAATATTCCTGGCTCCCGTTCCCTAGCTGAAGAGAGACAGATTGATGTGAAAAGATTAACCAGGCTCCATGGATAATTCCAGATCCTTCAGTGGGCTCTGTGAAAATATATTAGAAATGGCTGTACTATGCTAATGCTCTTGGATGGTCCTTAGATCAGTGTTGCTGTTTAACTCCAGATTTTAGCTGTGTTTTGTGATATGGAGCTTCCTCTTTCCATATCTTTATGGACTCCCACTTTCTTATTTCTTACCAGCACACTCAAACCTCCCCCTACAAAGACAGGGTTTTGGTATTTTGGATATGTCAGACCAGTTCGGAAATGCAACCAGCACATTGTCTCTGATGTTGTTATTTGGTTTATTGACAGGGATACAAACACCTCTGTGCTCCTCTCACTTCTGGTCTCTACTCTGCAAGTAGCAGTGTGTGCCATGAACCAAGGAATGGCTGTGGCATCACAGACGAGCCTAACCCAGTGGAAGAGAATCACATTAGTCAACACAACTGGTATCCAAGCCTGACACCCCAAAAAGCACTAAAAAGAAAGAGGGTCTGAAGAATGAGACAAGACGCTGTCCTTAACACTGGAAGCAGAGAGAGCGTAGTCTGTTTCATTGTCCCTTTTACTCTCTTCCCATTCATAGTAATCACTTGAGCCCTCCTTACAATAAATTTGTCTTTCTCTTCAACCTCCATCACCCTTGTCATTTGCATTAAGCTTCCTCATCACTAGCTTTTTATCTACAGAGACCTAGCTCCATCTCCTTATTTTCCTTGTGATGATTTCTGAGCACAGAGCCCTTCTCTAATCTCAAGGTAACTGTACTCCTCTCTCAGCCCTTCAGAAACACCTGTTTTGCTTCCCTGCTCTACTTCTATATATACTCCAGAGTCATATTTGTAAAAAGTCATACACATATACAGAGGTCGCGTACATTGACAAAGAAGCTGTGTTGGTGCCTTGGACCATTGCTTTTGAGCCCAGTCTGTCTGTATCCTGTGTTCCCTCAAACAACTTCTTTGAGTCACAAGCTGATGTCAACTATCTTTATCTGACAAGGCTGAAAGATAATTATATTGCAACAGGTTTTGTGAAATTATATCCTAAAGCAGGGCTGAAGTAGCTCAGCTGGGAGAGCGTTAGACTGAAGATCTAAAGGTCCCTGGTTCAAGCCCGGGCTTCAGCAGTGCTTTGTGTAGATTTTTGTGGCCAGTGCTGGGCTCTTCAGTACATGAGAGACTGAAGAGAATGCAGCAAGACAATGAAGGGACTGGAACATCTCTCATATGAAGAGAGGATGAGAGACCTGGGACTGGCTTCCCTGAGAGGTTGTGGAGTCTCCATTCTTAGAAATAGCCAAAAGCCACCTGCATGTGATCCTGGGCAACTGGCTCTAGGTGGCTCTGCTAGAGCCACGGGGTTTGACAAGACCTCCAGAGGCCCCTTCCAACCATTCTTTGTGTAGAGGAGAAAGACACAAGTTTATGTCTATAGCAGAGAAAAGCATTGTTAGTCATCCTCATATATTTTCATTAGCAGTGGCCACCTGGCCAATCAGCACAACCATACAGGCTGACCAACTAGCCAACAAAAAGCTGTGATAAAGATTACGGTTTCAGAAGAACCAGACCTACATATAAAATAAAAGCAAGTTTATACATTCCTATCCTTATAAAACTGTTTATTGAGTTCATATTTTTCTTTTTTTAATTTTTTTTAGACAAGTTAATGGCTCTGTGGACAGAGACCGCTTCAAAATTATCTCATCACCCGCTCTGAAATCCTAGTGTCTGTCATCTGTTGCAAGATCTGCAACGCTACGTCACGCGCAGAGCCCCCGAATAAACTTCCGTTCTCAATTAAGACACCATCTGTGTCCCATTTCTGCAGCACTTGGCAGAGATCGCTTCCCTTCTATGGTATGTTTGTTCCCCTTGCTGAGCTGCAGCCTTCTTTGGAGGTGGGAAAGTCAGCGGGTGGAACAGTTGCCAGCTCTGTGCAAATGGAGATCACTTTCCTCTGACAGTGTTCTTGTGTAACAGGGTGCTTTTGGTGTAGAGCCTAGTTCAGGTGGTCCAAGAGCACACTCAAGGGCAATCCACAGAAGATCTAGAACCAACACTAGGTCATATTTGGCTGCCAGAAGGAGAAGAGGCTTCACTGGGACTTTTGGCAAGAGCAGTGAGATGAGGAAAAAACAAGTTGGGGACATACTGGACAAGTCCAAA
This sequence comes from Ibidorhyncha struthersii, assembly GCA_013398815.1. Lineage (NCBI taxonomy): Eukaryota > Metazoa > Chordata > Aves > Charadriiformes > Charadriidae > Ibidorhyncha > Ibidorhyncha struthersii. Next base: position 597,113 of record VZSZ01001128.1, on the reverse strand, counting down.
TGCACTGGAATGCCCAATTGTTCTGGTTCCCCTTACCAAGTAATCGATGGAGTTCATCGTCTTGTCTTCCTGTTATGCAATTAAATTAAGCTTTATTGAACAATTTACAAGAGGTAATGGGCACAAACATGAATGTAGGAAGTTCCATCTAAACATGAGAAGGGACTTCATTACTTTGAGGGTGGCAGAGCACCGGCACAGGCTGCCCAGAGAGGTGGGGGAGTCTCCCACTCTGGAGACATTCCAAACCCGCCTGGACACTGTCCTGTGCACCTGTTGTAGGTGACCCTGCTGTGGCAGGGTGGTTGGACTAGATGATCTTCAGAGGTCCCTTCCAACCCTGACCATTCTGAGATTCTGTGATTTTGTGATTCTGTAATTCAGAGAGCTGCAACCCACCAAAAAGCATAAACAACATTAGTTTAGTCTCTCTGTCAAACCAACTGAATGATCTGTGCAAATTGCATTGCTGTGCCTCGGTTTCCCCAGTTGTAGCAGTGACACCTGCCTTCCCTTACCTTCCCCTACCTTCCCCAAGTGTGGTGAGTGTTAACTTGCAGGTTACTCTGTGTTCTCAGCTTGTTTTTGCATGCTATCCCAGCACGTGTCCCCACGGATGATGCTGTATTACTCACACACCTCTCAAGTCCTCTTTTTCTCTAATTCCTTTTATTTGCAAGAACTACGAACAGTCATGCTATCCAGGAAAACACAGCCTTCATAATGCTGGCATCAGCGTCACTAAGCTGTGCTCAGGAGACTGTTTCTTAGGAACTCCTATGACTTTCAGGTGAATTTACCTCAAACTGTATTGGAAAAAGTGGTGGTGGTGGTGGGGGGATAGGGAAGAAAAGGACCGCTCACCACAGAAGAACAGTGAAAGGTGAGGTAGATAATGAGGAAACGGTGTAAAAAAGATGATGATAGACTAGAGGTGATGTAAGACAGTACAGAAGCCTGGGTCATCATTGATATAGACCATTTTAAATGTCCAAGGCGGAGTTTGGGATTCATCTGGAAAAAAAGAACTTACCACATAAACGGAGAGGAGAAAAACTGGGAATGTTTTGCCTATCATGGCAAAGGTGAGGAGAGGTTGAGTGTTGTCTGTGTGTATTTGGAGGAGATAAACACCAAGGATGAAGCATATGTGGTTGACCTAGAAGGCAGCATGAGGGGAATGAGTCTAAACTGCTTAAGGACATGTGCTAGCCATAAATCCAAAGGTTTCTACCAGCCAGAATAAAGCAGCCCCCAGCAAGCTCTTTGCTGTCTTTCAGAAAGGGCAACAGCTGCCAGAATAGTATTGTAAGATCTCCTAGGAAAGGGGTTGTACTACATGTGGCGGCTAGCAACCATATTCCCATCCTTAATTCTCATTTTGCTTCACAATTGTCTTGCTGAATGAATCAATAATGAATCAAAACCTTCTCTTCTTCATACTCTTTCTGCCAAGTAATTTTTTTTTTTTTTTTAAGAAAACTGAGGTATTGTACAATCCACACAAACTAGGGAAGAACCTGGGCGTTAACCTGCTTTTGGAGTTGTTTTATTCCTCTTTACTTTTGAGATTGTAAACCAAAACTCTCTTAAGGCACTGCCTGCTTACCTTTAAAGCGTCCGTTAGTGCCCACTTCCATCAACTAATAAATGCCGTGTGAAACCTGTCGTGTCTTCAGCCCTCCTTGGCAAAGATGAAGGATCTGGAGAACAACAGCAGACTAGAGGACATGGGAAGGTATGACCAACATGGGGTGTTACTTTCTATAAATCCTTGGTTTTGCTTAGATGAGACTATCATGCCTGACTCTCACTGGCATCAGCCCCTGACCACAGCAGTCAGTGACACGGGATGGAGGTGTGGGTTACATCAAGGGATCTCCATCCCTACAGAATAGGTATAATTCTGGCTAAAACCAGCTATCAGGAGGGAGTCAGATCCCATGAGCAAGTGGAACAGGGAAGGAGATAGCTCTGATCTTCCTTTTCAGCTCCAGCTAGTTAGCCCTAGAGAGGGCAAAGTGAGGAACAACACTTCTTCCCACCTTGGTTGCATTATTCACTAGGGAACAATGCAGTTTTGTTCTCCAGCCATTCCAGCTCTTCAACTGATAAAATATTGAGAGAGACAACTTTGACTTTGCAGCCTGGGTCCAGAGACGATTTCAGCTGTGCCACCAGAACAGAAGAATGACAGTACTGAGTAAGGCCACAGGTCCATCAAACCTTGGGCTGGTCAGCAGAGGATGGTTTGAGAAAATCAGCAGGGAGCTGTGGAACAACCTGTCCTTTGGTTATCCCAGTTCCAAATGCTAGAGGTGCTGGGACTTCTTCAGCTGCCAATTGCTTTGGTGGTACCATGTTTTGTAGCCTTGATGCACCTGTCCATGAAGATTTTGTCTAAAGCCATTAAATCTCTGTCTTGATAATTTTCATAATTGTTGGCTGACGGGGTCTGTTACTGATTGCTGATAGTTCTGGTGCCCTTGTGCAGGCAAAGGAGGCTGCTGTGGGGGGTGGGGAGGACACGGTAGGGAGGTCGTGGTCCCTGGGAGTCACGGCAGGAACCCTCCAGCAGGAAACAGGAATAACTAGTAACACATTTCCAGAACACTGACTTGCTTACTGTCTGTGCCACCCGCCCCCTCAGCTCAGCTGGCCCACCAGCTCCAGGCTGAGTACACCCACCTGCGAGAGGGAGCCAGCCTGAACGGCAGCGAGGGAAAAGTTCACCTGGAGGGGAAAGCAAGCTCTCCCCGGAGGAGGTGAGAGGAGGACCGGGGGTGGTGCTGGGGGAGATCCTGTGAAATACCATGGCTGCATTTTAAGAGGGACTTTCTGGCCTGAACCTGATGTGGGTGTATGAAGATGGGAGAAGGTCGGGGCAAAGGGGGCTTGAAGAGGAGTGCCAGCATCCTTACCAACATGGTACAGTCAGGAACAGCTCATCCAAAATGTTCAGCTCATTTAGATTAATGAATCTATTGCGTATTCCTCAGGATAGCTCTCTTCCACATTTGCAAACACTGCTTGACTTGGCTACAGGGTGTAAGACCATCTTTTAACTATTCATTTAGACAGCTGCCAGCCCTGGAATTGGACAAATCCCCCAGCACTACTGGAGGATTAATGCTGCAGATGGCTACAGGCATATTTGCAGATGTTGAGATGTTTGTGGTGTTTTATCTCCTTCTCCTGACATCTCCCCTCTCATTCTTTTTTTTTGGCCTTGTTTATGTTCAGTTTCCTCCAGGAGGACATGTTTAACCCCCCTAAGGAAGTCATGGCTCACGTCCCACACCACCACTCATAGCTGAGGCTCTCAGAGGTCATGCCAGGGATGCTGGCATCTCATTCCCATGTGTGCCACTTGGATTCCTTAACAACACAAGCACAAGCTGGTAAATCAAGAGGTATGGTGTCTTGATGCCAGATCCTGCTCCCCTAGAAAATCATCTTTGGGAAGGTCCTAGCATGCAGATCCAGGCTCCAGCAGCCCTGTTGTGCTGTGTCACTGTGTTTCCCCTGTCACGCACCAATGCAGAAACCTTTACAGGGCTGGCAGGAAAAAGATTTTCTATATTTCCACTTCTCAGCCACAACTGAGAAGACTCAAGGAAAGAAAAACTCCCTCCTCTTGGTGGGTGACCACATGCTGTCCATGAATTTAGTAAGGACTTGTTCCTGAGCTAGAAGCAAATGCTCTGTCTGTCCTGTTGCAGACTTGATGGATGGTGCTGGCAAGGATGGAGAGAGCTGAAAGTCTGGTTTTATGACCTTATCTCCTGGAGTGATTTCAGCTCCAGAGAGTTATCAGATGCTCAGAATCTACTTTTTTACAAGGGCATGTAGTGATAGGACGAGGGGGAATGGCTTCAAACTGGAAGAGGGGAGGTTTAGATTAGATATCAGGAAGAAATTTTTCGCTATGAGGGTGGTGAGGCACTGGAACAGATTGCCCAGAGAAGCTGTGGCTGCCCCATCCCTGGAGGTGTACAAGGCCAGGTTGGACAGGTCTTTGAGCAACCTGGTCTGGTGGGAGGTGTCCTTGCTCATGCAGCGGGGGTTAGAACTCGATGATCTTTAAGGTCCCTTCCAACCTAAACCATTCTATGATTCTGTATTTCCTAGATGCCAAGACCTTTCCCTAAGGGTTTGCAAAGGCTATGCAAAGTTTACAAGTCAAGGGCTCAGACACATGAGCAGAGCTGCAAGAGCTGTGTGCCTATGAATTGCAGTCTGCAACTAACCCAAGGTAATTTGTGTTGCCTGAGCACATGGTGGGGCTAAGGTTGTGTGCAGGTATCTCACGTTTGCTCTGGAAATATCAGGCAGCAGAGAGGTGCTGATCTATTCAGTGGGGAAAGTTGACTGCCTCTCCAGGCCCTGAGCTGACTGGTCTTTCCCCAAGGAAGCACTGAAATTGCAAAGGAGCTGATTTTTATCTCTACTGATTATACTGGGGGGGGGAAAAGAGCACTTAACTTAGAAACTTCGGTTAAATGTTTAAAGCTAGAGGTGATAATCTGAGACCTTAAGCCTAAAAGTCCTTGGGCTGAAAAACATCCACATCCTCAGTGGCTCTGCAAACCTTCTAGTCCTGGTTATATTTATGAATGTTTTTTTATTTTTTATTTTTGACTCCAAGACTAGGGAGCTTTTACGGCAAATCCATAGCCAAGGTAAAGTTTGAACCCTGCTTTTGCAAGCTTTCAGGTTGGCATCGTAGCTGCAAAACCAGCTTCCCTCAAGCAACAGGCAATCCAACACATCTGTGGCCACCCATTAAGATCTTTAATGGGGTGGCTTTAAAATCAGCAGGCAACTGTACTGCCTCTCACTCGGTCCGAGTAAAGAAAAGCTGCCGCCGTTTTCTATGCTAATTTTATGGTTTTCAAAAGCCCATTTCATTTCTTCTCCTCCTCCATATACTTCTCTCTCTCTCTCTCTCCCTCTCTCTCGCTCCTCCTGCGGAGGTGCCAAAGCCTCCTCCGTCAATTTGTGAAAACTTCTGCTTGAAAACTAGAGCAGAGAATCACCCACGTAACCAGGCTGGCATGAAAATACCGGAGGCAGAGACACTGACTCAAACTGACTCGAGGAGTTTCCCCGTGTCAGGGTGAAAGAAATGGGAGCCTGAAATCGACTCCACCAAAATCCCTGGGGGAAATGAGAGACCTGTCCAGCATCTTCTGACCGTGGCTGGTGAACTTTCTCGTCAGGAAGATGTTTTTGCATTTATTTCTGCTGTCTGTTCATTTTTAATGTCATCTGTTTTCTGCTTGCCTGGGACTTGCAGCGCTCCCAGCGCTGCTTTTTTTATTATTTTTTTTTTTTTCCCCTGAAAAAACTCAGCAGGGCAGGCTTTCTTCTAGACATTTCCAATTCCTTGTAATGAGGGATTATAGGAGACAGTTGAATTTCTGCAGACTGAAGCAAACCAGAAGTTTCCAACCCATGTGGCACAAGTCAAGTAGTTTAAAAAGGTGATCTAAGTGTAGTTTAAAGCCTTACACACTATCTAGTAATTAAAATCAGTCCTGTACTGGATTCTTGTACTTTTTACACAAACTGTTTTCCTGAATTTGCAGTGCTTTGCCGAGGATGTTTTCTGTGCTGAAAATGCTTGTTGGGAACCAAACTGAAATCCACCCACCCTTCTGCACGGACTACCGAACTCTCCCCAATCTGTCACCTCCTGGGTGCTCTCAAAGGCTGGCAGAAGGGTATTCCCTCTTGCCCCAGACTGAACCCCACCCTGGGCAGGGAAATGAAAAAAATCTCCATATCACATAAGCGACAGCAGGAGCTCTACAGTCGTCTTTCTCTGGGCTTTTTGGAACACAATTAGCATATTTAAATAGCCTACTTCCACTTGTAATGAGCAGTGCTTCATGTTCTTTCCTTTTCCTCCACCAGCACCCTGCAGTCACAAATAAAATTAGGCTTCGCTATTCAAACTGGAAATAAAGGATAGCCCATTGCCCCAAAAGTTAACAGTCCAAATACTTAACAGCCCAAATAACAATCTAAATTACAATTAATTAATCAGCCATAGATACTAAAGCCAAGACCTTTCAAAAGTATTTGGACTGTCTATTTAGTTTAGTACCTCTGAGGAACTGACCTGGATCCCAGAAGTGTTTTCTTATTCCCCAGTTTTAGCGTTCAGTGTTCAGAGCAGGCCCTGGACAGTTGCTGCATCTGAAAGATAAAAAGAGAAATTTTTGTCTTTTTCCTTTTTTTTTTTTGGCATGACACATGATCAAACCTTATTTTAGGACACTGTTTAGACAGAGAGAAGAAATTGTAATTTTCCAGGGGCTTGCTGGATGACCTGAATGGAAGAACTGCCCTGATCCTCATATCTGAGAAGACATAGGAAGAGAGAGCATCTCTCTGATGAGGAAAGGCTGAGAGACCTGGGGCTGTTCAGCCTGGAGAAGAGAAGACTTAGAGGGGATCTCATCAATGCTTATCAGTATGGAAAGGGCAGGTGGCAAGAAGATGGGGCCAGACTCTTTTCAGCGGTGCCCAGTGACAGGACAAGGGGCAACAGTCACAAACTGGAACACTGGAAATTTCATCTCAACATGAGGAAAAACTTCTTTACTTTGTGAGTGCCAGAGCACTGGCACAGGCTGCCCAGAGAGGCTGTGGAGTCTCGTTCTCTGGAGATATTCAAAACCCACTTGGATGCGTTCCTGTCCAACCTGCTCTGGGTGACCCTGCTTTGGCAGGGGGGCTGGACCAGATGATCTCCAAAGGTGCCTTCCAACACCCACCATCCTGCGATGCTGTGATTCCGTGATCTGCTATCTAAAGAACAACACTGTATAAGTCATGCACAACATCATGTTCACCAGGTGAACTAGGACCCTGTGCCTTTCAAAATCCAAACATCTCACACTGAAAAAGACAGCAGGGCTGGATTTGCAGCTCTAAGATCAGTTTTTGGAAAAGCTGACAGTTCAGATGAGCTCTTAGGAGCAGCTGGACTCCCCTGCGGATGGCCAAGTGTTGACTCCTAGGTCACGGGCTGCTGCCTGAGGCTCTGTGGGGCAGAACTTATCTTCAACTTTAGTTTTTTAATGCAGGAAAGACCTTGGTTACCCCAGGCCCCCTCTGAAGTCAGTGGGGATAGTTGGTGCCTTAGAGCGTGATTCAGACTTCAGCTGCCAAGATGTTCGAGGCCAACCTCAGCTCAGATGTGCTGAGAAAGGGCAGGACTGAATCTGCACAAACCTAATCTGCTGTCGGAGGGTCTGGACAGCAGCTCCTGTGCATCCACTGATGCAAGGACTGAAGGATGCATCTCTTAATGTGAGCATGGGTGGTCTTCATCACAGTCTGGACTCTACGCAAGTACACAAAAGCGTTTGTTACCTTTACAACAGCACACAAGCTGTCTGTTCATGGCACAGTGCTGCTACACCTCCAAGAGCTCTGCACTGCAGCACAAACCAAGCCCTAATGTCTTTATGCCTGGAGTAGTAATCGCAGGATTATTGCTCCCATGGCATGCAAATAATAATCCTTTCTTTTCCTCATCTTGTAGCTGCCATGTAATTTAGAAAATTAATCTTCAGGGCTGGCAATGTCTTTTATTGTCTGTGTGTGCTGTCTGCCTCTATCTCTGTCATGGCTGCCCCTCTGTCAGATCCCAGAGCACTTTCGAAAACAATTCTGGACTACTTTGCCCAATCTTCTGATGGGTGAAACTGAGGCATGAATCAAAGAATTGCCTTCTCTTCAAGCTAGCCATTGGCAGAGTGAGGGACAAAGCAGACATGCAGTCAATTTAGCCTGTATATTACGGTAGGTCCTACAAGAACATAAAAAGAAAGCAATAGCAGAAGCACTCCAGGGGAATGCCAACTATCACAAAAGCAATCAGCAAAGTAGAGAAGGCAATGCTGGGCACATGCATGCCTCACCCCATGATCTTTTCATCAAAGCAGCTATATTGACTCTGCAGCAGTGATTCACTGTGACTGCAAATCAGAGGTCTGGGGGGTCTGCAGTGTGCAGTAACCCCTGGTGTGATCTGCGTCCAGTACTTCCAGTGGGAACTTTCCCGGGTGTGCTAACAGACCTAGTCATGCTCCCACAGTGACCACATGCCTTGCAGGGTTTTTTTTCCTATTTACCCTTTTTTGGTTGGTGGTGGGTTTTACAGGGGAGGGAGGTGGTGGTGGTGTTTTCTTTTTTTGTCTTTTTTCCCAGAGGAAAGGGTTTTAAGCTCCTGCTGAGGATTTCCCATTTACTTAGCTGGCTGATCTTTCAGTGCAGGCTCCAGCGTCTCTGCAACAGTGAAATACAGCTCTGGTGCTGTGTGGTCAGAATGGGTGCTTGCGGACCGATCCATGCCAGCGCTCTTGGTGGGAAAGGTGGAGAGAGATGTCACAAGGATGGGGGAGAAAGACAGCAGCAGCAAATTAGGACTGAAAGCATTAACAGAAAGAGGCAGAAATCACTAGAAAAAGCAGAAAATCAGAGCTGAAGGGCACTGGCAAAGCTGTGAGCATTTGTGGGGGAGAGCTGCGGGCTGAAGCAGAGCCTGTGCTCAGGAAAAGATGGTTAGCAGGGTCCGACATGCGCTGACTGATCAATGTGGGGGCCCCAGTGCCGAAGGGACCTGAACGGTGGTGAGAGGAGGGAGCTGCGTGTGTGTGGGCTGGGGGAAGGTGCTGGCAGGGCAGCCGCCCCCTCGCTGCCTGCCGCCCACCACCATTATTCATCCTGTACCTTCCCTCGCGCGGTGAGCAAGAACCACGTAGCACGGGGCGGCTTTTAACCCTTCTTTGAGCCAAACACAGGGAAACTTGGCAACTTTTGGCACTAAAGCTTGAGTCGAAGCTGTTTCAGCCAGGAGGGGACCAGGTCGTCAGGAAAAGCAGCAGACAAATAAGCTGCTCTCATCACTTCTAGCAGCACTACGTAATGGTCTCTGGGGATTTACTTCTGTCCTGCAATGTGAGCATGGAGGACTGATTACTAGTGTCAGTGCATTAAAAAGATGGTGGGTGCATTAAAAGAACGTGGCCAGCAGGTCGAGGTCATCCTCCCTTCTACTCTGCCCTGGTGAGTCCACAAATGGAGCACTGTGTCCAGTTCTGGGCCCCCCAGTTCAAGAAAGACAGGGAACTACTGGAGAGAGTCCAGTGGAGGGCTACAAAGATGATCAAGGGAATGGAGCCCGCCCCTCTGATGCGGAAAGGCTGAGAGACCTGAGGCTGTCTAGCCTGGAGAAGAGAAGACTGAGAGGGGATCTCATCAATGCTTATCAATATGGAAAGGGCAGGTGGCAAGAGGATGGGGCCAGACTCTTTTCAGTGGTGCCCAGCGACAGGACAAGGGGCAACGGGCACAAACTGGAACATGGGAAATTCCATCTCAACATGAGGAAAAACTTCTTTACTTTGTGGGTGGCAGAGCATTAGCACAGGCTGCCCAGAGAGGCTGTGGAGTTTCCTTCTCTGGAGCTATTCAAAACCCATCTGGACACGTTCCTGTGCAGCCTGCTCTGGTTGACCTTGCTTTGGCAGGGGGTTGGACCAGATGATCTCCGAAGGTCCCTTCCAACCCCCACCATTCTCTGATTCTTTGATTCTGTGATCAGTGGGAGTCTTTGCTTTCCCTTCCCACAGCTGTGGGTTAGGTTTCAAAACAATTTGATTGCAGTTGCCTCCTTGTGCAGGACTGTAGCCATGTGAGAGGTGAGCAAGCCCAGCAGTCACTAGCACCTCCATGTGAACAACAGTGCCAGCTTAGACCACGCATCCACCAGTACTGTCCATGAACAGATATGCAGAAAGGAGTAAGAACAGGGCAAATGCATGTGATATCCTGCTCAAAATCTCTTCCAGCCCTAAAAATTTCTCTTACCTTTTGACTGTTTTAAGCTCAGGGGATTTCCTCAGCTGGCTGTGGTTTATTTGTTCAACAACCCATAATAAAGCTTTACTCCAAATACTTATCTTCATTGTGGCAGGCCCTTCTAGGCTGTCTGAGGAAAGGAGGGAGGAGGCAGTAAGAAGGAAACACCAAATCCTCTACAGGGAGAATTATAGTGCCAAAAACAAACGCAACTGGTCTGTCCTGCTCTATGGGACTAAAGCCATCTGGTAGGGCACATCTGTCATGGTGCCTCAGCAAATATAGATTCGTTATGTATAAACCACCTCCTGGGGAGGGTTCCTGCCCTCTGATATCCCCTGAACTGTGTCTGGACATTGCCTGGGAGGGCATGAGTTGGCACATTTAAGCAGTGTGGAGAAACACTGGTCAGTGCTCAAGCCCAGGCAGTGGCCTTATTAGGTTTCCAGCACACTTGTTAAACCATGATTCTAGCACCAGGTCAAAATATTGTTTAGCAGGGTGGCTTGAAGACTAAACCTGTGCCGTCCCACTGCTCTCTGACTCATGATCTGTGCATCTGGTATCTGATTTGCTTCTGCCCTTAGTGCCCAAGTCTGCATTTCTCCAGTGTGGTAGGTGAGGTCAGAGCAGTTCAGCACAGCCACAGTGTGTAAGCTGTTCTGAGGGCAAAGCCTGGGATGTACATACACAGCTGCCTGAGGTCTGTTTTCATAACAAAATGATGTCCCAGACATACACCAAGTTTGATAGAATTTAATCGTACACATGGACCAGGCAGGGGGCTCTGACCTACTCTCATCCTGTTAGGGGACCGGGAAGCTCATTCCCAGTTTAGATGCAGACACAGACAGTAGGAGTAAAGGGTCAAAGGTAAGGCCTTTTCTACTTGGTGCATCCTTGAGCTAGAGGATCCTGCCTGAATACATCAGGTCTGCAAATTGCGGTGATGGGCGAGTGGCTGTTATATAGAATCATAGAATAGTTTGGGTTGGAAGGGACCTTTAAAGGCCATCTAGTCCAACCCACCTGCAATCAACAGGAAATCTTAAACTACAAGGCCAAATGTCATGTCCTGCATTGGGTCACAGCAAGCCCATGCAGCACTACAGGCTTGGGGAAGAGTGCCTGGAAAGCTGCCTGGCCAAAATGGACCTGGGCGTGTTGGTCAACAGCTGGCTGAATGTGAGCCAGCAGCGTGCCCAGGTGTCCAAGAAGGCCAACAGCATCCTGGCCTGTATCAGAAATCGTGTAGCCAGCAGGACTAGGGAAGTGATCGTCTCCCTCTACTCGGCACTGGTGAGGCCACCCCTGGAATACTGTGTTCAGTTTTGGGCCCCTCACTACAAGAAAGACATTGAGGTGCCGGAGCATGTCCAGAGAAGGACAATGAACCTGGTGAAGGGTCTAGACCAGAAGTCTTATGAGGAGCAGCTGAGGAAACTGGGGATGTTTAGCCTGGAGAAAAGGAGGTTGAGGGGAGACCTTATCACTTTCTACAACTACCTGAAAGGAGGTCGTAGCAAGGTGGGGGTCGGTCTCTTCTCCTAAGTAACAAGTGATAGGACAAGAGGAAACAGCCTCAAGTTGCACCAGGGCAGGTTTAGATTGGATATTAGGAAAAATTTCTTCACAGAAAGGTTTGTCAAGCATTGGAAGAAGCTGCCCAGGGAAGCGATTGAGTCACCATCCCTGGAAGTATTGAAAACACAGGCAGACATGGTTCTGAGGGGCACGGTTTAGTGGTGTTTTTGGCAGTGTTAGGCTGATGGTTGGACTTGATGATCTTAAAGGTCCCTTCCTTCAAGGAAGATTCTGCGATTCAGTGATTCTATGATTCTAACTTGATAATTTTGCTCAGGTTTCCTGAACTATGCAGGAGGCCAATGCATGTTCTGGCCCTACCTGTTAGTGGGTGGTGACTGTTGATAGAGGCATTTGCCCAGCAGGGCCCATGGTATCTCTTCAAGGCTTAAGCAGGTCTTGTTGTCATTGACTTATGCACAAGTCAGTATTCACATCCTGATCAGGGAAGTCATCTCCTGGAAGTGCTGCAGGATCTGGTAGGGTTACCTCCAGAGATTAAAGAGCATCACTAGAATGAAAGGGAGAAAGAAGATGTCTCTGCTCTATTATGGAGGAGAGACCAGAAGAGTATTGGGGTTGATCTTTGAGAAATCAATAGTCAAAGGTTCACTGCTTCTCACTGCTGGGTTTTTTTTCGGACAGTTGGCAATTCAGGTCTTGTCTCTGCTGTTTGCCTGAAGGACTACACAGATCAGGAATCAGCCAGAAAGGGATGGAGAACAAAACACAGTTACTCAGCTGTAGAACTCTTTGGGGTGCCTGCACATTGAATACTATAATTTTATAAAGGTCAGTGTAAGTGTAGAAAAAGTTTGGGAAAAGGTAAAAAGCTTCATCAGAGATCTGGAGCTGTTTCCCTGTGAGCAACAGGTAGACACACCAGAAGTCTTCAGCCTGGAAAAAGATAAATTTTAGGGAGTGCACTCAGAGTCACTTGTGATGCAGACTAAAATTAATTCTCTTTTGGTAGGGTGTTTTTCCTTTTCCCAAATCACAGTTTTGATTTCCTGCATAGCCCAATACACCCATGGTCAATGTTATTGCCTTTTTACGGGGAAGTCCATGACACAGGGCTAGGAATAGGCAGCTCAAGGTTGCAGGAACAAAAAAAAAATCCTTTATATCACTATTTTTGCTGAAACCCTTGAATTGTAAAACTGTGTCCCTGTTTCATAGACTCAGAATCGTCAAGGTTGGATGGGACCTCTGGAGGTCACCTGGTCCAACTCACTGCTCAGTCAGGGCCATCCAGAGCTAGTTGTCCCAGACTGTGTCTTTTGAATATCTCGAAGGATGGAGACTCCACCACCTCTCTGTGCAACCTACGCCAGTGCTCAGTCACTGTCACAGTAAAAAGTGTTTCCTGGTGTTCTGAGGGAACCTCCTGTGTTTCAGTTTGTGGCCGTTGCCTCTTGTCCTGTCACGGGAGACTACTAAAAAAAGTCTGCCTCTGTGCTCTTTGCACCCTCCCTTCAGGTATTCATATACATTGATAGAATACCTCCTGAGCCTTCTCTTCTCCAGGCTGAACAGTCCCAGTGCTCGCAGCAGAGATGCTTTAGACCCTTTGTCATCATCATGACCCCTCTCTGGACTCTATCCTGTATGTCCATGTCTTTCTTGCACTGGGGAGCCCAGCACTGGGCACAGAAAACTGCAGGAAAACACTGCTGAAGCCCGGGCTTGAACCAGGGACCTTTAGATCTTCAGTCTAACGCTCTCCCAACTGAGCTACTTCAGCTCTGTGGTAATGCTAATTTTCACACAACCTGTTGCAGTATAATTATCTTTCAGGCTTTCATTCAATCAGGCTTCCTGCACACTTGACTCTTGTCCTGTCCCTGGGGACCACTGAAAAGAGCCTGACTCCATCTTCTTTATACCCTCCCTTCAGATTCTTACATACATTGATGAGATCACCCTAAGCCTTCTCCTCTCCAGGCGTTTCATGGGACTTTGTGCATGGCTGAACTACTAAGGGTGTCAGAAGCAAAGAGAAACGCAGAAAGTGAGTTTCATTAGAAAGTGTTACACACAGGTTGCTCTAAAACCTTTCTTCTACCCCAGTTTGAGACGTCTTTGATGTACAGATTGCTGTGAGCTGGGAGAATACAGCAGAGAGCTTATTCTGTGATTTTCTTCTTGACATTGTTATTGTTTCTTCTGAGTTCACTACTGTCCCAGCCTCCCTTCTTAGTCTGCTGTGCAGAAGCAGTACTCCTACAAATAAAGCAGCCAGGGACTAGTGATACCGAGGGTAGGAAACCCCCTAAAGTCTTTGGGATTTGGGTGTAGTTTGACCTGTCTGTTGTCCTGTAGGCAATTGAACCATGCCTTTCATCTCAAATACAGTCCCGCCACAAAAATTCCACTCTGGTTGCCTAAATATACACATTTAGTACTATTTGTGATACCTTAGGGTATACCAGCTGTCCCACAACTCCTACTCCAGAGGACTGTAGACTTTCTCCATGACCCATCTCAACATCTTTCAGCCCTGTGACAATAGCTAGAATGCTCTTGGGCTTCTTAAAAAACACCAGGTATCTAGGAAAATAAAACGTGCTTTCCTAGGTCAGATCAATGGTCCATCTGGTCCAGTTCTCTCTCTCTGAAAGTGGCACAGGGAGATACTCCATAAAAGATAATGTGATGTGGCTGCAGTCCATTCCCCTTGTGCCATATTCCAAAAGTTGGAAGGAACATCTCCACCTAGCCATTCAGCATCTGACTCTGGATCTATCACCAATGCTTAAGCCTATGTTTAAACACCTGGCCCAAATATCAACTATCAGAGACCAATAAGGTCAACAATTATCAAAGATCTTCAAATGAGAATTGCTGTGGTAGATAAACATAGATGTGGCTTACAGCCACATTTTCACTGGTAACACCCCTCCAAGCAGGTTTTCTCAGAGGCTGGACTAAGCTGTCATTCCACAGAGCCCACATCATCCATGCCCTGTTGGCTCTAAGTAAGTGGGTGACAGGGAACCATCTGCAGGTTTCTCCTTTGAAAAGGGAGACCTGCCAGGTCAGCTTGTGTGGAAGCCTGGCACACTTGTGACTTAGCTCTGCCCTTCCAGATGTCCCATTTTTGCTTCACCAGCTTTCTCCTTGTCAAGGAAAGTGACTGCAGAAACCAAAGCAGTTCTGTTTCTCACCAGCTTTCCTCAGACAGGAAGAAATGATCCCAACATGGGAACTGTGGTATTTGACAACCCACTCTGCCTTGCTGGAAATACTCAAGCTTCAGCTGGGTACAAAATTCCTACTGAAAGATGAGCTCTGCTACCACTTTGCAAATGTTAGCAGTGCTGGTGGAAACGATGAAGTGAAGGATCCGATAAAGAACAAGCCTTGAAGGAAGTGCTACATTGCAGTTAAATTAGAAATTTGAGAAGCTGGCTTGCTGGGAAGTTGGCTTATTCAGATGGTGAAACATCACAACTGAAAGTCTATGAGCAAAGTCGTCAGAAGGAAGACTTGTGTTGCAAGTTTAACTTGTCATATGGAAGGAGCTGGAAGCTTAGACTTACCTTCATTGAAGAGAAAGAAATTAAACCTCTCCTTCTGGCTCAATTCAGAGCTTAAGGGCTGGAGCTCCATAGATAGCTCTGCTATTGGGAGTGAATGAAGTGGAAGGAGGAGTGAAGTTGAGATGACTGCTCTGGCTGCTTTGTGGGAAGGTCAAAAACACAGCTTTTAGCAGATGCTGTTTTTCTGAACCAGAGCTGTGGACACCTCTCCCTGCCACACACATACCCAGCTCAGTGCTGCACTGTGCAAATGCAGAGATTTGGGAAAACTGCTTTGACAGCCTATCCACTGTCATAAAAGAGAGACATATAGTTACCATGTTCTCCTGCTGGAAAAATATCCTGTCCCTGTAACACTTATTTCCCTCGGTGAGACTGTCCCTGGTTCCATCTCTGTCCCCACTTTGTCCACTTACGCCAGAAACTTTCCAATGGGTAGCCTGGTACTTTACTTTTGATTTCTTTCTGGTGGTTTCCTCAGGTCACTTCTGTGTCCTACAGCCTGGGGCTCTGTAGACTGTGGGTTCTCCATAGTCAAAGTTCCTTGTCCTCTCTCACCTGTCCTCATTCCCCCTGCAAAAAAAAATCCTGTTTCGTTCGTATCTTGAGCACTGTCTGTTTTGTTTTGGTGTCCCCATCCCAAGAAGGATGTGGAAAAAAGCAACCATTGGAAAGGGGTAATAATGTCACTTCCACACAAGGAATGGCTGTATAAACCTTGTTTATTCAGTCATGAAAAAGAAAGGGTAAAAGGAAGGATATTATAGGATCTAGAGAGTTAGATTAGCAGTTGATTGATTCTTGTGTCTTCTGATGAGGGTTATTAGCAGAAATGAGCAAGCGCCAAGCTCAGAACAAAGAAAAAGGAGTTTCTTCACGTAGTATCTGGTTGTCTGTGCAACTCCCTGCCATAGGACATTACAGAGCCCCAAAGCGTGTGGACATTCAAAAGGTGACCGAGCAGATTAATGGAAGAAAAAAACTCCATGAAGAGCACGCAAATATGAAGCTCCCTACTTTGGTAGGGCGTGAGCCACAAAACTTGAGAGATAAGGAGAGCATATGGTGATATAACACTATGTTCTTTTTTCTGTTATTATACTCTTCTATAGGCGTTAACTCATGGAAAATGTTGCAGATTGGGTTTTGAGCTAGATGTTCTTTTGTACATAGGGAGCTTTTACCTCCCTATACTCATGCCCTGGCTTCTTGAGACATTGCAAAAATGTCAGCCTGTTAAACCATGTTGGCATGAGGGGCAGAGATGTGCTGGAGGTGTCATTTCATGCCACCAACTAAGAGTTTGATCTACCACTCCCACACAGCTGTTTGAGGCTTTGGCCATGTCAGATGACAGGAGATCTCCCTGTCCCCAGTTTGCCTCCTCTTGTTCTTCCAGTTTTCCTATCATTCAAGGCTGATCTGCCTGTGCTTTTTAAAATACCCATCTGGCATCAGCCAGATGAAGCCTTTCAAAAGTTACTGTGCTACATCCGTGCAGAAAGCTACCACTGAAAGCTTATCCCAACAGCTGATGTGCCTGGCCATGCCGAGAGGCATGAAGCTGGTCTTTGTGGGCCAGCATGGGTTCATCACCCCTTGCTGAATGCACTGTTGTTTTTGTTAATGGGGGTCAATGCATCAACCAGACCGAGGTGCAGAGACCTGACCTTTTCTACCCAACTCAGCACATCAGATTTGACATAAATCTTAGTTTTCACTGCAGAATTCCTGGCACCAAACTATGCCACTGGTGGGACTTTTTCCTACCCTTAACCCCATTATCTGCACCAGGGGAGTGACAGACAACTGCAGGGTTGAGATGCTATTGCTTTTCACATACTGACTTTGCTCTGATGTGTCAAATAAAGCACACGTTCCTCCTTTAGGTTTCTTGAAATTTTTCTGTCTCATTACACTGAGTGGGCTTCTGGTTTACTTGAAAAACATTTTTAGCGATTATCTCTATTTTGCTGTCAGTGTTTTCTCTTCTTTCTCTTTTTTTCCAGACTTTTCTGAAAATGATCTCATTAAGAACATGGAGCTCCTGTTTCTGAAAAAGGTTCCTTGAGGTTTGCAAAGGTCTCCCAGCGGGAAGGTTGCTTGTCTCCATTTTCCCTGCAGTTCAGCAGACCCCCAAGTGAGACCATTAGCAAAAACGGACCGCTTGGAAAAAATTCTACAAAATACGCAACAGAAGCAGCAATGGCTCTGAAATGTAAGGCTCCAGTAGGCAACAAACTATGTTTGCAAACCTCATCTTTGATGGCAGTTTAATATGTTAGGGAAAGAATGAGATAATAGCACAAAGGGGACTGTGGGTGCTTGCTACCTACTGCAATAGCTGTGGGGGGACGTACTAAAACGGATAGAATATGGAGCCTGAGATAACTCAATTGTTATTCTGGGCAGATAAATGCATCTTTGAAAAACAGAGTTAATGAAGCCCAGCTGCCTGTCACTTAGCCCTTTCCTTCTCCCTCCTTAAATCTCATGTCTAAAAGATGCTGAGTTTGTTAGCCCATCCTTTGCTGGGGGGGGGCGGGGGTGCTAGGCATTCTTTAAAATTTTCATTTAAGGTTTGGATTTTAGGAATCCAGGCTATGAGTAACAACACTGCTGTCCTTATGTGCAGTATCCCCACACTTGAAGCGTGTACCTTGGATGCAGGGTTGCAGACTGTGGTCCTGCTGCTGCCTAAGAGAAATCATCTGGATCCAGGTGAATATTTGCAGTCTGCCCTGTAGTGAAATACCCACACACTCACTGATAGGGAGACACAGCAAGAAAAAAAACAGACCTGCCATTTAAGTTGTCACCAAGTCTGAATCACTCTTTTCTGAGAAAACTATGGTTTAGTGTTTGCTCTAGTGACCCTCTTATACCGAGAGAGAGACCTGAGAGATCTTGGATGGATTTCCCTCAGAGTGATGGGGCAATTTGGAAAAGCAGAGGTCTGTGTTCATCAAATTCTTGTTTCCAATCAGACAAAGGAAGGTATTTGAGGCAGAATTTTCTGACCTTTATGTCTGACCTTTATGGAGGTACCTCAGCTGCTGTACAGAAAAGAGAGAGCAATGGCCATCTCGTTGATTGTGTCCTGAATGGACCCAGGCTCACCAGACAACAGGAGAACACCTAGTCTGAGAGTTTTTTCTTGGAGCTAAGCACTGGGAGACACAAGTCTCAGCATAAATTTGGTTTGTGCCAATTACCGAATATTGCAATCCTGCAGTTATGCTCAACGTACAAGTCCTGTTGTTTTTCCCAGGCTTAATAACATTTGCAGATCCTGCCCTGCCTCCACAAACTCACAATGCACTATGTTTTCCCCAGATCTTTCTTTCAAGATGGATCGCCCACTGCCATTTCAAACCATCAAAACTTCATTTTCAGAAGGATAAACCAAATGCATTTGGGAATCACTTTTTTAATAACTGTCAATAGACCAGCGCAATAAAATGGGTACTAAGAAGACAGAAAAAAAAGCACCAAGAAAACCCTTGTAAAAATAACAGGTGCATTAAAGTGTGTGGGGGTATGGAGGTATATTAGTAAGACAATAATACACAAACCAGGTGGCATACCACCTCATTAGCAATCCACTTTTTCTTGCCAAACAGTCTTTGGTGAGATTCCCTGAGAGGTTTCCCAGAAACTCATAAAATTAGTAGTAAACAACCCTTCTTGAGGGCTGGAAAATATTTTCTGACTCTGCTGAACATCCCAGCCCCCTTCTGAAGTTTTTTTCTCTGTTTTGCAAAACATCCAGAACTTATTGAGAGGAAAATTAGGGAACAAAGGAGGGGGAATAAGATGACTATAGGCAGAATCCACGGTAATCAGCTTCACATTGAAAAGCCTAAGAATGATTGCTTGGACAGTGATGGTATCTTGATGTATAAATGGGTTTGTTACTTAACTCTGGTGATTCATGCTGTCAGGCACAGGGATGAGGCAGCTGCCAAATTTGATGCTAGCAGGGAATTTTCTCTCCCAGAACAGACTGGCAGGGAATTTGCAAAGCTGAGGGGTCAATAAAAAAGGCCAGATATTGTTATGACAAACATGTGGACAGGCAGGGGGGACATCCTGGAGCACAACAGCACTATCATGTTCCTACCTCATGGTAGTGAGGGTGCCCCCAAAACCAGTGCACAACCCTTTAGCCCTTTCTCCCACAGCTCCAGTAGAGCTGTAACCCACAAAGGGATGACTTTGATGGACTAGGTGAGTAAGACTACTCTCCTGTTTCCTATGGATGAAGACTGGGGCACTGGATCTTCTCATATTTCTCACATCATCTATTTTGCGCATGTTTCTAAATAAAGCCTAACTGAAGCTACATGAGTCTTAGCTGTTGGGTGCTTAGGGTAGGGCTTTTTTTTTTCTTTTGTTTTTAAAGAGTGTCTAAAGAATGTGTCCCAGCTGCCTGGAAGGAAAGAGCCAGAAAGAAAAAGAGAACAAAGGAAAAGAGTGGAGATATTTGAGATAATTTTAGCTGTTCTAAATGCCACAGGCAATCTGAACAAATATCTGGAGACAGGAGATGAGAAAGGAGAAGGAAGAAGTCCTGTGCAGGTTGTTAAGTTCCCAAATTAAGGGGAGGAAGGTGTCTTTTCAGACATTGAGCAGGACCCTACCTGGCAGCTCTTGGGTAATTGCCTTTTGAGCCTCCATGGTCTTCTTTGCACTCTACCACGCCACAACACAAACTCATCCAGGGCTAACAGGGCCTGATGGGGAAACCCTTTGTTTATGGGGCTGAGCAAAGAAATAAAGCACTCTCAGGGAGGGTGAACAGGGGTGGCCAACCTGAATGATGTGAATTCAGATCAATTCTTGGTCTGGACCCTTGTCTCTTAGACAAACACCTGATGAGGCACTTCTGGGCTGGGAAAAGATTTGGTTGCTCCTTGCGGGATCCCTATGCTTTGTGTGTGACAGAATATGCAGAAGCAGGGAGATGGTTTTAGCTTCCTGTGAGATATGGGATGCATGTCCTGGTGCATGTATTCCAAAATTTATGACTGGCAGGCCTATACCTTGATCTGGCGTGGTGGATGTTTGATCGGTTATCCAAAATGGTAAAGCTCTTGTAGAAGATGGCTAGTTAGCTATGTGGAGGTGGGAGCTCTCCAGCTGTGAATACTAATTCATGTCCTAGTTAAAAGAAAGGTGTTATGAACACCGTTTTCTGCAGATCATGGGAAGGGTACCCTATCCCATGACTGTTCTGGACAGTGACAGCCTCCTTGTTGATAAAGTAAGTGATAAATATGATTTTAAGACCCCTTGTGTCTGGAACTAGAGCTTTAGGTAGAGGCTGATGTTCAGTCGGCTTCCCACACAACTGCTTGCAGAAACATGGGGGTACCCTGATGAGATCGTGCTGCCCTCACAAGAGGAGACATAGCAGACAAATGGTGCACACCCATTACGTGCAAAACTCGGGGAGACGGAGGATTTTGGAGAACAAGCAGTGGATGGGAAGGAGAAGTCTGCATGTATTCATCATGGGGGTCATAAAACTCCAAAATTTCAGGGTTTCTCCTTCCTTCACAAAGACCTTAAACACTAGCATAACTCCAGAGAGCCAAAGCAGCACTGCAGGCACCTTCTCCCCTCCACCGATGCAGAGCCTGGTGAGGAGGAAAAATGGCTATAACCCCCAGGGGACCAGGCACCATATTTGGGCAGCCATGTCCACTGCATTCCTATTTTAGCAATGCCCCAGTGGTGCTGCCCTGGTCCATTTTCACTCCCTGCAAAGCTCACCCAGCAGACTGTCTCCCTTCCCTGTTTGCAGGCAGGTGGGGGAAAGACAGGAGCATGCGGCAGATCCGATGTCTACGGCGCACACGCTGTTCATCCCTTTTGTCTGCTACTCTCCCTGCTCCCACTCACCCCTTCTCCCCCACACACCCACCCACCTCGGTGTCTCGTTCAGGGGTGGCTCGGGACGTTTCAGGTAGCCGTGGGGATGGATACTAACCTCTATCAGGCTTTTCGTTAAGGAACCCATTAATACGGAGCTGCTGCCTTTCCCTCCCCTTCCTCCCTGCAGCCAATCCCGACTGTTGAAACACAGAAAATGGGGGTGTGAGGTGGGAAATCCAGGACGCTGCATCCTCCCCCACAGCGTGGGCTGGGGTTTCTTTGAGAAGGTCAGTGGTGAGGCCACCGTCTGTGTCAAGCGGGCAGAAACGGTGGTGATAGGCAAAGAAGCATTGGTTTGGTTGGCCGGACGCCCCTGCATCTCCCCCCAGATCCTTCCCTCTCTCTGTTGCAACATTCCTGCGAGTACCCATGGAGAGCTAAATCCTATTGTGCCGGGAGCGAGCTGCCACCACTGCCCAACCCTCCCACCCCCCAGCATCCACTGCTCTGTAATCAGGAGCCGTGGAACAGAGCAGTGCTGCCTGTCCCATCCCCATAGCCCTACAGCAGGACCATCTTCTCCCCACGTCACGTCAGAAGGATATTAAAAAAATCATTCCTCAATCCTTAGTGACCCTTCATTAACAGCAGGGGNCTTGCTGAGGTTGAACTGATCTATGGGGAAAAATCTTCCCTTCTCAGCAGTCTTCTATCCAGATGGGACCAGCCCTCCTGAGGGATAACCTTCAAGAGGAGAAGGGCGACTGAGTAAATTCCTACAATCATGTGAGGAGGCACTAGCAAGGAAAAGACCGCTGTCAGGATCACTTCTGTCCCAGATATATCCTTCTTAATCTTCTGTCCTTAAAAGTGTCTCCTTCCCTGTCCTTGCCCCCTTCATGCTCTCTCAGGGCAGACTGCACCTCATGTAGGACCTGCAGCACTCGCCCCATGGGCCTTCCAGGTCTCAAGCTCTAAATAGGACCTACACATGCACCTCTACCTAACACCCCCATTTTTTTTGCACGCTTCTAAATACACACATTTCTCAGTGTAGAGATCTGAAGCCTCTGCAATGTTTTTCTCCCATGGACCTGCTGATCTCCAGCCTGAGACCACCAAGCAGTTGTGTTCAGTGGGGGGGTAGTGATATACCCAGGAGCTGTGGCACTGTGCCGAAGTAATTTTTGGGGAAGGGAAAGCTCCTGGAGAGCTTTACACAGCAGTTCACTCCCCAGTTCCCACCAGCCCTGATCTAATATGTCTTTTAGTGATGTTTGGGGCCTCATACATTTGGAAAGAAGAAATTAGTACAGTCTGCCGCTTGCTTCTTATGTTTCTCTGTTTCCCCTGAGCTTCCCCACTGTCCCTAATTATCCATCTCTCATTTACAGGGACTTAAATAATGGAAATGGAAAAAGTGGCGGAATTAGACGAGGATAAGGATGCACTGAATGAGGCTCCCTTCCCTTCAGAAGTGACCTAACATTACCCTTTCTGTTATTAGCGATGTAGGCTCCCCATTACCACGTGAGGCAGCCACTCTGTTGTATTTTGAGTGGAGAGGGGACGAAACTCCTGCACTGACTCAAGCTGTGGCTCCCCGTGGTTAGGAGAGATTAGCAACAGAAAGCAAGGATGCTTAGAGGAAATCCTTTGTTAACAACGATGCCTGGGGGAGGAGAAAGTAAGACAAATAGCTTAGAAGAAGGAAAAGCAAAAGCAGAAGTTTGAAAAAAGGTAAATCGAGTAACCACTGAGTGATACAATTGCTAAAAGTGGGTGAGCGGTGGCCTAGTTTATAGCTTCACATTGTTGATGTCTGTGAGAGCAGCTAGCTGAGAACTGACAGACGTCAGCACACAGAGCTCTGGAGACATCGGTTTGGCTGGGAGCAGCTGCCTTGTGCTTTACTGCGACCGTGGAGAGGCCCTTTGTCCCTCTGATGCCATTTGTGATGCCTTAATGGAGCTCACTGCAAAGAGCCAGACACTCATTCCTGATAAGAGAAAGGCAGAGAATCCTGTACCCCACCATCAAAGGAAGACGTCTGTGGTGCGTGGTCCGTGGGCAAGGAAATCACTGTCCAAGCATTACAAGAAACAAGCAAGTAAACAAACAAGGTCCACAAAATGGGCTATAATAATTAACTTAGTGTTTCCTTTACCTTTAGGACTGTCCCATTACTGAGGAGACCTGGGATGAAACCCTAGTGCTAAATTAGGCAGAACATGGCTTTGAACCTGCCTGGGGTGTTGTCTAAAGGCATCTATGCGGCCAAATATTATCCAGGCTGGTGTAGGCAGGCCTGAACATGTTTTGCGCTTTCAGTCTGAATGAGAGAGAATAAAACATTTAGAAGACATTTATGTGTGCCTAAACAGAAAAAAAAACCCACAACCTACCCATCTATTCTGTGAGGCAACAACTGATCCATGGTTCAGGCAGAGAAGAGTATTTTTGGGTGAACAGAAGACTAGACTATACACATTTGCAGGTGAAGGGATCTGGACCTGAATACAGAAAAAAAAAAAAAATCCTGTTTAGCGTGTCCCCATTATGACTCTGGAATCCTCTAACTCAGGTTAGGGGCATCAGCCAGAAGGAAGTTAATAAGCAATTTGAGAATGAGGTCAGCACAGAGGTGTCCAAACAAACGTGGCTTTTGTTGTTGTTGCACATCTTGGAGGATACGTACAATACCATGTGCAAAGAGGCTTCTGCATCCCCTCCAAATCCAGACCACTCTGAGCACTCCTCTGACACTTCCCCTCAAAGGAACAGAGATGTTGCCACTCACAGGACAGGTAGGACTATGTAATCTGACGGGGAAAAGGGGCTGTGGTGGATTCTCCGTGAGATTGTGATTGGCTACTAACATCCACAGCAGGGCAATATTTCTCTTATGGCCTCTCCTCCTCTGAAGGAACCCAGGAGGACACAGTGGTTGAGTGTTGAGTTTGTGTGGAGGACAGAGGCCAGCATCAGGTGAAGTCAGGCTTCACCTGATTGTCCCATTGCTTCCTCCTCCCCACAGCCTGTAGCAGGGAGGTTGCAGCTTGGAAACCTTCCCATAAGCCAGTCTAGTTTCACTGATGGAAAATCAGGCTCACACCACCCCTAATGCCCTTCCCACATTCCCTTGTCCAGGAGAAAAAATCCATGTAGATGATGAGAAAGTGAAGGAAGGGCTTAACACAGTCTCAGCCATGAGAACAGCATGATGTCTCTGAGGAGCAGGAGCAGGTAAGCCATAGGGCATTCTGAGCCACCTTCTCCTCATCATATGAGTAGCTGGTACTGCAAAGACATGTGGCTGCACAGCTTCCCCTGTCTCACCACGTGATCAAGGGTATGGTCTGATGGCCTGGCAATCTGCCACCAAAAAGGCCAATGTCCCCTTTACCCTGTGTGGCTGTGATCTCCCAGTGCTCCTCTACCATCACCACTGGACCTCATCTCACACTGCCATAGGGATGTTAACATGAAACCCAACTAGAAATGGCAAAGCCAAGTCAGGACCGCAGGGAAGGGTGGGACCTGCTCCGTGGACTGTAGATAATCCTTAGATCAGCATGGGCACACCATCCTGGTAGATGATGAGGACCACAACTCTCCTGGACTGGTGGGACTCTGTCAGCCAAGCCACACCAGGAGATGAACCAGGGCTGTGCACTTCACAGCCACCCCACCACTTTTCCTTATTTAGCAGACCTGTGATTTTCAGTGCTTGTTGCTGAGGAGGAATAAAAAAGCACTAAATTGAGAAAGTTTTGCTAGAACACTTAGAGGGGCACCTTAAAGGGGGGCAGGTGTGGGAAGAGTCAAGCGTGTGGTCAAACGTGGGCCAGATTCAGCTCTCTGCCCTGTGCCATAAAGGCAGATGAAATTTCATAAACCAGGTATGAATCGGGCCCTTCGACATGGGCCTTGCTTGTTTTGCTGGCAACAAATATACTCTGCCAGCTCATCAGTGATGTGCATAGGAGGAAAATGAAGTTCATTTGGAGATGTCTGTCTATTTGTGTTGACCTCACGAGGGTCATAACAGCCAACACCAGAGTTCAGGTTATTGCTGTGAAAAATACTGACACCTCCTCTGACTTTCTTAATTTAGCCTCAGGCAGGCTTGAGGAGCCAAACGCAGCACAGGGAGGCACTCATTAACATTTCCTCTGCCCAGTGAGGAAACGAAAATAACAAACATCCCATTAAATAAGGGGAGAAAAAACCTCTAAAATACAGAAGATATTTTTAGCTGGAAAACAAAGCACTCTATCTTCCCCACAAAGTAGGGCTTTTCAGATGAAAAGAAAATAAGGAGAGAACTTGCAGGCTCCTCCGCACCAGAAGGAGTGGCACTAATAATAATAATTATTATTATGATTATTCTTAATACTGATAGCAGGCTGCCTTTAGTGTCCTGCTTGCTTCCCCACCCTCCCAGCACGTGACGTGTGGGCCCCAGTGGTGGAGGACAACGGGTGGCCAGGAACAATGCAGCCACTGACGCGAACCGTGTTTTGAATGCGAAACTCTGCGTTGTGAGTGCCAGCTTCAATGCAATAAAATGTTCCGGGGCTAGAGATGGATGAATAGAGACGCATGGTGTAAATTAAACGTGTTATTCTTTTTCTTCTCTCTTTTTTTTTTAAAGTAAATTAAAAAGCCCGACACCTTGGTTTCTGTTAATTGTATTCCGTTCTTTGGGGTTTTGTTACCAAACAAATCACTGACCAGCTTTGTCTGGTAACCTATAGGAGAATCAATGGGGATTGGAAGGGCATGGAGGTGTAGGGGAGGGATTGTGGGTTTTTTTGTTTGTTTTTTTTTTTTCTTTTCTCTTTTCTTGTAGAAGGAAACAGCAATTCTGGAAGTGAAAGGGAAAATTCTAGCACAGCAGACGTAGGATAACACAGAAAATTCCTTGTTTACCAGTAGAAAAAAATTAGTTCCTGCAAGAGCATGGGATTAATTGCACACTGGCCTTCAGAATTCTAACTTTAGGCACTTCATAGAGTCCTTGGTGAAAGACAGGGTCCTCCAGACAGTGATTCAGAGAAGGAATGCAATGCACATCACAATGCATAATTGGGGAGGGATCCTGGTGTCACAGTAGGGTAATATAGCATCTAGCAGAGCTCTTCTGAGCATAAGACACTAAAAGACAGGACAACTCAGCTGCACCATAAACTTCCCCAAGCCCTGGGATCTCCCCCTTCTCACTCACCCACCAGATTCATCTGGCTCAGGTTTATCTCCGAGAAGTGTCATGTCTTGCCATAAGGCAGATCTGAGCAAAAGACTCATCCAGTTGAGGTGGCAAAGGGTAGTCAACCAAAAAAAATACCACCCTCAAACCCCGTCGAGTTTGCTCTAAGACAAGGTGCAGAGAAAGCCTGGCTGCAAAGGGTGAGTGCCACCAGGCTCTGGGTTATCCTGGGTCATCCTGTTCTCAGCAAAGAAGTTGTGACAGCAGTGGGTAAATTGCCAGTACTGGCTACAATCCAGTGTCCCTTTCACCTGGTCCTCCTCCCCACAGTGGGGATTTCTGCTGATGCTTTGCTGCCACACTTTCCTTTTCTCTGCCTGTAATTAGTCTGTTGGCTTTTCTCTTTCTCTCCCCTCATTTTTTGGGTGGTCTGATCCTAATCTACTGTGGTTTAAAACTGTTCAGGAAGCTCTAGGGAGACAACTCACTTTGACACCATCCCCACTGAGCTATGAGATGTGCCTTTTGTTGTTTTGTCTCCCCTCTGTGCTCCTGCTCAGCTGTTTTGGAGGAAAATACCCCTCCTCACTGCTCATCCTTTCTATTCCTCCCTCATACTCACTTCCCACCTCCCGTTCTTCTCTTCTTGCCCCATTCTTGTCTTGGACATCCTGTGGCCACCCAGAGTACCACACACCTTGCTGTCTCCTCTGGCCATCCCATTGCCAGTTCCCCCGAGGCCCGGCAGCTAATTTCAACAGGACTCTGGCTGCCTCTTTGTGAAGCCATGGGATAAAGCTGCTGTGGTAATGAGAGCCTCCTTCCCAGTCTACCCCAGTCCACGGCTCCTGTCCTTCCACGCCCATCTGTCTCTCTGTGCCCAGAAAATGTCTGTCTGCCTCAAATTGCCTCTCCCCATCAGCTCCCAGTACTCAATGTCTCCCGCCTCCCTTTGCTTCCGGCTCCCCTGTCTCCTCCTCCTCTACCCACGCACCTTACTTTAATTAGAAATACAATGAAAATGCTCATCACTATGTCTTAATCAGCAAGTCATTCCCCAGCAGGTCCAGAAGGAAAACCCCCGTTCCTCCTCTCCTCCCCTGTCTCCCCCACCACCCCCACAGAAGGAGAGCACACAGATTAGGAGGAGAGCTCTGTGGAGAGGCTGCTGAATGAGATGAACTCACAGACCTGGACAAGCCGGAGGAAAGGGCCAACACAAACCTTATGATATTCAACAAGGACAAATGCCGTGTCTGGGAAGAAAGAGTCTCTGGCAGCAACCGACTGGCTGGGGCTCAGAAATGGACTTGAGAGTGCTGGGGGACAGCAGGCTGAGCATGGTCCAGCAGCGTGTCCTGGCAGCAAAAAAGATATCCTGGACGGTGGGAGCATGAACACAGCCAGGAGATCAATGGAAGTGATTATCCCCCTCTACTCAGGACGTATTAGACCACATCTATCTGCTGCAACGCGGTTTAAGCCCCTTAGTACAAGACATTGATCAACTGGAATGAGTTCAACACCAGCCATTGAGATGATCAGGGCTACAGCACTTGCCTGATGCCTGGTGTGGGACCAGGGTTTGTCCATCCTATAGAAGTGATGGCTTCGGCAGGACCTAACAGCAGTCTGCCCTACCTTTGGGGAGGTTATCAAGGAGATAGAGCCAGGGTCTTCACAGCCATGGCTGGTGAGACGCCAAGAGACATAGGGCATAAACTGAAACAAGATACTCAGTCTGGGTATAAGGAAAAAGGTTTTCCCTCTAAGGACAGTGAAGCAGGTTGCCCAAAGAGTACTGTGCAGTTCCTATCCCTGGGGTTTTCAATATCTGAAACCTGAACCACCTCATCTGACTCAGCAGCTGATCCAACTTAGAGTAGGAGGTTGAGCCAGAAACCTCCTGAGGTCCCTTCCAGCATTAATAGTCCTGAGATCCTATGTCCAGACCTAAGCACCAAATGAGGTCATTCGTACTCTGATGAATCTCCACACACTGAAAACTAAGGGAAAAGGAAAGAGAGGTAGCAGGGGCTGGAAAGACACAGAATTGATGGAGTAGGTTTTACAGCCAGTTCATCCCAGACTCTAGCATTTGATGGGAAAAGGTGAGGTTGAAATCATGTCACCTTGCAAAGTCTATAACCTGTCCTTATTCACTGGCAATCTCCTAAGGGCAATTGCTGGGGATCTTGGGTGAAAACCTTTCCAGAGAATAACTTTGCATTAATCCAGAGATAGATAGATAGCACGGTCTCTCCCAATTCATGTGATCTGTTACTGGCAAGGAAGGTTTAAGGTGGACTCTCTGGGGTGTACAGACCACAGCATAAAAGTCTCCAGATCTGTCCCAAACCCTCAGAGGATTGACGTTTGACCCTTTCTAAACACAAACACAGATGCACAAAAATCTCATGCTCAAGAAAGCTGGGTGAAAGTGGAAAAGCAAGCAAGCTCTCTGCCAGTCATACCACTGTCGTGATACGTGTAGGGGATAAAGTGGCATTGGGAGGGCTGGGCTAGGAATCCCGATTTACACCCTCAGGCTTTTGTCCCTTTCTTCGCTTGCTGGCAATCCCCACCTTCATCCAAACCATGCAGCCTTTCTATGTCAGGTTGCTGCTGCCCTAAATAACCCCCCTATTTCCCCTGAGAGACATATGGCAGAAGTGTTTGTCCATGTGTCATCACCTGGTAGGGAACAGACATGTGCCTTCCTGCAGCACATGGATATGGGGTAGAAAGGGAGTCCTGACCCCTGTCCCTCATGCCCTTCAGCTTAACCACCCCCAGTTTGCTCCAAGGGGGCTCTGCTTTAACCAAATGCATGAGGTCACTGAGACCTCCTTTCAGCAGGACTTCACTGAAAGACCATCCGTCTCCTCCGCATTTCGCTCTTACCGGGCTGGCTGCAGTCCCACCAGGAAACGCGTGGCCATGAGCCACGGGAGCGGGGACCCATCCTAAGGCTCCCTGGCAGGCTGCCCACCACCTTGAGTGGAGGCAAGGCACCTCCCCGCTGGCAACAGGCTTGAAACCCCTTTTTAGGAGATATTAATGAATCAGCATCCCACTGCCTCCGGCCACTGTTGCTGAGAGCGGATGAGAAGCCCCGGATGTCCTCAGAACCTCTCCGAGGGTGTTCCGGTGGGGAACTCTCTCGGATTAGGGAATCCTTTATCTCTGGCTTATATAAGACCCGGGGACTCCTTTTATGGTTGCCTTTTCCTGCTTTGTCAAGAGCAGAGAACAAATGTAGCTTCATCTGCGCTAGTGGGTTGGCTAACTGATTAAGCATCTGATTCAAGCTAAGTACGGAACAGGCTTTTGATGGGCGGATTTAATTTGGTGTAAAAACCAGGATGCCATCCCCCTCCCTTACCGAATATTCCCAAGATAGCGGTTGGTCTGGTGCGATTAAGCAGTGGGGATGACTCCCACCTACCAATGCTTTAGAGAGTCCAGAGTGCTCCAGTTTGTACTGAAGTGACTCCTTTGAGTGTTTTTCCCCCTCTCCTTCCCCCCTCCTCTTTTCTCCCCCCTCTCCCTCCCCCCCGGATTTACCACCATTTCCAAAGCATTTGCATTAGGAGTGAGCACACTGTGTGTGTGTGTACACGCATGGGAGGCTGTGCGGGGGCCTGTGGGCGTCTGTCTTGGTGTGACACACAGAATTCCTCCTCATCTCCCCCTCTGCGAGTCCTGCCAGGGGAAGCATGCTAATGATGACCTTGCTGAGTAAATAGTTGTGGAATGAATAAGTGTTTTTCCTGCAATCTGAAAGGCGGAAGGTGCGATTACTCATCCATCTATCCAACTGTCTCTAGCACCTTTCAAGTGCTTCTCGCGTCGAGTCTGGGGGCGTGCGCGAGGGGGTGGGAAGCGAGGGGAGGCTGCCAAGATCTGGGTTGCCACAGACACCGGCCTCGCTTTTCCTCCAATGAGCGCTGCGCTGAGAGTGCGAGAGGAGGCAGGGCACCACCCACATGTTGAGCTGTGTGGGGTATAAGTAGATGGAAGAGCCTGGACTAGTGGCAGTTCAGCCAGGGAAGAGAAGCAGCTCTTTGCATCTCTAGTGAAAGCGCTTTTGACTCGCCAAGTTTACCAGAGGAGAAATCACCAGGATTTTTTGCAGCAGCTTCCAGCTTCTGTGTTCATCTCTGTGTGTTTTTCTCCAGCGGGGACTCTCTGCTGTTTGAGATTCTCAGCTCCGGACAAGCAGGTAGCGGGAACGCGTGCGGGGCTGGACGTCTTAGCCAACTCCTCTCCTTGTTCCTGGAGGATCTTGGCTCTCTCTGGGACACCCTGAACACGTGAGACCGGCGTTTCCAGCTGGGCACCGGGAGAAATTTGCCTACAACTCTCTCTGGGATCCACGGGGACCGAACAGCTCACTCTGTGGTGATATCTGATTTGGTTGTGTTTGTGTCGAAAAGTCCTTTAAGGGGGGTTTAGAAGTCTCTGTGTGTCTTTTGGGGAGTGTTGTGTTGGGATTTTTGAGAGCAAGCTCTAGCGCCAGGGCTTACAACCCAGTTCTTTCTGTGTTTGACACTCGCACGGTCGGAGCCATGCAGCTGGATAATGTCACCAATGCGGGCATCCACTCCTTCCAGGGGCACCGTGGAGTTGCCAACAAGCCCAATGTGATCTTGCAGATAGGAAAATGCAGGGCAGAAATGTTGGAGCATGTCAGGAGGACCCACCGGCACCTCCTGTCCGAGGTCTCTAAGCAGGTGGAGCGCGAACTGAAAGGCTTGCAGAAATCAGTGGGGAAGTTAGAGAATAACTTAGAGGACCATGTCCCAACTGATAACCAAAGATGGAAGAAGTCCATCAAGGCCTGCCTGGCCAGGTGCCAGGAGACCATTGCCCACCTGGAGAGGTGGGTCAAGAGAGAGATGAATGTTTGGAAGGAGGTCTTTTTCCGTCTGGAGAAGTGGGCGGACCGTCTGGAGTCCATGGGAGGCAAATATTGCCCTGGGGACCATGGCAAGCAGACTGTGTCTGTTGGGGTGGGAGGCCCAGAGATAAGGCCAAGTGAGGGTGAGATTTATGACTATGCCCTTGATATGAGCCAAATGTATGCACTGACCCCTCCTCCTGGGGAGGTGCCCAGCATCCCCCAGGCCCACGATTCCTACCAGTGGGTGTCTGTTTCAGAAGATGCTCCAGCCTCCCCAGTGGAGACCCAGGTCTTTGAGGATCCCCGGGAGTTCTTGAGCCACTTGGAGGAATACTTAAAGCAGGTGGGTGGAACAGAGGAGTACTGGCTGTCTCAGATCCAAAACCACATGAATGGCCCAGCTAAAAAGTGGTGGGAATACAAGCAGGACTCTGTCAAGAACTGGGTCGAATTCAAGAAGGAGTTCCTGCAGTATAGCGAGGGGACTCTGACTAGGGATGCTATCAAAAGGGAGCTGGATTTGCCTCAGAAAGAGGGAGAGCCACTGGACCAGTTCCTTTGGCGCAAAAGAGACTTGTACCAGACCCTCTATGTTGATGCAGATGAGGAGGAAATTATCCAGTATGTGGTAGGCACCCTCCAGCCCAAACTGAAGCGCTTTTTGAGTTACCCCTTGCCCAAGACCCTAGAGCAGCTGATCCAAAGAGGGAAGGAAGTCCAAGGCAACATGGACCACTCTGATGAGCCCAGCCCACAGAGGACCCCTGAGATTCAGTCAGGAGATTCTGTGGAGACCGTGCCTCCCTCAACCACCGCTAGTCCTGTGCCGAGCAATGGGACTCAACCTGAGCAGCCCCCTAGCCCACCAGCTACTGTCATATGAGCTAGTCCAAGGGAGGCACCAGTCTGGGTTACGTGAAAGGGAGAAGGGGGCATATTTAGGAAGCTTCTCCTTGGAGAGAGGTTCTGGCTGAGACGAGACATGAGGTGCTCAGTCCAACAGCCCATAGCAGAGGAATTAACTTTGCTTGTGGGGGGAGGGAGGCAGTGGGGGAGAGGCACCTTAGGATGTGGTTGCCCACCTCATCTGAGCCATACAGTACGGTGGTGCTGGAGATACTGCTTGCACCACTGTGGGGAACGGACAATTTTATGAGATCCCTGACAAGAAACTAGAGACAATTCCCAACTTCAGAGGCAGCCGCTTAACACTGGCAGCTTTCAAGGACTTCATACGAGTGCAGCAATTGGCTAAGGGTTCCTACCCATCTGGATCTCTCCTTCTCCTTCTCTCCTCCCTCTTCTGAATAGGTGTCCCTGTCCTGAGGAGACATCTTTCTTTTGACCTTTGCCTATTTCTGATTTACCACTGGGCTTCTGTTCACTGGGCAATCTCCTGTTTGTACTTGCTCCCAAGGATTAAATCATTTTTTTATATTTTTTATTTTTTAAGAAGAAATCTTATGACTTGAGGAACTGAAAACTTTAGGCATCTGGATTATTTTTAGTGGTTTTCGTTTCACTGCACCTAATACCTGCTTTAATGTTTTTCCTCTCAAGAGGCTCTTACTGGTTTACTCCAATCATGGCCACTGCAGTGCAGAGGCAAATTTCACCCTTTCTCTGCACATTATACTGTGCATTTAGCAGGAAACAGAGTTTCAAATTAAATTCAGAGCTCATTTACTGAAGAGGCAGTCTGCTTCCTTTCAGAGAATAGAGTGTAACAGTGAAGAGAGGAGACACCAGAGCTCTATTGAGAGGGTGGGGGGAGGTAAGGGAAATAAATTCTTATGCTTTGAAAGAAGCAAACAAACACATCCTAAATCCAAAGCAAAATATCCCCAGAGCAGCAAATCATGTCCATGCTGATGTGTGGAGACACCAGGAGCTTTTGCCATGTAAAAGCAAAAAGAAGTGAAGAGAGGAGCTGTGTGTCCCAGCACAGTTTCAGCCTGTGCATCACAGCAAAGAGTTTCTACTCACACAGACAGACTGAAAATGCTCTTGGAAAGCCTGGCACCCCTGTCCTCGAGCACCTGAGGACAGAGTGTTGTCTATTCACAAAGAACTTTCTACAACATCTCCTTGCCATGGATGGAGACGGACTTGGACTCTGTGACATTTTCCATGTTGACACAGTAATGCTCAGCCTTCACCTTGTTTTGGCTAACACCTGATGACAGGACTTTGAGATGAAACTGCTGTAAGACATATCCAGGAAGTTTGGCTCTTCAAAGCTTCTTGAGGCTGGACACATCTTGAGCATCATCTGCATTCACCACCAGACCAAATACGCAACACCTCTGCAAGAGATGCAAAAGGAATGCAGCAACAGGAATGCCCCTGAGATGCTCCTGGCACTACTACGGCAGTGACGTGTGGCACCGGTGGCTCAGAAGGCCTTTGGCAGGCCTCCTTCCAAGACACTGAAGGTAAGGCAACTCTCTGACATTCTCTTCTCTGCACTCCTCAGGCCTAAATTAACCATAGCCTCCCCAGTAGGAACCTTGCACTGGGATAAAAAAAATAAAATACCTGAAATGAGACATGAAGCATTGTAAGTGACAGATTAGGGTTGGGAGAAAGCAAAAGGGAGTGCCAGCTGAAGGGAAATAAAGTACAGTGAGTGGGAAATGTTTCTAAACAGGACGATATCTTGCACTTGCTGGTTTATGTGGGGAGGAAATGGGAAGCTTCTTCATTAGCCCAGCCCAAGGACCTGCCACATGAAACCCTGGGCTTGAGTCCCCAGCTGTGGTAATACATCAGAGGTCCATGCACAGCCCGAAGGAGATGCAAGTCTGCTCTGCAACCTTGCTAGAAGTGAGTCGGTCTTAGGAACAGCAGGGCCTCTCCTCTCACTTGTTCAGAGTGAGCTAGTTTGGCAATGGCTGAGTCTGCAGAGAGAAGGGAATATTTCTCACTAATGACCTGGGATGAGAGGTGGGGGAGTGGGTGTCATTGCTGAGGATGAGCTGGCCATGCATTACAAGCATTATCTTCTCTTGCTTACAGTGACTCACTCAGATCCTCCTCTGAGAAGGAATCACTTCACAGTGCTCAGGATTTGGAAGGAAAGCCAAAGAGAAAAAGCTTCAAAACCAAGGATTCAGCCTCGGACCTACTCTCAGGGTCCCCAGCCACCGATTGCTGGATCCACTGTCCACTGAAGGAAAGACTGACACAGGTAATTACCTCTCACTTTACCCTTGTGGGCTTTTCTTAGCCTTCCCGGTGCCCTGACTCGAGACATTGAATAGCCCAGGTGCAAATATCTGTTCTTGAGACCTCAGCCCCAATGACTGCAAGAGGCTGGCACCACCAGATAGGTGGGATTTCAGCTTCTTGTTATAGGAACCCAAGCACCAGTCCCAATGATTAATACTCTGGGGACAGTGCACATCATGCCTTTCTTTCTGCTGGACCACTGGCAAATGCTTAGACAGTGGTAACTAGTGGGACCTCCAGGCTGCAGACACCTAGTGGGCACAGCTGAATTTAACCCCATCTC
The DNA here is from genome assembly GCA_013398815.1 of Ibidorhyncha struthersii. NCBI lineage: Eukaryota > Metazoa > Chordata > Aves > Charadriiformes > Charadriidae > Ibidorhyncha > Ibidorhyncha struthersii. The sequence continues at coordinate 562,596 of VZSZ01001128.1, read as the reverse complement.
CTGAGAAATCCTCTGAACCCTCCACTTTAGATATCTAACCAGAGCTGCTACATTTTTTTATTTTACAGAGATCCCTGCTGCTGTTGCTGAGTTTCCATCCCTGTGTCCAAAAGTCCTGCTTTCCCAGGGGAGAAGACAGTGCTGCAGGAAGACAGAGGGCAAATCATGCACCAAAGAGCCTCCCGGGCAGTGCAAATGCCATGTTCAAGGTGCTGAGAGCCAGAAGGAAAGGGGGAAGCCACTTCCAACAGGACGAAGATATCTGAGCTGGTCCAGGTATTCCAAGTACAGAAGAAAGTGTTGAGAATGAAAAGAGAAACCAAGAGGCAGAACCGAAGAACCAAGTGTGGGCTTTGAGGACAGCAAGGATGCTGGGCTTGTGCTGACTGTCTGTTGAGATGATACCATACCGCTGCAATTCAGGGCCACTGGGACTCACCAAAAGAAATCTTCACTAGATTATGAATTTAAAAAACTTTCCTGATTAACTTTGCCAAATGGCTGACCCTACCTAGGCTACGAACCCTCCATGCTATTAATGCTGTAACTCATTTTTCCTGAGTTGAGGGTAGCTTCATTTCATGCGGGTATTAGTTTTCAAACCTCAAAGGGCTCTAGAGGTTCTGAGAAGCATCCTGTGGTCCATATGCTTGTCTGAACTTCTTGAGCCTGCACAACTGAGCCAGCTGTCTTGCCAGAAAGGAGAGTCTTGTGAGACAGTAGGTGCTTCCTGGTTCTGCATGGGCCAGAGTGACTGCAAGAACTGGGGTTCTTGTGCTGGCTTTGGCATGTTTCCATACAGACCCAGGGAGCACAAAAGGTGTGCAAAAGACAGGAGCTCAAGTGAGTTGGACAAGACAGTTTTGGTTCACATCTCAGCTGATGAGGTCCAGTTGGTTCCTCTCTCTTCCAGAGCCAACTGTCCCAGGTGTGCATGTGTGTGTGTCAGTGCGGGTGTATGTGTGTTGAGTAATCAAATCTACCTAACCAAATCCTGTGGTGTTTTCTTGCATTTGACCTAAGCAATGGGACCTGATGTGCATTCCAACAACGCTCAGCAAAAAATGTCCAGGACTGGAAATTTATATAAAATCACGTAAAGGCAGAATTCACAGGCATCATCCCAAAGTCAAAATGATGTTTGATTTTGAGGTGCTTAATTTCCACAGTCCCTTTCAAGGGATCTGACTGCCTCAATAGGCATTTTATTTTTTCCATAGACTTTGCTGCCTTTTTAATGAATTAGCCAATCTGTGTTACTTGATCATTTAGTCCTGACGTTTGTACATTTTCAGCTGACTTTTTGGACTGTGCAGAACTGAATCTCCTGGACTGATTTTGTTTGAATTATTGCTCCTAGCAGATTGGAGCTGTACTTGTAGCACCCTGGTTTATATTACTAACCTATCCAAGAAGGACTGGTAATTTATCTTCCTGGGGCAGAGTCATGTGAATGAAGAAGTGTGTATGTGTTGTGTCTGTGAAACTTTAGCAATTTGCAACCACTGGAATTTTTTTCCTTAGGAAATTTTACATTTGACTCTGACAAAACTACTTCAGAGTTTTTATTTTTACTAGAGATATTATTAATTCAAACAACCTTGTACAAAAGGCAAACTCATTGAATTGCTACAGGTTATAGAGGTTGAAGCCAAAAGGTCTTTGTAAGCCGACATCACTTGCCCTAGATCTGACTGTATCATGCAGTTTATTCCTCATGTGTTATGTTGGAGTTACAAGATCACACCAAGCCACTACAACCTGTCAATAGAATAGTGCTACACTCTATTTGCTATTGTAGCAAAGCCTTTTGTAGATTTATACAATAAAACTTTGAAATATCTGCTTCAATTGCTTTGTGTCTTACTTTCTGGTCTTTCTTCCTTGCTTAATGGGTGACTCAAGTATCTATTGCCCTCTGCAGATTTGGTCTTGTCAGCTGTTTGGGCTCATTTGACTCATGAAATCTTCCTTCTCGGCAAAAGCTGATGGTTGGCATAAAAATGAAATGTACTGGGCCTTTGAAGAAGAGGGGTTGGATATAGAAAATATGTAGGTATTTTAAGGGGTTTGTTTAACATCTCAGATTGAGTCAAATGTAGCCCATGAGGCTGGGAGAAACGGTCCCTTGTGGGACTGTGGATTGTGCACGGCTCTTGTTGGATAGAGCTAAGAGAAAGGCTAATGAAACAGAGGCAATCACATTCCCACCTGTGCCTGAGAGGTAATATGCATGGAAGAGCTGAGGCAAGTCAGGGGAAGGTAAAAAAATTGCTAAGCCTGAATCAGCTCTACTTGGTATCCAAAGAGACTTCAGGAGTCAGAGGAGCCAGGACTCAGCATCAGAGAGACCTAGGAGGTACTATCAAAATGGTGCTTTGCTACCTGATGCATTCCCCTACAGCAGGATAATTCTCCATTCCTTGGGACTGGTACTGATAATACACCTCTGGGCCACTGGAGCTGGAGGAACAGAAGATAGCAGGAGATGTAGCTCAGAGCATTTTAAATTGAAATGAGTAATTTTGCAATAGGCTGGGCTCAAAGTTCTGGCCCCAAAGACCTTCAGTCCATGGGGGTAGAGGACTCTGCTAATTATTCTTCTTCTAAAAAGTTTTTGCACTAAGGTGGGTTTAGCTCCCATTCCCTACTCTGTCTCCGGTGTCTCCAACGAGGAGGGTGTTAGGACTAACAGTCCAGGGTGTGATGCAACTGGTAATAGTGTGCACTGGGGTTGGTCAGCTGGAGAAACAAAAGGACTCCTTCCTTTCACAACAGGCACCGAATGTGCAGTGTCAAATGCACCTCCCAGATATCCCTTTTGGGCTCAGGTTGGAAAGGCAGAACATGGTCTGATGGCCAAAGATGCCTAATGGACTGCTGGTAACCCATGTATCTTCAGCTCTTTACAGCTCATTCAACCACAAACTTTTATCAAGAGTGAGAAAGAAAGCTTGAAGATGAAATGTGGGTCCATAGCTGAACTCTGCCTAAGAGGTGAAAAACAAGCACTGAGGGGACACCTTAGCAAAAGGGGTGCAGCCACTGCCATCCTGGGACAGTATAGGAGAAACTGGACAGGAAAGCAGGGTTAGACTTTCCATGGTCTATGGACGTGGCCAAAGGGCTGCGTCTCCTGCAAGGACCAACCCAGTGCCTTGCAGAGTGAAAAGCAAGAGCTGCTCAGCTGGAGGTGCTGAGCTCTTCCAGCAGAGGGGGGCAGAACTCCACTGTACACTGTGGGAATTAAAATTAAAATATGCAATGAGAAAAAACTGTCCTCATCATCATCCAGCCCCACACGGCCCACTCCCACAGCTTCAGCAATACGGGATCAGTGGTTGCTTCAGTGGAGGAAGTCTGAGGGCCAGAAAAGAAGGTGTGATGAAGGGTCAACGTGGAGTGGTGACAAGGACTGATGGTCAAGTTCTGGTGGAGGAAGATGGATGAGATGGGAACGCCCTGCTGAGGAAGGTGTGAAAGGTGAATGAGACTTGGAAACGCCTGACTGTGCCGGATAAGCTCAGAAGGTTTCCAATTTTGTTCCAGAGCCTTCCGGATTTTAATCTAATAATTGTTATTTACTTTCTTTCTGACAGTTTCTGATGAAAATCCCTAAAGAATCACTGGGCCTACACCTTAATTTAATGAAGAAATGCTTTATTACTGCTCCTGGCTCTATCAGTGGGAAGTCACCTGGGATAGATACAGCCCAGCAATGGATTCATCCCTCAAACTAGTTGAAACCCTCTCCAAAATCAAAGTTGGAACTATCCCTGTGTTTGCTGGGGCATGATCCAAAATGCAGGGATATTCACAAGCATCCTTCCTTCCTTCCTTCCTTCCTTCCTTCCTTCCTTCCTTCCTTCCTTCCTTCCGCTAGTGGAGAAGTCATGTGGCACTTACAGAATTGAGAAAAAGTCATTAATTCACACTTACTTGATAATTCTTTTATTTCTTCTTCTTCTTCTCTTTTTATTGTGGCTACACTGATAAGCTCCTTAATTTGCTTATTCAGGACAACTTAAAGAAAGTGCTAAGATGGACCTTCTCAGTGTATTGCATTCATATATGAAATTTTTGTTATCGCTCCCCCCTGCCCCGGCCTTTATCTCTGTCTTTTTTTAATCAAAGTGATTGCACCGGTCAGTCACGTAAATCATATTTATTGACTTTTCAGGCAGGTTGTGTTTGTGAGCAGCCTAACTGCTTCCCTAGAGCCACTTTTGCCAGCAAAGCAATGTGTAATTAGGGAGACTGTGAAACTTTCATTATTGACACAATTGGCTATAATGGCTCCACTTATCATGTCGATATGATGCTCTGGTGAGCTCTGGGTGCTCACTCTGATCACGAAGCAGGATGTTATCTTAGATCTATTCCCACAGATTTGTACCAAGTACAAATTGCAGGCAGGTGACATGCTTTTTACAGCTAATATCTCACCATTAAAAACTGAGAGGAGGATTGCTATATGCAAAATCAGGCTCAAGTCAGCAAACAGATTTAGGTGAAAAAAATATAGGTAATAATTATTGAAGGGGCAGGCATTTTCATTACTTTTTAGGCTACTTCTAGGAACTTTTAGGATCCTGTTTCTGGAAGTTAAATAAGAGGACCGTAGTTCCATTGCTTCCACATAGGAACAGACCGAAAGTGCTCAGCCAATATTAGATAAAAGAATTGAAACACAAGCCACTAGTCCCTAGAAAATCATATTTCATTTAGTCCTGAAGCTTACAGAACTGCTTGCTGGTATAAAGTGTTTCTTTTTTTCTAATGGAATAGAATCTTGACATTTTCAAAATGAACCTTTTTGACTTTTTGTTTCTAAAAATCATCGCTTAAAAAACTTCAAGTTGAAAAACCACAAAAGAAAAAAGAAAAAAAAAAAGGGAAGAGAAAGGTTAGAAAACTCAAAAAAAAACCCATTGGAATGATCTGTTTTGGTACTAAGAGCCATGTGCTGAGTTGGTGCAAGAAAATATCTTTTTTTCATCTTCGATTTAATGCTATTAGATATTAGGAGGATTTTTTTTTCTGAGTTGACCTTGCCCCATTTTGTCCTCTCCTGATTTGACCAGTCAGCTAAAAAAATCTTTGTTATTTCCCTTGGTGCAAAAAATACACCGTCTGAGCCACTATGCTGCATGCTTCAGTGATGCAGAATTTTCTGGGTGTCATATGAATAGTGTGAATCCCCTTCTTACTCAAAATGAAGTTATTTTACCAACAGGCTCGAAGTACAATCCCTCTTTGTAACCAGAACTACAGAGCCTGTTACACACTTGAAAAATTGCAAATACACTAACTAGAGCGCCCAAATTCATTGCCAAGTTTGACACCAGCAGAAGCCAAACTTAAAGTTGTTACCTTAAAGGCTGTCCTCAGTTTAGGCAGATATCAGTGCAGTACTCGAGGTAGTCTATGCTGATGTTCAGTTATAGCCTGCCCTGGAGTTCAGGGTCCATTTGTACTTGTTTCATCTCGAAGTAGAAACAAAGTGAACAGGAACAATTGGGATTTCCAAGAGGCTCTGGATGGCAAAGATGTGCATGTTGTGCTGTGGAGGCAGATGTAGACTAACAGCCAAGAGGGAAAGATTGTGGTTTGTATTGTCACCTCCCACCAGCTCAGGATCTCAGTTATGTCCTATCCACTCCTGGCACTCATCTAGCCCTCTGTCCAACTGGCCATGTTGTGTCCCTGCATCACAACCATGGTTAAGGTGAACATGATAGTAGTGTAAAAGAGCCCTCAATGAAGACAGGCACCACAGATATGAAGTAAAGCACTTCTGGCTTCGCAATTACCCCTGCCTTGCCCAAAAAATCTCTTTAGATACTCACAAGGACTATGGGGATTTTTTCATGCCACATGGAGTAACTGACCCTGGAAACCTGGTGCGAGGAGAGCAATACCAAAACAGACTTTTGAAATAGTACAGGGGTTCCTTTAGCACTCTTCTGGTGGAGCAAGGCCTGGAAGGGATTTTACGTACCAGCCGTATCCAGAGCAGGAGAGGAAATCCTGGGGTCGCTCTGTCCCCATTCATGTAGCTAGCTGGCTCCTGGACTTGTTACAACCTGCAGTAATTGCCCTTGTGCCCTGGTCCCCATAGTTTAGCAGATCTGTCAGCAACCTGACAGTATCCAAAACTCTGGAGGAAAACTGGTTCACTTTCAGTTAGTGTCCCATCTGAAAACACACTTTCCAGACCCAGTCCTGGCTCACCAGGCTTTACTAGGAAACCAGAAACAAAATCACCCCAAGGCCTGCCTTGTGCCTAGGCAGCTTTTGGGGCTAACATGGTTAAAGTACATCTATAACAGCGGCCAAAGGCACCCAAAGGACTTGATTGACACTGGCACATCCATCTGACATGGTAGCTGGTTAAATTTTCCTCTTCCTGGTTACAAAATAAGGTTTGGCTTTGACACAAGCCTGGAGCAAGACCTAACCACTGTGTACCTATGACTACTCGTCTTATGCAGACGACATGCTCTTACGGTGATGTGAACAACTGCTGAGTTGCTGTGCATGTTCAGGCTGAGCTTAGACATCGAGTGACTTCTCCAGCCAGTGAAAGGCCAACAGATCTTTGTTACAATCTGTATGCTTTGCAGTCCTAGTGTCACTGGGTACATCTGGGATGTGGCTGTCCTGGTTTCCCCAAAGGAGGAAGAGGTTGGAGAGAGGGATTTACTAAATGTCTGAGGGTAAGGGCAGGAAGGAAAACTGGGTGCAGACACCTCTGTCTAGTGTAGGACTCCTACTGACTTTCTGCTTCTATAGGACACATCCACCTAACAGATCATTCTCATTTCATAGGTGTAGAGAATGAGGCACATAGCTGAACTGTTTGCAAATGTTAGAAGCAGAGGACAGTGTGGGGTTTCCCAAGATAACACCTCCATCACTACTCTGTGCTTTCACTGCTCAGCTTCAGTTTCCTCTGCAATCACTCTCACTTCTTTCTCATGGCCGTTTAAGGTTCCTTTGCAATCAAGCAGAAACTGGACCCTAATTTACCCTGTTTCAAAGGCCCTCGTCTTGGAGGCCTCCTCTACACAGAGACCTTCAGTAAAGCGAATCCAAACGGAGTCAAAGCAAGGCTGTATAGGAAATTACTTGGCAGACTAAGACTTGTACCTTCAATCTACTTCAGAATTAAGGTGACCTTAATACAATGTGGCTAGTCTTTTTGGCTTGATCAGACAGGCATGTCTGTCTGAATTAACTCCTCCCTTGAACCTCATTAGATTTGTAGATACCAAGCATTTAAGCCAGCCTGTGCTATCCACCACAAAAGTCAATGCCATAAGCTTTCATGCACATCTACACATAGACAAATACTACAGTGGGTATGGCACTTCTCTACCTCTCAGATCCAGCAGGAGGGCATGGCTTCTGAGGCTGGTTGCATCCCATAATCTTGCACAGGCTGATAGGAACTGTGGTAATTGCAGGAAGCTGTCTCCAACATCACAGGCTGGGCCACGGGTCTCAGCCACAGGCAGTGGCATTCAGGTCATTAATGACAATCATAGAATCATAGAATCATAGAATGGTTTAGGTTGGAAGGGACCTTGAAGACCATATAGTTCCAACCCCCCTTCCACAGGCAGGGACACCTCCCACTAGACCAGGTTGCTCAAAGCTCCATCCAGCCTGACTGTAAACACCTCTAGGCATGGAGCATTTAAACTTCTGTGGGACAAGGGAGAAACTATGAAAGTCTCCTTCCTTCATAGATGGGAGGTCATCCTCCCCCTGTACTCTGCCCTGGTGAGGCCGCATCTGGAATACTGCGTCCAATTCTGGGCTCCCCAGTTCAAGAAAGACAGGGATCTGCTGGAGAGGGTCCAGCAAAGGGCTACAAAGATGATTAGGGGATTGGAACATCTTTCATATGAGGAAAGGCTGAGGGACTTGGGTCTCCTTAGTCTAGAGAAGAGAAGATTGAGGGGGGATCTTATTAATGCTTTCAAATACTTGAAGGGAGGATGCCAGGGGGATGGGAGCAGTCTTTTTTCAGTGGTGCCCATTGATAGGACGAAGGGTAATGGGCACAAGCTCAAATATAGGAAGTTCCATCTTAACATGAGGCGGAACTTCTTTACTTTGAGGGTGGTGGAGCACTGGAACAGGCTGCCCAGAGAGGTTGTGGAGTCTCCCACTCTGGAGACATTCAAAACCCGCCTGGACGGTGTCCTGTGCAACCTGTTGTAGATGACCCTGCTCTGGCGGGGGGGTTGGACTAGATGATCTCCAGAGGTCCCTTCCAACCCTGACTATTCTGTGATTCTGTGATCTGTCACAGAGAGTGCTGAGGGGACTGGAAGGCTACAAATTTGCAGAGAAACTGCTGGAAACTCAGGTATCCAAGACCAGCCAACATTTTTGCTAAAACCTGCCACCAGCAAATTCTGCTCCCTGACATGATGGACACTGTCCTGGGAACCACACTATGATAATGAGGGAGTAGGCATCTTCTCTCCCTCTTTTCCATGGAAGGTCAGACCAATGGGCGCCTCTCCATGCCAAGATTACTCAAATCTCCCCAGGTTCTGCTTTGCATGAGGCATCTACTGCATCACAGTCATTACAAATGAAATACAGATTCATCCATAGATCAGCAAGCATGCACAGACTGATGCAACATTACATGTTGTACTTACAAGCCAAGCATCTGGAATTACAGGCAAATGCCATGAAAATCCAGGAAATTTTGCTTCCTGCAGGCTTTTTGTACATGAGATTTGAACAGCCGGTAAATGTAATATTTTAGAATATGTCACATATGATCTGTCAAGATCATGCAAAATACACATTTTTCCTGACAATTTTGACTATTTTTGGTTGCTTTTACCTTGAATCAGACTAGATAAAGACACAGAAGCCTTTCAACATCCCTGCTGGACGTTATCTGCTGGAGCCAGGCTGGATGGCCCCAGAGGAAACCACCAAGGGTCAACGCAAAACAGGGGGACAGCTGAATTCTCCTGGGACCACCCACAAGAAAGCTGGGACATTTGTCACCTGTATCAGCAGAAATCACTGTTTGGCAATCCTTCCAGCAAGACAGTGGAGTTGTGCTGGCTAAAAACATGCAGTATGAAATAAGGCCTGGAAGCAACAAAAATAAACAGGAAGAGTCTGCCTGATAATACTATTTTTTTTTCTCTTTTGCCCACCCAGCTCACCCAGAGATGTCTCTTCAGGGACTGGACATACTTAGTGCCTAATGTCTAAACCCAGCATCACAGAGGGTTCATGAGACCAGGCATCAGGCGCATTCACCATCCAAGAAAGAAGTGGCTTCATTCAACGGGCCCAGTTCACCCCAAACCGTGCAATGTATTCAGGGTACAGAAAAAAACATCAAATTGTCTAGCCCTTTCCACGCTGACCACCTCTTTCTGCTTTTGTGGAGGATCCCTCCAAAACTACCCACAGCTCATTGCCTCACAATTCTGATTATCAGAAGCAATCAAGCACTTTTTGTTTTCCTTCCTACTCGGCCTTTTGTCTAACAATCAGAGGGCAAATTAGCCATTTGTTTGCAGTTTTACCTGGTTGCTGAAATAAAGATGTCATCACAGACTCCAAGGCTGTCAAGCCAGCACCTTTGCCATGGCATGAGAGAAGCTTAAAAAAAAAGAGAAAATATTTTTTAAAATAAACAGAATAAGGAAACCCTGAAAAGCTCAGCCCCCTGCCATGAGGGACTTTAATAAACATTCAGAGCTTGTTTCTATGACGCTGAGGCTCTACCTCTCAGAAGGTACAATGTGTCAATCAGGATTTTCGCTGCTGGAAGAAGGGACCCAAGTCTCTATGGAAACGAGACGGAGGTGACGGTGCCTATGGAGAGTCTTTCTGCATAGATTCCCATCCTGACAGTTTACATTTGCTGAAGATATTAATAACAGTGTAGTTCTGCAAAAGATAAAAAATTTTTTAGCTTCCCTGGACTGCAGACCCCGACGTTGTTGTTCCCTCTTCCCTCTAGCCTCAGTCAAGGAACTATACCCTTTGACTGGTTTTACTTATTTACCACCGTATTGTAAATGATTAAATTATTGATGCAGGCAAAAAAATCAGTCTAATGAGTTTCCCTCCACAGAGGCTGTTAGGATAGAGGGAGGATTTGCAGCCTCCCAGGGTGGATTTAAACAGGGAGATACAAGCAGAGGGTATGCTTAGGGAGCACACAGGGTCCCCCAGTGCAGCATATATATTTGGGGGGGAACATGATAAAGAAGTGTCCCCTGTACAAAGAATATCATATAATGACTGCATCCAGTCCTGACTCCTCTGAAACAAAACGTCAAATCTGCCTGTTAGGCAAGTGATCTCAAGACCCTCCAGCATCTCATCTTGAACATCCCCCAGAAGAGCATCCCTCTCACAGTTCCTTTGCTGCTGCTTTGCTTTTCTTTCCATAAGCCAGCCAGGAAACAAAACCATCAGAGCTGCTCCATGGATGGATGGTTTCCCTTTCTCTTTTGTTGCTCGGTTGCTTGTTCTTGGGCTAGAGAAGAAGAGAAATTGGTGGGTTATTCAACACCCTGACTAGATCTGAGCTGAAGGGATGAACTCACCACTGGAAGAAGTTCATGAATTGTTCTGGGATCTGAAATGGAGTTTGGCCATGCACAAGGTTGAAATATTAGAGACAAATCTTCAAATTAAAAAGCTCCAACACAGTAAATATGTTGAGGGCAGGACTCTGGAGCTCCAAGGGAGCACAAAGGGGAGATAGTGAAGGACCAAGCATCAGACTAGCAAACTTGCTAGATATAAAAAGGAATGTGACGTGGTTATGACTACCACGCAGTGATAGTGGTGACGGCTGTCCACTAGGACCTTGGCACTGCTCTTCACAGACTCAGTGAGTCCCTGCCAAAACTGATTGCAAGTGAAGCAGAAGCTGCCACTCCTGGGGTTGTGGTTTAATAAGTGTCCCTGCAGGAAATGTCAGTAACTGTGTCGACTATGAATCCTGCTGCTCTTTGATCCTGCAACACCATGAGTCATAATCTGTCTCCCACTAAAACGTGGTGAAGACTTTCCTATAGCTAATCCCATGCTATAAGAAGGGAAGTGGCCACCTACCCATTTCCTGTGTTGTCTTCTGCAAGAGTGCCAGATGTTTTGTGCTAGCATATTCAGTGGCATTGCAGAAGGAAATCTGGGAAACTCTGCTTCATTTGTCGGGGGATCACGCAACCACAGAGAGTTGCAGGATCATATTGCCCACCTGCTTCAGGAGAACATTTATTGCCATGCTGCAACTTGCAGATCATGTTCTACGCCATTTTTAAAGCTCTTCTAGTGGTGGAGACCTCACACTTTCTCCAACCAGTTTAGCTCAGGGCGTTTTTACCAATCGCTAGAGAGAACAAGACAGCCCGTTCCTGCTTGCAGAAGCCTTTTCTGTACTGAAAGGCTCTTACTATGCAAGCTCAAGGCTCTGAGAGTTGGAGTAGTTTAGCCTGGAGAAGGGAAGGCTCTGGGGAGACCTTAGTGCAGCCTTTCAATACCTAAAGGTGGTTTATAAGAAAGATGGGGAAAAACTTTTTAATAGGGCCTGTAGCAATAGGACAAGGACTAATGGTTTTAAAGTGAAAAAGGGTAGATTTAAACTAGATATAAGGAAGAAATGTTTTACGATGAGGGTAGCGAAACACTGGCCCAGGTTTCCCTGAGAGGTGGTAGTACCCCATCACTGGAAACATTCAGGGTCAGGTTGGACGGTGCTCTGAGCAACCTGATCTAGTTGAAGACGTCCCTGCTCATTGCAGGGGAGGTTGGACACGGTGATTTTTAAAGGTCCTTTCCCACCCAAACTGTTCTATGATTCGATGATTCTATGTCACCCCCCAGGGTGTAGTTTCAGAATAAGGGAAATTGGGTGGCAAAAATTGGTGTAAAAATTTCCCACATTCCTTCCTGTGACTGACGTTCTCTCAGATCCAGGAGGCTCAGTTTGACTCCTTCCCTCTTAGCTCCTACAACTGTCCGTGGGACCATGCTTTAAACAGGGTTGCTGTTGTGATCCAATCTGTTTTCTTCATATGGATATTATTAATTCATTAAACATACTTTCTGCACTAGGACTTTCTCATTGCACACCCCTTTCTTGTCTAGTCTGTCCTCCCACTCACCAGGCTTGTTTTACACCCAGTAATGTCCTCATTTGAATTATATAAATCTCTCAACTCCACTGAGCCCTGCCCTAGGTCTCCTCAGTAGGTCATTAGCCAGAGACAGCAGCTGCAATGGAACTGTAGCTTGCTCTCAGGCTTTGGAGAGTAATTTGGAGAGTCTGTACCCTACAAGCGAATCCTTCTGTTGCAATAGCTAACACCCTTGTTGAGGAAAAATGGACCTCAGAGAGTAAACTTCTCCCTTTCCATGGCTGAATGTCACTGAGGAAATTATATCTGCAGAGGACCACCACTGAAGAAAATTCCCCAGCTTTCACCTGTATCAGTTCTCTGCATAATTCAAGAATATTCTTCACTCCTTATCTTTGCTGGGACTTGTTTTTCTGAACACTGATGCTGAGATTTCAGTAGGTGCATTTTCGAATTAAGAAGCTAAAAGATTCCTGAGAGGGATAAGCTCTAATGTTCACTAGGGAATTATCTATACCCCAGGACATGTAAAATAATACAGAGGCCAACTTATCCCTCAGGCAGGACACTGCTGGGAGTGCAAGGGACATGAATGGGTTGAAGAGCTAATCAGAGCTGCATGCTTCCATGGCTGCTGTTGCTAAGGAGACTGCTTCCTTGGCATCTGCATGATGAGTACTCCCCTACTATTAACTTTAAAAATTAGACTCCCAGGTACTAAGTGATGAGAAGAAAGAAAGACAGAACCGGAATTTTAAAAGGGAAAATACCCTTACAGACTCTAACAAGCAAACAAACCCAAAGCACTTTTCACATCCTTTTGAATAAGCAGGTTTTCCACATTGGTGTTGTTGTCATGCAATGGAGCCTCTGAGTCAAGTTGTGGAGCGAGGATGAAGAAGAGAGATACTGAACCACTGTTCTCTGTGTGCAACAAATATATAGGTCAATAGCTGGGCCTTTCTGTTTCCAGGTAGAGTTCATGCATTTTGTACTCTTCCCAGCAAGACATCTCATCCCTGATCTACTCAGGAGGCTAAGGAGGAGGAAAGATCTCCATACGTTTACCATTCACTCCAGACCCTTACAGACATCAATAGAAAGATTCACACTGTGTGAAACAGGCTTTGGGTCAAGGCTCTTCACCCTCATACCTCTAATGAAGAAGTGATTACACATGTGCAATAGATGTGGGACTGACTATAACCAGCTCAAGACTCAGCAGAGGTTCAGGACAGGTGTGGTTGTGCCTGCCAAGAGAGATGAAGCAACGCGACTGCAGAGAACTTACTTAAGGTCTGAGGCCTTAAGTTGCACCCCAAGGGGCCTTCCTATCTTGGAGAAACTATTACTGTAAAAGGTTTCCCCCAAAGTGTCCTGGCCCTGGAGTCCATCGAGTTGTCTTTTCCCACTCTACTGCTGTTACTAGCCTTTAGGCCAGCTGAGGAGTCTTCTAGAAAAACAGCTATCCTGGTTACTAGTTTTATTGGCCAGATTTTTTTTCCACTTGTCTGGAGTGACATGCTGAGCATTTTAAAATGTCTCTAACAAATGAGTCCAAAGGTGCCCTTGGAAGAGAGCATTTTTGACTCTCCACTATATGTATTTATCACTTTGGTTTTGGATTTTTCAAGGGAAAATAATGCATTATTCTGCAGCTTCAGCCTGCCTAGATTTCCGGTTTTAGTCAAATTCATCCATTCCTTCACCTCTCATTCTCAGCAATAGTGGCCTAATTTGCATTTTGCCCTTTTCTGTAATGCCGTAGTAAAAGCATTTTCTCATTATTTCCCTGACTTTATCCCTTATCATTAACACTGTCATGACGACTCAGTTCTAGATGAGGATTTTTGTCTAAGAACCCCAGGTTTCCCACCAGTCCCTGAACTGCTCAGCTGTCTGTTTAGTCTCGTGTGAGATGCTGCTTTGTTGACCTGTGTCATGGTGTGGGCCAGATTGGCCACTCAGGTGGAACATCAGTGTTAACCGCACACCAGCTCACCTCTCTTGTTAGTGTGGAAATATAAAGCTAATGTTGGTGGGCTTGCATTGCAGTCACATTTGACCAGCTCATGAGGAACAGCATGCAGCCAGAGGGCCATTGGTTTCTGCCCCCTCACCCTACATGGGGGGAAAGAGGGAACAGTAGCTTGAGAACTTATAAAAAGAGACTGACAATTTTATAGAAGTTAACCACCTGATGCAAATTAGATATCTTGGTTTTATCTCTGGACAACAGAGAGAAAGGTATCTCCCGAGGACTTTCTGTCTCATTTCATGATTTTGCTTAAAGATGCAGTGAATTTTGAAAAGTATCACGTTCTTAGCTTTTTGGAAGCTAAACCTGGATGAGAGATATCCCATTCCTAGAGCTGGTTCCTGTTGAAACAAACCCCTCTCTCATCTTCTCATACCTTCTTTTATTCAGACTGTGAGCTCCTGAGGTGCTTACACATACACACACACACACACACTCTATACTACTCGGTAAGAGGCTTCTATGTCTGCCAGGCCTCCAAGCACAGCTGTAATACACATAAAGACGTCTTGCATTTTGTAGCTTTCTTGTAACAAATGGTACCCTACATCATGTGCTTTCAACAGGTACAGAGCCTAATTAGAGGACTGACTCCTCAGGCTTTGACTCTGTTGGTGAAGATGTCCCAGTTCAAGTCAACCAGTAGCACACAGACACCCAAACCAGTAGAGAGTCCATGATGGAGTACTGCGTCCAGCTCTGGGGCTCCCAACATAAGAAGGACATGGAACTGTTGGAGCGCATCCAGAGGAGACCATGAAGGTGATCAGAGGGCTGGAGCCCCTCTGCTATGAGGACAGGCTGAGATAGTTGGGGTCATTCAGCCTGGAGAAGAGAAGGCTCTGGGGACACCTTATAGCCCCTTCCAGTCCCTAAAGGGGGCCTACAGAAAAGGTGGAGAGGGACTTTTTATCAGTGAGTGGAGCTATATGACAAAGGGTAACAGTTTTAAACTGAAAGAGGGGAGATATAGATTAGATATAAGGAATAAATTCTTTACTGGGAGGGTGGTGAGGCACTGAAACAAGTTGCCTGGAGAAGTCGTGGATGCTCCATCCCTCGAGGTGTTCAAGGCCAGGCTGGATGGGGCTTTGATCAACCTGGTCTAGTGGAAGGTGTCCCTGTCCATGGCAGGGGGCTTGGAACTAGACGATCTTTAAGGTTCGTTCTAGTTTTAACCTTTGTATGATTCTGCGTTTGCACAACAAATACCTAGTATCCAGGCCTGGCTACGTGGGACTGTGAAACGGAAGGTGGCTGCAAGCATCTCACTCTCACAGCATAAGATTGTTTCTCCAGTGTGAATGTATGTGTTGCTTGCCAGACAAAACCAGTACAGTTGAGGCTGCAACATGATGAACACTTAGTTTTGGCAGGGATTAAGAATTGCCTAAGATAGTCTAAAACTTTCCTCCATGTCCCTTTAAAACAGACCAGCCCAACTCTCCGGCTTGGAGTTTTAGAGCCTACTAATAGAATCTTCCTGAATAGCATCGTAGGCTGTAGGCTTCCCGTTTTGTCTCTGAGGCATTCTTTGCTGCAGGGGGCTTTTATTTGTCTGTTCCTTTGAAGCTCACCGTCTGCTGCCTGTTCCCATCGCGCTCTGCTCTCTCTGCCTGACATATGTGAAGCTTGAATACTTTCCCTCCCAGATACTGCCTGCTTACTGCAGTCTTTAAAAATAAATCAAGCCAGGCAATAGCCATGATTAATGGCGTCCTGCAAAGACAGAGCACCAGTCAGTAATCTGTTACCCGGTTTGTCTGTACCAACACCATGGCTGAACCACCAACCCCCCCTTACGGTTCTGTTTCCCTTTTTTGTGTGTGTGCATTGCTTTTTTCTGGTTTTCTTCCTCAGATGGCTTCAGCAGTCCATCATTATACTCTGAAACTCTTCCCTCCTTTACCTTGAGACAGATGGAGCTTATCAAAATGATAAAGGGGAAAACAGGTGACATTAGTTCAGCTCTGTTAATGAAAAAGCATCTCTGGACTTAATTGGATATGTGCTTGTGGAACAGGGCCAGCAGGGTAGAAAAGGGAAAATGAGACCAGGATGGTCTTTCCAGGGGGAGAAAGGAGATCTTAACCCAGTCCTAGAAACTATAACTTCTGTCCCCGTTCCCTTCACAGCTGTCCGCCAAAAATTATAGAGGCCAAAACCAAGCAGGGAGAGCCCCATGGATGCCCTCACGTTGGATGTCCCCTAGCAAAAAGCCTCAGAGTAGCACCAACAGATAAGAAATGATGTCATCTGACAGCTTTGGATGTCAGCGGGCCAAGGTCCAGACCCAGCATTTCTTATTTTTCTCCCAGTTTCGCCTGGCCCTCAACTGGGCAGGAGAAAGAGCATCATAGGAGCATATGGAGCTGCAGAGGAAGCAGGCAGATCTTCCCTGAGCATGAGGCTGCATATGGGCCACCACAGCAGGAGATGAAAGGAGTGCCTGAAGGGGTTGCCTCCTTTGCTAGCTCTGCTGCCATGCTGCTCGGAGACCTTGGGAGAATTGCTTTCTTCTCCAGGTCTCCATTTCCTCCCTTCATCGTGTCTACTCAATGGCTCTGCAAGGCAAAAAGGGTCTTTGCATTGCATATAACCTGATCCAGAAGAGCCTCGATTTTGTACTGGGCTATGGGGTGGTCCTGCAACACCAAGAACAGCAATGTTATCCCTGTCCGTAAGTGGAAGGACAGTCACAGATTACAGAGATGGTTAAACTTTATGATAAGGAAAACTAAAGAAAATCCCTGGCTGTAAAAAGCAATACAAAGAAGTAGGTTTGCTGTCCTTGAGTATGACCCAGAACACTTCAACTTCACACCCAGCATTGGCTTTTTTTTAGTACAGCCGTATCCACCAGTGCCTTGTTCAGAGGAATAATTGCCATCTGGGGCTCATAAGGGAAAACATTACATTCTTGACTGAACATATAGTAGTTCTGGTGCTTCTCACCAATGGAACATGTTGGTATGGAAAGGCGAAAATGCAAAAAAAAAAACCCCAACCTACAACAAAAATAGACTTAGACTTTATTACAGATGTGTACAGAGGTTACTCAGAAGTGACTTTCCAGTTAGTAGACAGCCTGTGAGCTAGCAGAAACCAAGCAGAGCTCAGGACTCAATACTTAAAGAGTTCCCATTGTTTTTAAAGTGATTTTGGTGGAGAGGAGAAGAAAGTTAAGAGAAAGCTCCTGTCTTGTCTTCTGTTCCTACTCAACCCTCCTGGAGAAAAATAAAATTGCAACACAAATGCGTGCCACAGCCTACATGTACCTGATTCTGACTGCAGATCTGGATTAAATCAGAATGCAATTTTTATATATATATGTTGCCTTGTTCAGCCAAGGTAACCAGGCTCAGCTGCATATTGGTATGGTTAATATAACATCAAAGCGACCCTGTTTTGCAAAAGACGTTTCAGTGTAGTGGGTGGGAAAAAGGAAAGACACGGAGCTCGGAAATGAAACAGTGGCCAGGAGGTGCAAACTCATCTGTTGTTAGCTAGAATGTTTTTTGTTGGCTGAATCCTAAATAAAAATTGAGTCCAGCCGTTGTTGCTTTCTGAGCTTTTTCTGAGTTTTCCACAATATTTTGTATATATTCACTTTCAGCTCCTTTCAGGAAAGTCATTCACAGCACATAGTGAAAAGGCACTTAATATTGAACCAAAATGTTTTGAAGACAATCGATATTCATACTTATGAAATTGTTTTCATTTTTTTTTTGTAAATTGTAGAAAAATACACTTAAGGGTAAGGTTTATACTCAAGGAAAGAAAGAACTAGAATCTGGCCCTGGAATTCTCCATTGCTTGGTTTTCTTGAGGAGGAAGCGGAGTCAACATGTAAATGCACCAATGAGATAAATACGAACAGGAATAATACACTCTGTTCCAGGCTGGATATAGACATTCTCAAGGAAAGAAAAATACATGTTGTGCTAATAATTCGTATGTCAGTACCCAATACACACTTCCAGCTGGCATCTTATGCATAGGGACAGATAGGGACCGTTTGGTAGAAAGAAAGTTGGTAAAGCAAATTATTATTATTGCAGCCTTCTTAAATTTGATCTCAGAATAAAGATTAATACAACAATATTCACTCTGTTTCCAACCTTAACTTCAGATTTTCCTCCCTATAAATTTGTTTATTTTTCTCAGCTACATAATACTCCACCATTCTATGCCTATTTTAAGTGGTGATCTTTATAGAAAGTCGGCTGTAAAACTGGATTTGATTTTACATTAGGTGATGGTATTTTGTTGTCACTAGCTCTTCATGTAATACTTTTTACTCCAAATGGAGGAATGAATGTGAGCTTAGCTGGCAGTTACACTGACGAGTCCCTGATCCACGGCTTTCCTTGTGAAAAATATTCTGTGCTGACTCTAGGGAGTCAATTCAGTTGACACCCATAACCTTCTTGACTGGTAAATGCAGGACAACATTGGTATTTTAAATGGAATTCTAGAACTGAATCAACTGTTTGGTCTTCACTGACTGTAACAGAACATTTACGAAAATATACAGCCAAAGATCACCTCAGCTGTAAAATTCAATAATGGTAAATTCATTCGCTGTAGGGCTGAGTCAGGGTGTTGGTGTAACATTACAACAACACAAAAAAACAAACAAGAAAAACAAAAGGAAAGGTGGACTTGACTTTCATTTTATGAAAGAAGAGGTAGATGTGACTCATCTGCTCTAGCGGAGCTCTTGGCAAAGTACAGGGTCGTTTTGAAGTCATTCATTCAGTAGACCATTACAGATCATGGACTTCATATATGAACAGTTTTTATCCAGCCCAAGGAAAGTGCAAAGATGGAAAAGACTTGCTGACTTCATAACAGCCTCTCCTGACTTTTGCAAATTTTGGACTGACCTACTTCATGATACAGGTTATTAAATTCTCCCAACAATACCTATATCTACCCAACAGAGAGTGCTTCTGTAATAATTATCTTTTGAAATACTCCCAGCCTTTTCAGAAAGACCTAGCTGATAGAAAAATTGTTCTATTCCATGGTTATTTATCCTAATAATCTATGTTTGCACCATATTTTTAGCCTGCTTATATCTATGCTTGCCTTCCAGGCCCTGGATTTAGATCCAACAAATGAAAGATTCCCCACCCCAGTGAGCTGTACCAGCTCCCTCTGTTCCTCATGGGACCTGTCTTAAGTCCAGTTTCGCATTGAATGATTGACAATTGCCCCACCTCCCAACGCCTCCTCAGACAAATTAGAGTGAAAAGTTATGGGAAAACCTACTGGTTATGTACAGGATTTAAAGCCGGCAATGTGCGCTCGCAGCCCAGAAAGCCAACCGCACCCTGGGCTCCATTAAAAAGCGCTTGGCCAGCAGGGTGAGGGAGGGTATTCTGCCCCTCTGCTCCGCTCTCAATACACCCCGCCTGGAGTACCGTGTCCAGCTCTGTGGTTCCCAACACCAGAATTGACATGGACCTGTTGGAACGGGTCCAGAGGAGGCCATGAAGATGATCCGAGTGCTGAAGCACCTCTGCTATGAAGACAGGCTGAGAGAGTTGGGGTTGTTCAGTTTGGAGAAAAGAAGACTCCAGGGAGACCAACTAGCCCCTTCCGGTACATAAAGGGGCCTACAGGAAAGATAGGGAGGGACTCTATCAGGGAGTGTAGTGATAGGGCGAGGGGTAATGGTTTTAAACTGAAGATTTACTTTAGATATTGGGAAGAAATTCTTTACTTTGAGGGTGGTGAGGCACTGTAACAGGTTGCCCAGCAAAGCTGTGGATGCCCCATCACTGGAGGTGTCCAAGGCCAGGATGGATGGGGCTTTGATCAACCTGATCTAGTGGGAGGTGTCCCTGCACGTGGCAGGGGGGGTGGAACTAGATGATCTTTATGGCCCCTTCCAACCTAAACCATTCTATGACTCTAAATCTTGTTGAAAGTATTTAGCAGGACTTGTATTTAGTGTGAGTGGGCTTTCAGTTTGTGCATCGTATTTCTAATGGGGGAATGCAGATGAGTAAATAACGATGTCACTTCCAAGCTGTATCCCTCCCACAATAAATGGGATGTGAAGGAGGCTCTCCTGGATACTTCACAGACCAAGCACTGCACAGCCTGACACTTCCCAAACTTCACTTTTTAATTGCATAATGTGATCACTGTCAGCTCTGGACATCCCAGGTGTGTTCAGCTGAGACATAGCTCTTCCCCAGAGTTGCTCGCCTCTGTAATAGCCCTGTCACCTCTCATTAACACCTTCCCAAAGGTAATCTAAACAGACACTACCATCCTGGTGCAGCCCAACGTGTGTCATTTCCATGAAACACCAGAATTCATTATGAATGAACACTGGAGAAATCCACAGGAGGCGGAAGATAGGGAAGTAAATGGGGAGAGACTTTAGGGCACACCTCATGTACCTGTGATACAATTGCTCGCCAATGGGAATGACAGCTTTGATGTGATTTTTCTTTTTTTTTTTCCTTGTTACAGTAAGTCTCAGACTCTAAGCACAGTGCAGCACCTTCCCCAGGCTCTTAAATGAAGATGAAAGGAAACTGTAACTGAGCTGATGGTTTGCAAAAAGATAGGACTCAGCAGCTGAGATGGCACCATGCTTTGACATTCCTCTGGACTTTCCAGGCTGAAAACCTATTTTTCGAAAAGGCAGGAAGAGACAGTGAGGCATAGCTGCTTCTGGAGGAGATACTTCTCTTTCCAGTTACAGCCAAGTCTGAATGAATATAGCCTGTGATGCTACTAAGAAGTGATAAGGAAAGAGAAAATTATATGTGTATATGAACTAAGAGATCCTGTGGATAATGCTGCATTCTTTAAACTTACATACTGGAGAGTTTCAAGGAAACCTCTCCTGCTCTGGAAAGGGAAGGATCCAAAAGTGGCCAGGCTAATCAGGTCAACCCAATAAATAAAGACAAGCAAAATTTTCAAGTTCTTCCTCTCTACTTCAGTAGGCTCACATCAAATCACGGCATCCTCGGACAAATACTTATCCCCAGGTGAGATTCCCTTGCACTACTGTAGGTACTTCTGTGATTGTTTTGCTATGTAATTGGGCTCTGGGTTGCAATCATGTTAGACATGGAGAGCGTGCAGCCTTTCTTTAGCATGCAGCTGGGGTAGCGGATTTCTTCTCAGGCAGCAAGTGAGTGTCTGGGGATATTTTAAAGTGCCTGTGTGGCCTGAAAAGGGACCCATATACCAAGCAGCTCTGAAAGGGACTTAAAAGGAAGGAACATCCCAAGCAATTAACACAGCTACTCCTCATTAAAATGTGCCACTTGAATGCAATAAAAGGGAGACTCAGCCCTATCAGCAAGGCAAGGGGATTGCCCAGGTGGTAGCAGTACTTACTGCCCATGCCAAGCTCTTGCTCAAAGCTCCAAAGGGGAATTTTGCAACTCTCTCTCCCAGCCATTCCGTCTGAGTCCAGTGCCTGGTTTTTATTCCTGATTTGCCCCTTGGGAAGCCAACGCTCAGAGCTGTTTCTCTGTCTTTGCCTTCCAGGGCACTACGCTTAAATTCTTGACCTCCAATACACCACCCTGTCTCCTTTCAGAACAACACCTAACCGTGCTGTTGAGCCACCAGCAAGTCAGGATCTTGCAACTTTTTAGATACTTGAGGGTACAGAGACACCCGTACTTGCATTGTTTGCTTTTTCTGGTGCTAACACAGAGAGATGGACTCTTAAGAAATGACTATTTCTGCCTGCTGTCTCCAAGCATGGACAGAGCCAAAATCTCCTTGTGGGTCTGTACCAATGCCTATCCCAGAGGAACAGGCCATATTTTTTTCATACTAGGAGACTGCTTTGAGCTGTCCAAATAGAAAATATTTCCCGGGAAGAAGGAAGCAGCCTTGGATGAATTTAACACCTTGGGAATAGGCAGCAAAACAGTCATCTGGCACTTACTCACTGTGTGGCCTATAGCAAATGCTGTCGCACCCAAGTTCAGCACCTGTGAAAAGAGAAGAATATGTGATTCATCTCTAATACATGTAAAGAAATGCATTTTAGACCTCTACTGCTCTACCACCCCTTAATAGAGGGAGAAAACCAGGCGTTTTAAAACATGATTCATGTCTCGTTGTTTAGCTGGCTACTTTAGGATGAGAGGAATTACCCTCTGGAAGTGCCTGTTGATTGCAAAGGGAGTTCAGGGTGACTCTCACAGATGGCTCCATTTGTCTGACGAATCTCTCCTAAACTGCCTCGTTACGTGTGTATGCAGAGCCCAGCACAACAGGGCCCCAGTCAGAGCTAAATGTTACTGTAATATCTATAATAATAAAGAAAAGCTGCTGCTGGGTGCAAGCTGTGTATTTGGCTTCCCTGTGTGGTAGACTGGTTGCTCCTGTTTGCATTCCCTTTGTTTACGAGCAAAGTAGTCTTCATAGGAAGCCTAGGAGAGCGTGCAACATGAACTGCACACAAGTTACAGGCACGGTTTAGAGCCTGCATTGAAAAAATTCATTAGGGCTCTGCAGGACTTCTCCAGGGCACGTGGGCACTGCCACACTCTCTCTCCAAAGGTTTTTGTCCACAGCAGACATCAGCAGACAACCTGTGTCTGGATACAAGGATCTTACCCATGGGTAACAACTAGGATTCACTACTCACTGCTGATGAGGAGTCAAGTTAGAAATGCGTGACTCCTCTCAATTTTGAATGTTTAAAAGAGTTCTTGATGGCTCTGCTCTGTCTTTGCGTTGACTCGGTGGGGTGCACCTGTCTGTAAGGTCCCATCTGTGGGACAATTGTGTAAAGAGCAGCCCTGAGCAAGCACTTGTTCTTAGGCTGCAGCAACAACAGGTATTGCCACCTATCACCGTGTGAGCACAACTACTCCTCAGTAGGAGATGAAGACATAGATATTTGTTGCTACCTTATATCAGCTCCTTCCCATGTGAGCTTGCTCCATGAACTGAGCCAAAACCTCTCTCTTTTACTTGCTCGTGCCTTTGAAAGTCCTGCTTGAAGGACTGTTTATTCACAAGCAACTGTGGTGTTTAACTGCAGCACTGCCATCACCTCTTCTGTGCTCCGGCATTTACTCTGTAGCATGAAGTAAAACACACTTTTACTGCATTGTTCTCCACCCCAAGTTATCTCACTTTAGCTCTCCCTCTACTCCCCCATTGTGATTCTTTCACTCAAGATCAGACCCACTCGCTTGGGCTGGTGGATGTGTGATCTGGACTTTATTGAATGAATCTCTCTGATCCTCTTATCACCGTTCCCAACACACTGCTTATGAATATGCATATGCTCAGCGTCTGCTCACAAACTATATAGCAAGACTACGGTGCCAGTCAGCAGCTGCTGTCAAGCTGGATTCCAGCCTTCATCTGTAATTACACCCAGAGATGGGTTGTGTCAGGACAACCCTCACTCACAATTGTGACGTTTCTGATTTTTCAGTCGTAAAGAGGAATTTCACTTATTATTGCCAGTAACAATATTTCAGGCTTAATATTACTCCCCTTACAAAAGCAATGAATAATATGGTGCCTGTTGTATCCTAGATATCACAGCGATAATACCCCAAAATATAAACAGTGCAGCAAGGGACATGGCGGCAGTCTGCAGTGAAAAGTCGTGCTTAGAGACACGGTTTAGTGCTGGTTTTGGCAGTCTTAGATTGATGGTTGGACTCAATGATCTTAAAGGTCCCTTCCAACCTAGACGATTCTATGATTCTATGAAACAAAGTGATAAGCATTGGGCTGCAGTACTGCTGGGCTCAACCAGTCATCAATAACTCTGCTGTCCCCCTACACCCACAAATGATAAGATCTGAAAACAAATCAAAGAAATAATTGACTCTACCTTTCATTTGTTACAACTGAAGGATACAACCTGAAACAAGGCCTGTACCCCAAGCGTAGAGAAACTCCTCAAAATGGTATCAGTCACAGACTATGGGCAATAGTCTGCTAGGAGAGGACACAGATAGTGCTACATCCCCTGCCTTGGGTGACACAGTGTAAAGACCAGTTATCCGAACAGCTATCTGACTGGAAGTTAACCTTGGGTCCAAGGGAACGATAGCAGACCTTGCATTTCTGCGCGGAGAACTGAAAAGCTTCACCTCTGCTCTCTCATATCTCCAACCAAATCACTTCCTTGTACTCCAGCTTGTTTTGTTTATTTTCTTTCTGTGAGAAAAGGAGCAGAAGCTTCCCCCCCCCTTTTTTTTTCCCCCCTGAATTCCCAAGCTATAAGTCAGGCTTTAAAAAGATATGGAAAATTTGCAAGCTTTAAGATTAAATAAAAAAGCCAGCAAGACCAAACTTGTGGCTCTCTTTGGCATACAACACCGCCCTGTCCCGCCAGCTCTCCTCTGCTCTCCTGCACAGATGATTGGTTATTACCTCTGGTATTGTAATCAGGAGAATTTTGGACTTTCAAAAACCTCCTCTGTTTTCAGAAAATGGAGTGATGAATGGCTGACTTTTGGTTCAGGTGTTTCCCAGTCAGCCTAATCAGACAACCTACTTAAATACCTTCCTATCAAAAAGGATATATGAGAAGCATTTTGACTTCAATAAACCAATGTCTTTCAGTGATATACAGTTTTAGCAGCTGCAAAGACTGATCAGGAGAGTGCTGGCAAACTTGAATCCTCTTCTCTGCACTATAAAACCAGGGGGGAACAGTAAGGACTGGATTCAAATTGTTTACTGTGGGGTGCCTGTCTGTACTGACTGAGTAGGGATCCAAGGTCTGGTCTCTCTCATTAGCAGGCTAATTCATCAGTCTTAATTTTTACACACAGTAGCAGGTGCTTGCACATCTATTAGCCATTTGCAATAAGTGGTCTGAGTACAGTCTTAAATATAAAGTGCATTAAATTCCGGCAGGGAACATGAGATCAGCATATATGGATAGTAAAGCTGTGTATCTAGAAGCAGAAGTCACAACATGGATAGAAGAGCCAAGGTCAGACCTATTCTGGTTGGACTGCTTTAGGTCAGTGTCCATTTCAGTTCCGACTATGGAAAATGATATGATACTGTTCATCTATGAGCGATTTACACCCCTTCACAAATGACTGAGCCAAAACCTTTGGCAATAGACAAGAGCTGGAAATGACTCACAGTAATGAGTGAAATGATCGAGGTAATTTCATGCCTAGTTTGACAGCAGGTCATCAGGTGCTCCATGGTGAACACTTCACCATAGTCTAACAGCTCAAATTTGACTGAGTCCAGGTACCCAACTCTATTTGTGCTCTGAGTCAGACTCAAGGTATGAAGTAAAATATAATAGCTTAAACCATCTTCAAGGTGTTTCAGTTGAGGTGAACCTCACAAAACCATCCATGCCAGCCCAGCTGACAGATGGCAACTCAGCATTGCATTCGATGACACACCCTTACTATTGATTTTAATGACTGCGAGGCAAAGGGTGCTATGTATTTTTCCAGGGCGCATCTCTTGGTGTACCATTCTTTTATGGATCCTTTCTCACTGAAATTCTGCTTTGAGGATACAATTTCTGATATCATCATGTCAGTCTGGTACAGAGCTATTTAATTTTGCATTTGCTGGTAAACAATTAGAGACAAGAATTTCAGACAATGCCGTCTGCCATCATTTCAGTGTTTCAGAACCACCCTTGATCTCCTTGTCTTTTGCTCCTAGAGATCTCATCTGCGTTTCATTTAATATTTAACAAAGATTCACCCAGCTTCATGCTACCCACTGTCAGATGAAAGTTTGCTTGGTCCCACCAAACACTCCAGCTTTGCCTCACTGTGCTTTGCTGTTTCATCTATCCCTGACTGCCCTGACAGCTCGCTTTACACTCAGTGCTACAGTACCATGTCTTAGGTCAGTCAATATTTCATCACTTCACCTTAGATCCTGTCCTTTTCAATCTTCTAGAGATATCAGGTTGCTTACTGTTCGTTTTATCTTACTCACACGTGAGCAGCTGAGTTTTGCAGTCAGATCTTCATCTCGTTGCTGATCAAAGTCTACTGTTGCCCTGTGCACAGTGGTATTTCACTGTGTGGATGAGGGCGGAGGTGCAGGAGAATTTGAACAAATTTCCCCGTCTTTTTCTAGGAGGAAGCTAGAGATCAATATACAGTTTAGCACCATTTTGGTACTACACATAGACTGGAACAGCACAGATGCTGAGGACTTACAAGTCTGTAGGTTCCTGGGTCTGAACAATGAAAGTACTTCCAGAGCTAAAAACACATGTTCTTTATATCCTGAGCTACAAAAACCTGTTGTCATTGACTTCTTAGAACCTCATACCTTCCAAGTAGGAGTTGTAGTGGTCATCAGCAGGTTGCACTGAGAGTTCACAGACGGGTAATGCATCACCCACTGTGTGTCTGTCCCTCAGTCTCTGAAGAGTCATCACAGAGCCAGAGAGAATCCTTGCTGGAGTGCTGCAAATGGGGAGCAGTTTTTCTACATGTTCTTATGCCCTGAAAAACATCTCTTGGAGAAACATGCTCCTCATCTCATGACATTCATCTCCACAGGGAAGATGCCTATTGTTGACACAAGGATCCAATGCACAGGGTCAAAACAAACATGAGGTCTGCAGGTTGAATGTGCTCCTCCAGGCACCACCAGTGCTAGTACATCCCGACATCCCAAATGCTATCCCATCTGCTAAACTTTGCTTTGTGTCCAGGCTGGACAAAGACAAGTAGGAATGAGGTTTATCATTATGTCTTCCCACCTGATCCACCCTCCCAGTCTCTGATCCTCGTTAGCCCAAGCATTCCCATCAGCATATTTCTTTGAGTTTCATCTCTTCTCCCAGCCTGCATCTTCAAAAAATAAGAGATAGGTAAGAAAAAATGCTTTTTACAACGGAAATTACTCACTTCGTGGGCTGAGGTCTGTTACTTCAAGCATCTAACATTAGTTTACTGATTAATGTGGTACCTAATGAAGATCAGGTTAATTTTTAACTCTTTGAGTGTCCTTGGGTTTTTTTGTTTTCTTTTCTTGAACACAAATGCAGCAATGGATATATGAAATACAGTGGGAAAAGACATTTGTGTGCAGTGCCTTTAGTCTGAGGAGACTTAATGTTAGAATAAATACTGTAGATTCCCTGTGTCATCCATGGAGAGGAACCAGCCGCTCCCTTGTCCTAAGACAGGCCCTCATGACAGTGGGTTGAACTGCTCTGTCTCAGTACATCCCTCTCACCAATGATGATGGAAAGACCATGGATGACTTCTGCAGACCAGACACTGAATTTGTAGGCTAAGAAAATATTTATTGTAATAATACCTTCTTATTGTAGATAATAGGAAATTAGATTAACTTGATCCTACAAATATGGACACCCTAACCATGGGTTATCATTAAAATCAAAACCATGAGACAGCACAGATATTCCTGTTGGCAACAATGTATTTATAAATAGGCAATACCATCATACACAACAAGTATATTTTTTAGGCTTTCGCACTCTAGAGGAATCTGTAGCACCTAAGAAAATTTCCTGCAGCAGGACATTACTCTTGATGGTTCACGACCACATTTCATCCTCCAGTGTTCCTGTGGCAGCCCCTGAAGAAGAAGCCCCAAATCACAGCTCCAGCCTGCCATGACATCTCTTTTAGACCTACATTTCTGATTTACCCAGGAGGAATAACACAAGTCCTTGGCCATGTCCCATCGCTGCCGTTTACTGAGTGCGTGTTGCCTCTCACAACACATGGGTACAGGCTCTTCTTGCCTTACACCCGTGCAAATGCTCTACTCTTCTTTCCCCTGCATTAGCAGAGGATGAAGCTTGTGCAACATCTTGCAGCCCTGGCTTATGTCCCCCAGTATTTACAGCCCCTTCAAGTCTTTACAGCACACCCTCAGAGCACGTCTCCTTTCTGGTTATGAAATAGCTGCTGTTGGCTCTTTTCCCCTAAAAAATAATCCAAGCCCAGAGGGGTCTTTCGGCACCCAGTAGAAAACACTGCTGTCAGAACAGCATTTCTAAATGCAAATTTAGACCCATCTCAGGTCTCTCCCTGCTGGGAAAATCAGCCAGATCTCACTTCTCCTCTTCTCTCCATTACAAAGACCTGGGTGTTTCTCACACCTCTTCAGTGGGGGTGAATGAGAGCTGGGAAGAGGGGATGAGGGTAAGATTTTCACCATCACAATTTTATTTATGAACTAGCCGTGCCTATTCCTTACTGGCAGAAAGATATTCAGCTGGGAAGAATGAGTGTATTGGAGGACTGAGTCAGGGCACTCCAGAGAAAGGCAACAAAGCTGGTGAGGGGTCTGGGGGACAAATCTTATGAGGAATGGCTGAGGGAACTGGGGCTGTTTAGCCTGGAGAAGAGGAGGCCCAGGGGAGACCTCATCACTCTCTACAACTACCTGAAAGGAGGGTGTAGAGAGATGGGGACTGACCTCTTCTCCCTAGTGACAAGTAATAAGACGAGAGGAAATGGGTTCAAGTTGTGCCAGGGGAGGTTTAGGTTGGATATTAGGAAAAAAAAGAATCACTGAAAGGGTTATCCAGCATTGGAATAGGCTGTCCCAGGGAGGTGGTGGATTCGCCATCCCTGGAGGTGTTTAAAAAAGTGTAGAGATGGTACTTGGGGATATGGTTTAGAAGTGGTTTTGTCAGGTTAGGTTAATGGTTGGACTCGATGACCTTAAAGGTCCCTTCCAACCTTAATGATTCTATGATTCTGTGTCTTTTCCTATACTAGGTCTGTCCTTGCTGCATCTTCCTTTGCCTCCCAGCTCCTCCCTCCTCTGCTTGGGATTGCACTTGAAATTTCTCTGCTCTGCATGGTGGCACCATTGGAAAGCAGGAATGAGCTGCATGTTTTCTCCTCAGGTCTTCCTGGAAAGAGTATGAAACTGTTGAGTTTCAGCTCGGCACTGCTGTCCAGACTTACCTTTTTTTCCTGGTTCTACAGCTTTACACTAATGGAGGGTTGGAGTCTCTAGACTGCTTGACATGAGGAGTTTTATTCTCTGTGGCTGAAGAATCACTTAGAACAAAACCCTGAGCTTGGGGCAAGCTTTCTTGATCACGAAAATCTCCAAACTGGAGAATGGATAAAATGAGAATTTTCATCTTTGTGGGCCTCAGAGAATTTTGGGAAGATCAAAGTATCCTTTTCCCTCCCTCCCTCCCTCCTCTGAAGCGATGACCTTATTTATACTCATTTAACTTGAGAAGAAACTGAGTCACAGATTTGTTAAAGAACAAGATTAACAAAAACAGGTATCTGTCTAAAGAGCCAAGTAAGCAGAATTTAGACATCTATATCCATGAATCTTTTTTAAATAAGGCTTGCTTGAAATGTCTTAGTACTTAGGTTCTGGTGTCTACAGTTCATTATTCACCTAATCCTGAGCTAATGAGTACTGAAAGCACCAACCATATTAGATGGGACCCAGATGAAATGCTCATGTAGTGCCAATAAGTTTGAGTTTCATGAGGCATTTGAGCCTTCTGAGGGATGGCACTGAGGAACAGCAGTGACTGCGCAGTCATATCTCATGTGACCAGCTGATAAAAGACGAAAATTAAATGACTTTCCTTTTTCCTTTTCCCAAGAACTTTGTTTTCACAGAAACTGAACTGTCTGGTGGAAAAAAAAAATCTCTTCCGGGATCATTTTTAGAGGAAAGGAGTTCAAAACAACAAACTTCAGTCTCAAATTGGAATGCTTGTTTTATTTATCTTAGTTGCAAAAGTCAAAATGAAAAGAAAATGTCACTTCTGAGTGAAAGTCTTCTTTTTCCTCTCGTGGCATTAAAAAATCATAACCTAACTCAGTCTTATACAGACAGCAACCACAACAGCTCTGTAAAAATGCTTGTCTAATTAAAAAGGGAGGTTTCAAATAAACTAGAGTCATGGATTCATCTGTTTATGGACACACAGTCCCACTGCGCTGCTGCCAAGAGACAAGTCTTAGGAAGTTGTCTCTACCTCACTGCCCTGG
This sequence comes from Ibidorhyncha struthersii, assembly GCA_013398815.1. Lineage (NCBI taxonomy): Eukaryota > Metazoa > Chordata > Aves > Charadriiformes > Charadriidae > Ibidorhyncha > Ibidorhyncha struthersii. The sequence goes on along the minus strand of VZSZ01001128.1, from coordinate 532,432 downwards.
GATCTGTTGGGTTGTCTGACACACCTGTCTGTCGGAAACTCTTCCCTTTCTCCTTTTTCCACATGTTTTCAGTGGCCACTGCATACTGACCTCCATGCAAAAGAGATTGGCAGACAGGTGATCATTAACTGCAGTAATTAGTTTTTACTATGCTGTAAACAGGGAGCCAGGAGGGCTAGGGAGCTGGCTCGTACTCTTGGCATAAGTGGGCAACATGGGACCTTGGGCCTCAGGTGAGATGATCGTGTGACTCCATGTCCTGAGAAACTCTCTTCTCACTGAAAGACTGTGTACTGGCTAGTTGGAGATGTGTTAAAGAGAAAAGAGGAGTCACTAATGGCTGACAAACTAGCTGCATCAACAGACACCATCCTAAAAACATTCTGCAATTCCTGCCAGTGTTTCTTAGTCTTCTTTTAAGAGTTTGCTAGTCCAAAGGGTTAGAGTTTGTTAGTCCAAAACATGGAGGCATACACACACATGTACAAACACAAAAAGGAAGTATTTCTATAATGCATAGGTAGGAGTTAAGGTGAGAACGATACAGCACAAAGGGAAGTGCCTCAAAACAGTCCTACAGGAAGGAGCATCTTTTGGGTGAATCACAAGGACTGCTCATTTCTATTGATTCTTTATCCATTTTCAGATCATAAATTTATCAATGTCTTGAGATATAGCTTCACAAAACAAATCTCTGTAAACTATATTGCCATCACCACGGCTGCCATCTAACTGCCATCTCTGCGATATCCCAAATGGGCAAGTCCCCCGGGGACAGAAGAAGTAGTCCTGAGCCAAGACTGCAACCAGGGAGATGTAGACATGAGGGGAAACACCCTGCAAGACAGCCAGTCACTGCTCAGGTGGGAAAGGAGACGAGCTTCCATGGGCAGAGAATTTCAGGGAAAGATTGGGCTAAAAGCTCTCATGACGGAGTGGGAAGACATGACCTTCTCTGAACTGCAAGGACGACCTTTCAAGTTTTGGGGTGGTTTTAAAACAGAAGACAAGCTTTGGAGTGAAATTAGGAATTGGCCTGTAAGGCACTGACTTAATTTACTGTCAAGTAAATTAGGCCTAAGCACGGTGGTCACTTGTTGCTTCTATTTCCCTCCACCTACGTATTTGCATAGTAGTGTGAGTGCGGTGTGTGTGTGTGTATGTGAGCGAGTGTGCGTGGCAAGGTGAGAGGGAGATGTCAGAGGGTTTCTCTCCTGCAGTCCTTTTGCAGATCCCCTTCTGACCCTTACCAATCTGTTCAAGAACCAGCAGGTTAAGCCATTCCTCTGGGTTCTTCCTTGCCTCACTTCTGCGACACACAAGCTGAAAAAAGGGAGAAGAAAAATAACCTGGATTCACAAATTAATCATGGGGCAGTTATAACCATAACTGTGTTGAAGGCATGTAAAAGGTGAACGTGATGCTAATGTACCAGGAGAGATAATTGTTGTAGAGAGAGAAAAACTTTCATGTTTGTGTAAGCTGAGAGCTTACACAAATGTTACAAACCAGCCCCTTCACATTCACTCAGCCAAGATGAGTGTGACATGAAAGGCATGCAGGAAAAGCCTGCAAGAATTGTCAGAGCTAAGAAGAGCTTCTTTTAATAGAAAAGACTACAAGAGCCTGGCTTGAACTGAAAGCTGAGTAGGAGTATGCCTGGTCTACAGACTCTTCCTCTAGACAAGCAGCAGGGAGGAGGAAGAGTTATTTTAGCTGCAGGATAAAGCTGGCACCAGGACAAAGAGCTAAAAACTCATCTCAAATGCATGTTGGCTGGAAATGCAAATGTTTCTAAGCATCAAAGCCAAAGGAGGTTTTTGAACAGCCTCCCAAAGTACCCAGCAGGTTTGGGGTGGTATGTGACCCACTTGTAAGCAGGACTATGGAAAGGCCATGGAGTTCAAGGAGCAGAAGACTTGGACTAGCTGTACACCTGTCTGAGAAAGACGTGTAAGCTGAATCTCTCTGGGAATGCATTGCAGGAATGCTCAAAGATTTGGAAATTCTCTCCCATATCGTTCCTGCTCTCTTTCTTTTCATTCATTGTGGGTCCTGTTCCACAATGACATGAATCCTTCCCCAGAGTTGGCTGCATTGCAGTGCTGGGTGGGCATATGGGAAGGTTAAGAATTTCCTTTGCAAAATGTCCTGGAGATGTGAAAATACAAGTAAGGGTTTCTTTGCAGTATATAAACATTTGGACTCCACAGTTTCCCCGTTCACAAGTTTGCCTGTGTTTACAGGAAACAAATATTACAACAGTGTTTTCACCATTTCTTATTAGGATTTTTATAATGTTGCTTTTTCATATTTTTTTAAAAAATGTACTCTAAAGTCCATTTATAAATTATAAGTATGCTATTAGCAATGACTACAATAAACCCCTCTTACTTGTGTAAGGTCTGGGTAAACATTTTCCTGCTGCAGAAGCACAGCAGGTGTGTCTCTTTGGAGAGTATCGAAATAAGTCTCAGCACACTCTCTAATCTAACTAACAAACTTAAACAAATTCTGCAAACTGAACAGTTTTAAAGTTCCTCCAAGGAAGATAAAGGTAAAAGTGACTCTCATTTAAGGTGACTCATCTTCACGCTGGACCTGCATCACCCCAAAGAACAGGAGTCCAATCTGGGGAAGGTGGAGATGGTTAATACACTGGCCTGTTTCCATAGGTAAATTGGCCTTTCAATCATGGAAGGAGAAGAAGGCTTTTGCAATTCATCAGATGAGTTTGTTAAGCCTCTGCAAGGGCTAAAAAACAAAACCTGGGCAGTTAAAAGATTGGGTGGAAGGAGCAAGAGTCTCTCACTGTGTGGAAAACCTGAGTAATTTGGTTGTCATTGTCTTCTGTGCAAGTGTCACATCCACCACTGTTATTCAAAAATATGCTTGCAGGGACGTGAAGAAAATTTATATTCCTAAATCTACCTGCTGTGTGCTGAGGGGGAAAAAAATGTTATGGATAGGGTCTTTCATCGCCCAAAGCTTGGAGTTCATCATCATGAAATACGGGAAGGAAAAGGGCAAAGAGACGCTTTGTCTGTTCTTTCTATTTAGGGTGTACACTTCTGAGGTGCATGAGTAACTCTTGCAATGTGGTATAAAGTGTCTGGTGCAATGAGGTCCTTTGCTACCCTACACGCTGCAGGAAGTCATATTACATTCCCTATCTGCAAATAAGAAATAACAGCTTGACCAAACTCTCTAGAAAACATCTTTGCTTTTGCATGATACTGAGTAAGAGGGATGCTGCCTCACCTACAACCCCAAAGCACTGCTGCAAGAAATAATAAGCATTCCGAGATGGAAAATACCTTTTTTCATCAAATCAAAATTTTCAGGCAAACAGTTCATATCTGACAGAACTCTTCAAATCGTAATTTAAACCAGGAAAGCTTGAGAATTGGATTTCAAAGATTTTGGAAGGAGAGAATTTTCAAGTTTAAAAAGTGAGCAGCTTTTATTTTTGGCAGCTATATTGGAAAAACTACTTTGTTTTTCCAACACCTGAAAGGCATTCTGGGTGAAAAATGTAAGGAGTTATGGAAGGAGATTTTTTTTTTAAATGGAAAATCAGGAAGTCTATGTAAAGAAATACCGAAGTATAATCGAGTTCCTTCCAAATCAAATTCATTCAGCTTTTTTTCTGAATCCTTTTGATACGGGGAAACCTCCAGAAATATAAGCCGGATTTGCACATTCCTTCTTTTGCTTATTTGCAAAAACAAAATCTAGCTGACAAGTATTAAAAGCAACAAATTAGTAAAGAAAATAAACCAAAAATATTTCTACTCTCTATATAAATAAATTCCTAAGATATGGAATGGAAATCTGTGGTAGCATTCACTGTGAATATAAATACAGGGCAGTGAATACAAAGGAAGACTTAGATATATTCCACCATGGGCACAGTGACAGGTCTCCCTGGTAAGCCACTCATGTGAAGCAAAACCAGCCTTAACTGTAACTCACCATAAACATAATGACACCCTGACATCTGTTAAAATGCTCTGTAATATAATGCAGCACAAATACAGAGACATACTGAATCGCCATGACACCAGGTTTTGCAAAATCCTCTTCTCTTAGCAGATTAATGTATTAATTCTGTAATGAGGAGCACAGTAGCAATGAATAACGTTTCTATAAAGACATGAGTGCTGCTATGACATGCCAAATCATGACCCGCGCTGTGTTCCTCCAGTGTACCAATTGCTAATTCAACAGAATTTATGGAAGAAAGTTGAATTCAGGGGTCCAACATGTTTTTAAAATGATGCTTATCTCTGACAAGGTTGGAGTGTATAAATCACATGGAGGGTGAGCCGTCCGCATGGAGGCTGTAAGTATTTAGTGTGCCAACACGCAAACACACAGGACAGTGCACAGGAACATAGCACAAGATTTCTAACCTTCCAGAATTACTTTTGGGGACTTTCCCAGATTCACATAGATTCAGATGCTCATTCTCACGCACAGACAAATGCATACCTGGAGCTGTATGAAAGCACCGTCATCACTCCACTGTGATCTACAAAACCCAAGGGCTGGCTCCTTTCTCAGTGGTACAAGTGAGAAACAACACTGGAACAACCAGTGCTCCTACACAGAGAACTGTTTAACAAACTAGAGTGGAGAACTGGGATCCTGATGGCCACATCATTAAAATGCTCAAGAACCGGCACCAAGAAAAACTCATTAATTTTATTGTAACAGAGCCTACAAGAAAAGGCAAGACTGTATGGAAAATGGTCACAATATTTCTTTATTTTTTCTCATAGAACATTTCGGGGTTTCTTCAGAACTGGCATGTTTTTCAGCTGAAATGTAAAAATTTGAGGGCTTTGGTAGAAGGCTGAAAAATGTCAAATGATGGTTTGGGATTGGAGTGAAGGGGAAGGAGAGCTGTTTGTTTTGTTTATTAAAAAAGACAAATCCCCTGAAAGAAGACATTTCTCATAGAAATACCACTTCTTCAAAACCAGCCAAAGGACCCATTTTTTTTTCCGAGATGAATGTTGAGATCAGCCTGAAACTGAGTTTGAACAGCAAGTGCGAGATCTACCTGAGTCACAGGAGGTTCAGCCACCCACCTACCATTTACCTGTTAGGCTTAAATTATGCTTTGCTTAATGTGTTGGCTTTTGCGCAGCTCACTCTGACTCATGTGCCAGTTTCTCTGCAGCTGTGCCTGGACTTCCCACCTCTCTGCAGTCCAGCCATGTGACCCGTCTCCTGCTGCAGCCTCCATGCATCTCATGCAACTGTCCGCTGGAGAGGAAAGACAGCAGGGATAGCTGGTTTCTGGATCTATCCCCCTGCCATATCATGCCAACCTGATGCTTAGACTCTCCTGTCTATGGCTGCAGCACACAGACTGCTCTTATGATTTTAAAAATAGCTATTACGGTTTCGTACATGAAGCTTCAGTCACCTCCGGGAAACGGGGAAAGGAACTGTCCCTCCTGGGGGTTGTCCCCATCTCCTTATCTTCTGTGTCTCCATGCCTCCTCCATGTCTACCTCCTTGCAGAGCATGGGAGGGCAAAAGTATGTGCTTAACACTGACGTGATAATGTCTGGCTTCCACTTCCAGTTACTAGATATCACACAATCTTTGTTGTTAGAGAGCCACTTGCTACTTGTTAGAGAGCCACCTGCTCCCTAGAGACCCTACTCTGCATGCACCGATCAAGTCAGTTCTCAACCTTCTCCTCAGAGCAGAAAGCAGCCTGAACTTTCTCAAGATCTTTATTTGTAATGCATGAGCCTGTGGTTAAGAGCAGGTCTAGCTCACCTAATTCTAACATGACCAATGTGGACTTTACCCAGTTTTGCTGGCCTGGAACACCAAAAATGGACATTATCCCCTTTTCTCTTTTCATCACACAGAAGACCCATTTTCCGGATGGTTACAGTATCCTTCCTGATTTGCCCTGAACCCCTGAATGCCTGCCAGAAGCCTTCACAGCAACTGTGGTTGCGATCCCACCTGAACAGCAGAGAGAAGTCAGAGCGTGAAGTTTTGTCTTCCCCAAACCTGGCAGTGAGAAAAGTGAGTCCAGATTGTGCAAATAAACGAATAACACTTTCTAGCATGGGGTTATGGGGGGTGTCTGGTTAATGACTTCAGCCAGTGGACAGTGCAGTCTGGCATGTAAGATGAAATGAGGGTGCACTACGACACAAAATATTGCCACAAAATAGACTACATTCCAGTCCAGTCCACAACAGTGTAATACAGTGCGCTACAACACAATTGGATGCAATGCAGTTTTTTGCAATGCGATATGACACGGCATGTTAATAGAAGATACAACACACAATATAAAATATATTTCTGTTTGAGTTGAGGAAAATGGCAGGTTTCCCAACTCCAGTTCCTACCCTGTGTTGCTAGAATTTCCCCTTCTTGTATAAAAAGAAATAGCCAAGACGAAACGTGTTTCAAGACTATGGAAAGTAGCTCATGGGGACTGTGCAAGTGATGATACATTGCAAAATGAGGTCTAGTGTGCAGCTGTGGACATCACTGTCATCCATACATCACACCTATTCCTTGACCTGCCGTCAACACCTTTCACTTCTTGACCATATGGAAGATGATTTAGATACCTCCATGCCCCTATAAGCTCTGAAAATGAAAAGGATATCCAGAAAAGCTGACGTGGTCCACTTGCGTAGGATAATATGGCAGAGGGAAAGGTATTTAAAAATTATAGCAGAAGTTGTGGGGGAAGGGAAGTCTTGCAAGGACTGGAACGGATTCCTCTTCTGGCTGCTAATTAGGATTTGAAAAATCTCAGTGTGTTAATGAAGAGCAGTCATGTTGAAATGTCACTTGTGCACATTCTCATTTAACAGACTTTCTTTCTGGTGAGGATTATTATGGGATATTAATGTGAAGTGTATGAAAATCACATTGGAAGAGAAATTCTCTGACTGAAACTGAAGAGCGAGAAGGAGTTTTCTGAATGGTGAAAGTATTAAAAATGTGTTGAATACCTAAACAGGCAGCAAAGAGAAGAAAAATTAAAAGGAAGAAGTAATTGCAAGTAAGTGTAAGACTAACAGGTAGTATGAACCATCATCCCAGGAACCATCAGAGCACCTGGTTCAGTAGCAACATTGTCCTTTTCTTTAATGCTTTTTCTCCAACATCTGCCGCTTTTACTTTAATGTGGAAAAAGGATCAACTGATTGAACTTAGACCCTAGTGTGGTTGGCTTTGACCCTTTAACTCCCTCCCTCCGTGTCCTGAAAGTGCTGCTTTGTTGTCTGCAAGGATCTCCCTTCAAGGAGTTACATTTAAAGCAGGTTGTATGTACCAGGTTTGGTGGGTTTTTAATGAGAAAGTGTCATTTTGAAGTGCCCTGGCTAACCAGAATTGGTGCTTTGGACCATGTCTTCAGTTTCACCAGGGTCATTTTATCTGCTCTTGAGATAGGTGCCAAGAGTCTAGCAAGAGTCTGCCAGAGATTGGGGGACTGATGGCCCAGACTTTTCATTTTATGTCACCAAAGGCTACCAAAAACTGAGGCTGAATTCCTTTGAATGCCCAGCCCATCCTATCAAGAAGTTATCTGGAGGTGAGACATGAGAACAGATTTCCAGACCTGTAACAAGCATACTGGAGGCGGTTGTGTTATGTTATGTTAACCGTTCACCCACCACCATTTGCAGTTCAAAACCTCCCAAAAGTCCTAACCAATAAATATGTAAAGGAGAGCACACAGATGTGCCATTAGTGGTGAGGCTTAATAAAAGGAGGAGTTTGTAAAATAGTCTTCAGGTACGTAAAAGGCTTTTGCTAAGACAAAGGGAACCATCCAGAGTGTGGGTCCACGGGGGATGGCCGAAGAAATGAGAGCCTTTACATTCAAGCATGGGAGACAAGCTTGGAAATTATCAGAATCCTTTGAGCAGGAAGGCTAATGAAACAGAGGAATTGATTGTCGGAAAGGGTGGGAAGTGCTTAGTGCAGGAAGAATAACAGCATATCCTACACAAGCGGATCAGGGTGGGTGGACCTAGGTGGAACTGACCACGCCTCACAGCAAAGCCTGGAATAACTGACCTCAGGAAGTCCTTTCTGTCTCTGTGAATTTTAGTATCAAATTCTAGCTTTGTTTTCCCCAGGGCTTTGATCACTCTCATTCTTCCAAAAGACTTTTCCATACTGTGCCCCCATGCAAGCTGAGAGATCTAATTCCCTCCTTCCCAATGAAGAACTGATAGGTGCACAAGTTCATATTGACACTCAGCAAGGCCTGTTTTCCTCACCAAAACTAATGATGCTACTTAATTTTTTTTTTTTTTTTTTTGTCAGTTAAGGCTCTGGATTATGGATTTTCCCCTCGGGCTGTTGTTCTTGTTCAGGCAGAGGAATCCAGTCCAAAGTCACTGTAAGTATTCGCAGTATATGCGAAAGCAGACCAATCACAGGGGTATAATAGAGCTAAAATGCTTCATATTTTTAGCTGTCCCAACCTAAGAAATCAATAATCCATATCTGGCATATATTAAGATAGCTTCCTTCCATTAACAAATGGTGGATGTTTGTTGCAGATACAATATTTCAGGTTTGCTTATCCGTCATCAGGAAGATTTCTATTGCTTGCTCACTCTGTCTCAAAGGTGTTAACATTTCCTAGTATCTGTACGTACAGCTTTTGGCAGTTGGAGTAAAATGCCTTCAGCTCAACCTGAAGCTCTCCTTTCAAGGTAACTAGAAAAATTGTGAAGTTTCTAAACAACAATCATTTTACGTTTCTCATTTTCTCAAAATCTGGCAGTGGCTAAGAAACCATCTCTCCATATCTCCCTCGAAGACATTAAGAAGAAACTTTTTTATGTTTTGGGGTTCTTTTTTTATGAACAGTGGAAAAAAAATAGTTCAGTGAATGTAATTTCTTGTATGCTGGGTATATTCCAAAGAACAATTTAACCTGAGTTTCTTGGCTTGTATGCATATATATTCATATCCTTCTGTTCCCCTTTGAACTCTACTGGGAGAAATCTGTGCCAATATTGATTGCACCATGACAATTTTCTACTTTGGGAATTCATTGAAATCACTTATAATGGTATAATAGTACTAAACACATTGCTCTTGTCCCAGGAAACAAGAGAGACACCTGCAAGCAGGTGGGATTCCTTGTTTACTGTAGCGTTTATTAGCTGGCACATTTCCTAGACTATGTTTAATTCAGGCTGTTCTGCTTCAATTCACTGGCATAAAACAGAGAAGACCATAAAGCATCAAACCACTAAAAATATATATAGAAGTTCATTTTCTGTAAGCAGTCACTCTGGTACGTGCATCTCTGGGTACACCAAGTGCTGTGAAAGCAACCAAATACAGGTTGAGTTGGTAAACCAAGACATCTTGAGGTACAGCGGTTACCATGGTCATATGTTTTATGCTGCTGTGCAGACAGCCAGAATTGCCACTCAGTGATAGCACCCCAGCGGTGTCAATGACACTCAAAGAAGGGGAAACAGAATTGGGATCACTAAAAATAGCAGTCTCCTTTAAATGCCAGATTTCTTTTCTTTGTAGGAAGGACACAGCAAGGCTCTGAGGGTATCATCCTTCTTAGTCTTTTGTGCAAAACAATCAGTTGGATATTTTTGTTTGTTTTGATAGACCAAAGAATGAATAAAAAGAAGTTGAAGTAGGAACCCTGCTGCTTGTTTTGACAAAGGGCATGGTTAGAGAGATGCAGCAATATGAGAGCATAAGAAATAGCTGCTTCTTTGAGCGTGCTATATCTTGTTATGTGTTGTGTGAATTACTCCTGGATATGGTCTTTGATTGTTAAAACTGTTGGACTTCAAAAAGCATGACCTTTCTTCCTTGTATTTAGAAGATGCTACAACAATGAGTTTACAGAAAGTAGTTCTTTGAGCACTGTTTGTACTCACTGAGACCACTCCAGCCTATGAACAGCTCCACAGAACATTTTGAGTGAGCCCAATATAGGGACGTGCACATATACTGGCCTGTGATGATCCATCCTGTGTCATTCTGGGATGCTTTGGCCTATGCCAACTAGGGTTCTCTCAGGACAAATCCAAGGTACGGTTTAGGGAACAGCACGGGCTAAGGACTATGTCCAGTAGATGTTTTGGATATAGTTCCCTTCTTTTGGGAGGAATGGTGTTTGGGAATACACATGAGCTTAGCTGAGCAGTGTCCTTAGGGACGGAGAAAGAATCCTGGTAGACACAACCTTGTGTTAAGAAGTACAGGTAGTCTCCCCCTTTCCACGTTTGTCCTGCCTATGTACAACTCTCCAGGAGGTGATTTGGTTATTTGACATGGACTGGATATGGCCTGTATGCCACCACGTTTTTACATAGTTTTTGGCCATTCTTGCCAGTCTGTTGCAGGAATACTGTCACCATTGAAGAACAATATGTTAGTTTACAAGATGTCACTTTTAAAAGAATGCAGGTGGTGGATTATCTTGACTCTGCTATTAGCAGAGGAAAAGAGAGGAAGGGAGGAAGGG
>VZSZ01001128.1:492716-521067 GCA_013398815.1 Ibidorhyncha struthersii | reverse complement strand
GAAAGAAAGAAAGAAAGAAAGAAAGAAAGAAAGAAAGAAAAGATTTGTGGATAAAATGAAAGGTTGTTTCTATAATACTGCAGGATCCAAAGCAATTACTCCAGTGAATCATTATTTTTGCATTAGACCAAAGGGCAGATTTCACCTGCTGGTGTCTCACAGGGGCTCGAGCACATAACAGATGAGTCTCTACTACAACACAAAAGAAATTTAAAAAAGAAAAAAGCAAAGCTCACAAAATCTACCAATTAAGAGTCAACATAAATGTACCAAGCTATTCAAATGATTGGGGACCCATGGAGATATTTACATAAATAAACTCACAAACATATACCTTTTGCTACAAAGTTTTAGACACAGTCTAGTACCTGTATCAACACTATTCCTGAAGATTTTTCCAGCTATCCCTCAATCTTCCCTACTCCACAATGCTGAGAGTTATCCTTGAGCTACCAAAATCAGATTCCTATCCTGCCACTTACTTAAAAACCCTGTACACCTCCTGATTTGTCTCTTGGCTTACATCTATAAAGAACAACCTTGGCACGGTTGCCTTAAATAGTAATAGGCAGACGTCACTTATTCTGATAACATCTCAGAGTATGAGACTCGTCCAGCTGAGCAAGGAGGGGTAACCCGCTGACCATCACTAGAATGTAGTAGAACTGGTGACAAGGTGGTTGGAAGGGCTTGGAGAAGCCTTTCAGTGCTGGCGTGATGGAGCCCAGAGCCAGACAGAATTTTGAAGCTCATCTTCCTCAAACTGGAATTAAAGTGAGCACAAAAAAAAGGCATTAAGCTGTCTTTGCATCTCTAAAAGTATGATTTCCTGAATTCAAGCTAGATAAATGTGTTGTTTAAAGAAAGATCTTTGGATCTGCTGAGGAAAAGGGGGAAAAAAATAGGTTTTGGAAAAAAAAGATGTCCTTTGACCACTGTCTTAGGAAACAGGTCCTTTCCTCTTATCATTATTCCAACAGTTTATAATATTTTCTGGATTTCAACAAAAATGCATTTTGGGGTCTCTAGGGAGAAGGGACCTTCCATATTTCATGATGTTGGTCACACATTTTCTGTGAGTTTCCTAGTTTCTACTCATTCTTTCCCACCTGGCCAGGTCTCCCCTGTTTTTTCTCTGTTTTCATTCCACAGATAGAAGTGGAAGAGTTCTTTGACAGAGTGTTCAGCAAATTATTAGTCAAACAAGCTGGTTTTCTTCCAGCTTCTCTCCCCAAAAACTTTCTAAAAGCATAAGCACTGCGAACAAAGGAATACAAGAATTGCTCTTTCACACCAGGGACTCATAACCTCCTTTAACATAACAGCCAGCTAGCTTTTCAGAACAGAAATTTTGCATAGGGTTGCTACGGTGGCTTTTGTTTGTTAGGCACCTAAATATGAGTCTCAGTTTTAACTATCCGTGTACTGGTTTATATCCCCACAGTTTGGCATATTCACTGTCATGTAGACTGGTTTATCATGCTTTCTCCTCATTGATGGGTTTTCTTGCAATCATTTCTCAAGTACCATTTCATATTTTTGCAGAATACCCAGTGGTTAACACACCACAGGTTGGACAACACTGATCTACCAATCATCCAGACCTACAAACTATCTAATGTTACATTCATAAATATGTGCTTTACCTGCAATATGCAGTTATGTTTCTACTAGGATTTCCAAAAAGAGACTAGAGACTTGTCTTTCATTTTAGGGACATTTCTGTTGAAGAAAATACGGTTCTTCATCCTCCATTGAACAGAACTAAGATTAGTGGTCATAGCTTTTCTCTCCTATCCTTTGACACGCAAAGAGCAAAGTAGGATTTGTTATCCTTATTTGAAGAGGTAAATGATCTTACTCACTTTTTTGTGAGTTACTAGAGAGAGAAAAGCAGTGCTATCATGAGTATCTGAGTTAATGAAGCTTATTTCCCTACAGACTTGAGTTTTGTTGATTTTGAAGCATGTGGAAATACAACATCTGAGAACCTTTGAGATTTCTGCTCTTTTGCAGGATGGGTTTTAATTCAAGCAGTGAGTTCAAAAGTTACTGGAAGGACACACAGAAAGGGCAACACACAGAGACATAGGAAATCCAGCTCAAAACAACTTTAGGATAGATCAGACCCTCAGGAATAGGCTTAAAGGACATCCTTGGAGCAGGCTATGAGCAAATATGACCTCCTACTCTGTCTGCCTGTCTTCCATCAGGATATCTGAGCTGTGGTTTGCAGTCCTTGCTGGAGGGTGCCGGACTGTGGTAAGACTAGAGGGATTTGGGTCTAGATCAAAACACCTATAATCTGATGTCTTAATCATAGCATTGTTAAGGTTGGAAGGGACCTTTAAGATCATCAAGTCCAACCATTAACCTAACCTGACAAAACTACTCTAAACCATATCCCCAAGTACCATCTCTACACTTTTTTTAAACACCTCCAGGGATGGAGAATCCACCACCTCCCTGGGCAGCCTATTCCAATGCTGGATAACCCTTTCAGTGAAAAAATTTTTCCTAATATCCAATCTAAACCTCCCCTGGCTTAACTTGAACTGATTTCCTCTCGTCCTAATGTACATGCCAACCACAGTTACCGGAGATCTTGTCAGTATGGACAGCAATGCCTTGAGCTCTAGGTGGAGCTGTCCAAGATCCCTCTATATTCATCATAAAAAGAGCCTCTCCAGTGGGTCATTCCACCCCTCTTAAATTCAGCTCTTCAAGCACTTGGAGTCTGTAATCTATCCAAATTATTCTGATTTGGAATACATGTCATTTTAGTTACAAAAGCATCCAGACTTGGAGCAAAGCCCCACTGCAGTAAGTACTGAACGAACAGATTGTCCCCGCATAAAGCAGTTTGCAAACAGTGTTAAAAGACACAGACAAGCAGAAAGGCATGTTAGCACAAAAAGCAGTAATCTCAGCTCACCATCAATTCCCCCTCTGCTATGGTCTTCTACAGGTATTGGCCATGATGACCATTAAGTCCCCTCACTGACATTCAAATGGTGCCAGGTCTTTAACAAGGAGATGCAAACATTCTTGTGAATGGTAGATGTGGGCCATTACTTGAAATCTAAAATGTTGACAGGAGTCTGAGATAGATTTGTGACAAAGGAAGAGGTTTAATAGCATTTACTGAAGCCATGTTAGACTTTCTAATATTAGCTTTCGAAACTCTGCTTGATGGCATCAGCATCCAGTAGGTCAAAGCTCTGGTGGGATCTTGGCCACAGATATCCTGTGGCGTGGAATTTCACCACCTCGTTACTAAGCATGTGAAAGAGCAATTTTTTCATTATAACAATCTAAAACATAGGTGGTTGCCAAGATCATTTAACCCCCACCTTGCGTATTCACTTTGCATTTGAATATTTTAATGGCTTTGACTGTGCTTATTTAGTGCAGGCAAGGCAAAGTCTGCATGATGCAATCTTCTAAATGCAAAGAGGAAGATAATGTCTATTCTCCATAGCTATCAGGGGTAGGGGATGACATCCTGAATTTAAATTCTAGCCAGTGAATTTATGGTTTAATATTAAGAAAAGACTGCTAACACAGAGGATGGTGAAGTGCCAGAAGTGTTGCTTGAACACAGGGCACAATCTCCACCATTAGAGAGTTTTAGAAGCATGTAAGTAGAAAGTCTGTCAGGAACGGAGTACAGAGAATTGACCCTGCCTTGGAGCAGAGCAAGGATTAGAGGACCTCTTGAAGTTGCCCAGTAGTCCTATCTTCCATGAGATCGCTGAATAATTCAGGTTGAAAGGAACCTCTGGAAGCTACCGGGTCCAACCCCCTCCCACTCCCCACCTGCCAAGATACTTTGAATCAGGTAGCTCAGAGTTGCCAAAATTCTTAATATCTCAAACAAAGGAGCTTCCACAGACTCTCTGGGTGATCTGTTTCAGTGTTTGACCTGTACATTTTTTTGCTTATATCCAGCTGGAATGTTCCTTGATGTAACATGTATGTTGCCTCTTGACCTTTTGATGTTCACCTGCTGGAAGAGTTTGGCTCCTTCTTTTCTGTAGCAACCTGGAAGGAAGTTATAGACAATAAGATCTTCCCTTAACTTTTACTTTTCCAGGATGAACAAAGCCTGTTCTCTCAGACTCTGTTCCTAGAGCATTTGCTCTGGCCCTCCAGTAATCTCAGTGGCCTCCAGTGAACTTGCTTATGTTCATGGTCTTTCTTGTAGTGGGGAGTCCAAAACTGGACAGAGAGCTCCAGATATACTCTCATATGTGTCAAAGACAGAGCAATAACTACTGCGAAAGTGATGGAGCAAATCCAAATACATGAAGAGGAAGGATGATCAGGGCTAGTCGGCTTGGATTTATGAAGGCAAAGTCATGATTTACCAACCTGATAACCTTCTACTGAGCGATAACTAGCTCGGTAGATGAGGGGAGACAAGAGGATATTGTTTATTTTGGCTTTAGAAAGGCTTTTGACACTGTCTCCCATGACATGCCCACAGAAAAACTGGGGAAGTATGGACTAGACTACTTGGATAGAGGTAGACTGAACAGGTTTTGTCCTTCACGTGCTTCAAAACAGTTTCCAGGATTAGCTACTCCATCATCTTCCCAAGGGCTGAGGTGAGACTCACTGGCCTGAGTTACCCTGCTTGTCCTTCTTAAAGATAGGAGTGACATTTGCTTTCTTCTGCTCCTAGGGACCTCCCCTGTTCACCATGACCTTTCAAAGGTAAGCAAGAGTGACCTTGGAACGATATCAGTACTTACGCCCTATATACTTGTGTATGTCCAGTTTGTCTAAGTGTCCCCTTACCTGGTCCTTCTCCACCAAGGATAAGTCTTCCTTGCTCTAGTCTCAGGAGGCAGGGATTCCTGAAGGCCAGTGTTACCAGTAAAGACAGCTGAAGAAGCCCTTGAGGTACATTGGTCTTTTCCATGTTCTTTATTACCGGGGCCCCTGCCCTGTTCAGCAACAGACCCACATTTTCCCTACTCTTCCTTTTACTGCTGATATGCCTGTAGAAAATTTTCTTGTTGCCCTTCGTGTCCCTCACCAGATTTAACTCCAGATGGGCTTTGATTTTCCTAACCCCATCCCTGCTTGCTCTACCAGTGTCTCCGTATTTCCCCTCCACTTTCAGTGCATTCATTGTCTCTTTTTTGTTGATTTCTTCTGCAGACTGAGCCACATGGAGATCTCCAACACAGGGGAACACCACTCCAGCACCAGGGCTCGTACTTGATAGCCCAGCTCGCCAGCTGTTTTGCAGCTATGCCAACTTACACCACATATGGAGTCTTCTTCCATGTGAAAGCATGGAAATGTTTTGTTCAAATAAAGGTAGGAAACCTCACTGCATGGAGCTGGGAGGCAGACCCATTTTTGATGTATCCCACCAAGAAGTCACAAACTTAAAGAAAAAAAAGGAAAGACACAGGATAAGGGCTGGAGTCTGTTTTTCACCATGGGATAGAATAACAAGAGTGGTTTGTTCTGGGTGAGTGTTTATATAAAAGACCTGCTGGGTTTTATGCCATCTCATATATAACAAGAAAGATACCTGTGCCACCCTGCACCCCCAGAAATTGGGGTCTCAGACAGAGGAAGGGTTGGGAAATTGAAGGAGTAGGATATTTCCCTTGGTTTTCTTTTGAAATGTCTTGTCAAAGAGAAACTTCTGAATCACATTCTTTGTGGGGAAAGATTCCTGTATTGGGACTTGATCATGCTTTGCTATTGTCCCATATCTTTTTAGGCCAAAAGCATCACCAACCTAATTTGTCTTTCAGCTTCATCATCTTCTCCTCTCACCTTCCACCATATTGCAACTTTTTGCAGCATGTGACCTCTCATGTCAATGCTCTGAGCCATGAGAATGTCAGCAAAGGGTGCTGGAGTGCAAATGTTAAAGTCTGCCAGCAAAATCTGGAGCTTTGGATTTGCTTGGGTTTGCTGGATCTATCATCTCTCTCTCCATGGCCTCCAGGACATCAGGCTTGTATTGTCAAGGGCAGCTACATCTTACCGAAGTGTTTAAGGTATTTAACCACTGATTTGAGACTACACTGTGAAACTGAAGAGAGCCACTGCAGCTTTACCCTTCTGGATTTATCAAATAAACTGCTCTTCTACGCTACAAGGCTCAGTCATGTGGAGCTTCTCAGAGTCCACCTGACGGGTTGGCCCTGGAAACCACTTTCCCTTCAGCACTGATACCACTTGCAGACCCCTTTTGCATAAAATAACCACCACTTTTGAAGTAGTGGCCTTTAGTCTTTCCAAGACTTAGCTCCCCATCTCTGTGAGGAGGCAGAAGTGCCTTTCCTTTGCTTCTCCTGTTTACACAGGTTGTAATTTTCTCCTTTCCGAAGATACATTTTCACAGTAACTACACTTACAGGACTTCTAGCAAGGACTGTTAGCACCTCTGACTTGGAAAGTCCCTGAACTTAAGATTCCTGGACACTGCTTATATGTTACTTCTATTTTTGCCCAATGCTTATGTTTGTCCCTGGAAATCTGCAGTTGCTTGTTGGATCCTGGAGACAGGATATCGTACCCAGTTGAACCCAATATGATGACTTTAATGTTCTGTAGTATCTTGACCTTGGATGACATGCTTGAGAGACATGTTAACTACCATAATAACAATGACAGAAGGTGCATAGGTAATGATCATATGCACACTTACAGGCACATTCAAGTTCAACTCTGAAATATTTCCCAATGGGCAGTAAAAGACAGCTCAGTTTCTCATGTTCTGATTTATTCTGATGCCTTATTCCTTTTCATCTCCATTCATCAAGGCTTGAATGGGATACCAGCTTTAATAGATGCTAATTAGCAACATAAACCATCCACCATGCGAATCAATAGCAGAATAATAGTGAAAAAAAACCTGTCATAATAACAGTTGGGTCCAATGACTGAAAGGGGGAAAATGCAGTTGGATTCATAATACTTGAGTGCAATTAAGAAAGAAAGGAGAAATGATTATTTTCCTCATGTGAATTATAAGCAATTAAGCAGGGCATATAATAAACCTTGGGACTGAAATCACTTTGGCTTTCTTGTGTCAGCTCCTCTGCTCCACACTGTGTTTCAGGGGGCTGCATTAGCTGAAACACAGTTGGGTGTGTTTATTGTCAGCTCTTGTTTGATTATGCACTCGAACAGGAAAGCACAGCTCTGACTAGCACAGATTTACTACAAGGAGAACTGGAAACAGGAGACACATTCTGGATTCCGTTCATGGCCATCATTTCAGTGGGTGCAGATGTTTTGCTTTTGCTTGGAGGATTGGTATGTGGTAATTGGGCAAAGAACAGTAATTAGTCAGTATGTGTGGGAGGTGATTTGTCTGGATACCACTACAGAAAGCTAAGGGAAAAGGTCACATAAGGCAGAGAGGCTTGAGCAGACCATATGAACTCCCCTTAACTGGCTGGACAACTGGTCCAAACAGCAATGTCAGCACTGTAAACACCTGAAATTTGTAGTATTTTCTTCCCTCTAGATCTTTCCTTCTCACTTGACTATTGCCACCCATTTGAAAAAAAGAAGCATTTTCCGGGGGGGTGGGGTGGGGGGGGAAGGATCTCTTCTGAACATACTACAAGATTGCACGTGTATACCAGACCGTATGATGGGATTGCACATGCGTAGCCTGTCCTGTGACTAGATATACACACACAACGTGAAGAAGACAGCTGCCTTTTGTTACGGTGTGTCATGTGAGCATTTTTGTGGCTGTGGGATGACAGGGTACTTTGGGTTGCTCCTACCACAGGCTGATGCAAAGGGTGACATAACCCAAATCTGGCCTAAATCTAAGTTCTGTCTCATGGCTGGGGGAGACCATTGGGAAAGTGGCAAGGAGCACGCTACGGCAGAGATTATTTTTTCCTAAATTTGGACTGGGCTCACGGGGAAGAGGTTAGCAAGCCTGTCTCTGAGTAGAGGAGAGAGAAAACAGAGACATCTTCTGTCTTGGGATTTTCTGTAGAGTCAACAGGAACAGAACTGAAGAGCTGGAGAGAGCACTGTTCAGGAGTAAGGTTCACCTTACAATGTTTTCACAAGAGCTGAATTTGTGTAAAGGAGTGATTATCTCCCTCCAGCATTACCTGTAGTTAATGACCTACTGGATGACCATTATATTGTAAGAGTACTGTTAACTTCTCTGTGGTTTAAAGAGGTTTTCACTTTCTTCAGGGAAACAGGACCAGGCTTGTTGACCACTACAGGGGTCTGACTATCTGGGAAATATGTTCTCAAGTATTATCTAAGTGATCAGTGTTTTAAGATGAACATGTTTTGTGCCTGTGGGAAATATGTTCTCAAGTATTATCTAAGTGCCCAATGTTTTAAGATGAATGTGTTCATGCCATATGCTAACTACATAATTTTAAGTGAGAAAACCAGACCATTAACTGAACTTCACTTGGACACAAGAGTGTCCTG
This sequence comes from Ibidorhyncha struthersii, assembly GCA_013398815.1. Lineage (NCBI taxonomy): Eukaryota > Metazoa > Chordata > Aves > Charadriiformes > Charadriidae > Ibidorhyncha > Ibidorhyncha struthersii. The sequence goes on along the minus strand of VZSZ01001128.1, from coordinate 512,613 downwards.
AAGTCTTTTGGTTGAGAGGGGATACCTCTTTCAGTGTATTTTTACTTCATTCAAAGTGCTGGCCATGCTGCACAAATCCACTTCTGACTTCATTTTGACTTCAGGAAAACCAAAAAATTCCTGTGAATCCAAATGTTAAAGTTAATCAGAAAAGGGACAGCTTTTGCTGTGGAGTATTTCAAGGTGGTGTCCATTTAAAAGGTGTTGGAACAAGCATAGTCCATGTGTCTGTCTGTTTGGCTGTCTACCTACCTACCCGTCTGTGCAGCTATTTTTCCTCAAGAACTTCAGAAAACCTTCTGGAAAACTTTGCATCACCTTGGTTGGGGGAACCTCACACGTCATACCACCAGAAAAGAAATATCCCCCCTCCCCGATGATGCAGCCTCCTGACAGCCAGATTTGGCAAGTATGATATTAATTTCCTATAAAATTCCCTGCGAAAAGCACCAGTTCCCTATGTGAATGTGTGTATATAAATATATATTTTTTGTGCGTCTCTCTATATATACATACATACATATACATATATAAAGTCAATAAGGTGCTGAATAAAGTTTTGGGGAGGATGGCTTTCTCTTGCAGTGATTGTTGCTCTGGGGAGTTTGACCAATTCCTTCTCTACCATTAACTCCCTGTCATTTGGCCTTCATGGACCTGTTTTTGAGGTGTCTCTAAAATGGATTCAGTGTGCCCAGAGGAGCTCTTGGAGCCCTCCTGCCTTTCCCAGGCATCAGACTGGGCTCCAGCCACAAACCTTTTACCATATAATCCTTTTTATTAAAAATAAGACTACAGACGGCGTTGCTTTCCGAGTCAGCCACTGAAAGCCAGAACTATTTTTTTTTAATCATTTCTATTTTTAAAAAAATGTATGATGAATTATGATCAGATATTCTGAAAAAAAAACCCGCAGATATTTCTGGAAAAGGCCAGAGTTCTCCACAAAAAGATAAAGTGTTTAAAAAGGCCATTATATAAATGAATGTCTACAGTGGAATACATTAAACTCTTAAGCAATTCAGGCTATACTTTCTTTCACTTCCCACTGCTCCTAATAATATTCTTTGTTCCACTCTAAACCAATCTTTCTCATTCTTTGTTGTTTTTACATTCTGCAAATGCTTGTAGACAGTTCTGGTCCCCTTAGTCATAGATTAGACAAATTGTGCATATTGTTTCCTTTTAATCTCGTCTCCCTCCTGACTTTTTAAATACTTCTAGTTGTTCTACACCATCCTCTGCAGTTTACCAATACTTGCTTGATATTTTGATGTGCAGAACTAGCACGATTCCACAGTGGGAGTCAGATGACACCGGTACACTCAGTCCTTTCTGTTCAGCAGCAGTTTTGGGAGAAGTATCTCATTGCTGTTTGCACCAGAGCCCACGATTTTGAGTAAGCTGTTGCAAATAGATCTCTAATTAGAGACGAGGCTTGGGCCTGGTGATTCCTGGCACAGGGCTGGTGTTTGAGTGAAGAGGTCTGCAAGAGGAGGATCAAGGGCTTGATCTGGACTCTGTCTTTGAAACTAGGTAGGTGCAGCGTGTCTGGATGTGTCATCAGATAAGAAGGCAGGGACAACAACAATATTCCTGCTGTAGCCTGACCATGACATCGAGACTTTTTTTGTATTCACACTTTGATTTGAGCCCTTGCAAGCCACCAACAATCTTTATTTCCGTGAAGTAATGCCTTTGGTCAAAAGGAAGACTTTTTTTTTTAACTCAAAGCTTGAAATTCACCACTCTCCTGACATTAGCTCTGTACTCTTTTTTTCTCCCCCCCTTCCCCTCAGCAGAAAAGGTCCTTCGGTAATGCTGTCTAATGGGAGGTGCACGTCTGAGAAGGCACAAAGTGCTGCTGCATTGTATTTATTAAGAAAGTAAAGGTGGGATGATTCATTTTGTTCAGTTTCCTTGCCTTTCAAGAAAAAATGGTTTTCCTGCTCCTGTTATGCAGCAGTGAGCACCTTTGTTTGCTGGGCTCCTCTCCTTGTCTGGAAGGAACAGGGGACTCAAGAACTTGCTACTGATTTTTAAAATGAATGGCGAAAGAAATCCAGGACCTGGGACTTGATTGCAATGGTGATAAGCTACGGCCAAAAAGGAGCGTGTGACTGAAATCTACCTAAAAGCAGTCGTTTCTCAGCTGGTTACCACCTTTCACCTGAGACACAGCAGCTGACCAGGTGGACACTTGTCCTTTAAAATCGGAAAACAAACCTTCAATATGGTTTAAATTTCCTACTTGTACTTCCATTTCCAAAAGACTGGGTATACCTGTGGCCACCTTTCACACCTTAGCTTAGCCAGGCAAACATGTATAATGTTTCTGAAGCTGTGAAAAGCTGAAATCAGGACTCAATACTCTTGGTGATTATTAAGCAGGTATTTTTATTGCAACGCTGAGCACACAGGGGATCACTCCTCCTAATGTGCACGCCGTAAAGTCTTAGTTACACAGCTTATATACATGCCATAGATACATATTCACAAGGTTTCCAAGAACTGATTACCATAGGTTACCGCCCTCCCCAGCATGGGCACTATAGTCTCTAGGTGGTCCTTCAGAAACTCCTGGTAGTCGTTGTTTACTTCGTTTATCCCTCTTTATCATTGTACTCTCTTGGTGAACTGCAGTTCTTTGTTCCTTATCTGGTTGCCAAAGCTGCCGAGCTGGTTCTGGCTCATTGTGTCTCAATGGTCTCAAGATATCCTATTCCCTTTGTTGGGTGACAGTTGTAGTTTCACGCCCTGTTCTTTAAAGATAAAGCTAGCCTTAAAGATAAAATAAGTTTCCATTGGGTCCTCTCTTCATTTCCAATCACGGTAACATTGCTCAGATTGTACCTAGACAAAGTGCATTGCCACAGCTCACGCATTTGGCAGGAAAAACATGCAGTTGTTTTAATAACCCCTCTTTTTCTGACAGTTGAGTGAGCTAAATGAGATCACAAAGGGGACTGGAGAGCACCATTGCTGGTTCAAAAAGATTCTGTAAGAGCAGTGGGAGGAAGCAGGGGGATGTGGAAGGTTTCAGGATGTTTTCTGGAGACTGAGAGCTGATAAATTGTCTCAGGTCATCTCATCCAACTGAACCCAAAGGAAAATGAAGCAGTTGTCACTGACAGCTACTGCTGTGAGATATGGGGTTAACGCTTCCACTACCAACAACACACTAACACTGGAGTGTTATATAAAAGGCTATCAATAAAAAAGATAATCTCACAGAATTTGCAGCATAAAAGTTATGAAATCACAGATACATTAGAAAAAAAATATTTAAAAAGATAGTTCTGAGTTTAATTGCTGCAGCTGCTGATTTTTGATTTGTTGCCTTGTTTAGGTTTGAAGAGGACTTCTGACTTGCCTGCGTGTCTCTGGGAACAGTACGAGGCTAGCAAGTTGTCTTCCATCAAGCGTGTCCTTTGAGTGAGAGGAGGACTTCCTCATGCAGCTGTGGCTCTCCTCAGCAGTCCTTGGTGAGCAATGAACAGCCTGAACAGTTATGGGTTGGTTGCATGAACTCAGCAATGAAGCCAGTGGTGAGAGCTTTGCAAGGCAGACATAAGGTTGGTGGTTCTCTGCTTACTTACCCACCAGTAAGCGTAATACCATAAACCAACAAAATGAAGCGGGGGGGAGAAGAAAAAAAAAAAAAATAGAGTCAGAAAAAAGAAGAAAGACAGTAGTTTCTGGCATTTCCCCCTACCACCTCCTTTCTTTTTCTTTTTATTCCCTGCATAAAGTGCTGGAATTTGTCCAACATTCTTTGGATGAGTCGACACTGACATATGCAGGAGCTGATGTCTGTGTGAAGCAACTGTGGCTTTCCTCTCATCTAAAGCTCAGTGCAGGAGGGAGCAACTCCCCAGAGATGCTCTGAGGAAGGTCATCTGCTGGCTTTGGGAGAGGCAGCAGGGGAAAAGTGGGGCTTAGCTGGGACAAGAGAGGGGGCTGAGGAAATTCGATTTCAAATTAATTGAGAGGAGATCTTATTCCCAGAGAAAGAAAAACTGAGGTAAGAGATGAATCTTTTCGAATAGCAAGAGTGGCTAATAAAATGTATCTGAGAAAGAAAAAGCCATGTAAAATAAATTTTCCTCTTTATGCATCATATTTTAAGGAGATTCAGTGGTAACAAGCTATTGCATGGTCCTTGGCACTGGTGAGGGTCTTCACAGGCTGGTGGAAGAAGATGTAATATTTAAAGAAGGGAACCCAAGGCAGAGGGTAAGAGGGCTGATAGGTAAGTTTGGCCACCCTGAGAGGATCTCAGGCCAAAAGCAAAGCCCAAAAGAGAGGATCTGAGAGACAAAGAAAGAAGACGATGTGCTAAGGAATTATAGGGGCATGGCTGAAGGTTTGGAGGTTGACCTGATGGCCTGATCTAGCCTGGGTTCTCTCTCATCCCTCACCTGTTTATATTTATATACATATATATGTGTATATACGTAATTATAGAGGATTTATAGTTATACTATTATAAATATATCATTGCAAAGGAACATTTCAGCATCTTTAATAACTTTATCCTGCTAAAGGATTTCCCAAACTGGTAAGGAAATTAGTTCAAGATGTCTCTAATTATCAGCTGCTTCTGCCCACATTCCTGGCTAATGAAAAGCCATTACATGGCTGTGGTTCATATGGTCCTAAGCCCTGGCTAATGGACCGTGATGAGAGGCAAAGGACGTTTGCTAAAGCTTGGCATTGCAAGTGCACCGCCTCATGAACTTTTGACGGATGCAAAGTACTGTTCTGTCACTGTCTGTCACAGGGATATGGCCTTAATGACACAATCTGTTGTCATGGTGCCAACATGGTGTCAACAGTGCCTGAGAAGGGAATCAAACACCAGGGAACTGAGTACCAACCTGCCACCAAACCAATGTTCCTTCTGCCTTTTATTAGTTTAAAGACAGATACGGAGAAAAAGAACAGGAAGGCAAGTCAGGGGCCCTAGATGTTGACTTGAAAGGTAAGCTGGTCAACTCCTGCTCCCTGAGCTCTTTGGGGACCAGTGGCATCTGGATGTGGGTGGACACTGGTGACTAAGAAAGGTGTTTTGCAGAGCTCCAGCTGGTGAGGAATAAGCTGCGTGAGGCTCAGAGTAGCAGAAATAATGCCAAGGAGTTTCCATTGGGTAACCGGTGTACATTTGGATTGCTTTATATGAGAGTAAACAGCCGGCACAAAACAACCTGCCAACTTCCCATCAACACTGTGTCCTTTTAAAGCATTACTTTTGTATTTTAACAGCTTCACATGCTTCTAGGCAGGATCGTGTAGCAGTTTTGAAATCAGTGAGACATTTGCCTTTTCCCTCTCACCTTGCCCGCCTTTGGATTGGCACAGCTCCACAGCTCAGGTTTTATGCCTATGGATCTCTCTTTTTCGATCACGAAAATAAATGCCACTTTGGCTCATCCTGGCTGGAGAAAGGAGAAGGGGCAGGGAAGTGTCTGATACCCATGCTGGCAGATGAGTCATGAACTCGAAAGGAGATTTTAGAGGATAGGGGCAGCCACCACCTACTAAGAAAGAGCAATGGCAGAGCTAGAGTCCAAGGTCAGATACCTCCAAGGAGAGCTCCTTCAAAAAAGGACACTCATTTGGAGGGACATCTCCAGGGTCCTATGTACCACAGCAATCAGTACAAAAATCAGAATGTGTGTTAAATACTCATCCCATGTCCAGCAAGTGGGATCTTAAAGCAGGAGAGAAGACACAGCTCTTATCTCCCATGTGAGATCCATGCTGGCTGGGGCTGATCAGGAGACACCAGCTGCCTGGGGTTCTCTTTCTATGACTGGGACTTTGCAAGTCTGAGGGTGTCAGACTGTTACCGTCTATCAGCTTGGGAAGGTCCAAGCAAGAAACTACCATTTTAGGTGTAGGCTGTATTGAATTGTACTTCTGTAGGAATCCCAAAAGTTAAACTAAGACAACGCAGGTGTGTGCTGGTCCTCAAACTAATTTTGATGATCAAAAATACCCTATTTCTATCAGTGAAGTATCTTCAACCAAGCTGCTCAGCTGCAAGTGGAAAGTCAATGATGAATGAGCCAAAGAAAGCCCATTTGGTGACGACAGGCCCAAGGACCATTCATGAGTTGTGGCTCCCAGGGAAGTTTTTAGGCGTATTCATAGAATCATAGAACAGCCCAGTTTGGAAGGGACTTTGAAAGATCATCTGGTCGAACCTTTTGTGGGGAAGGGAGCCTAGGTGAGACTGTCTAACACCCTGTTCAATTGCATCTTGAAAACCTCCAGAGATGGGGACTACACCACGTCCTTGGGGAGGTTGTTCCAGTGACTGATTGTTCTCACTGTAAAAAAATTCTTTCTTATATCAAGATGAAACCTGTCCTGGTGTAACTTGTACCTGTTGCCCCTTGTCATCTCCATGTTACTCCTTGTGAAGAGAGAGCCTCTGGCCAATTTGTAGCTGCCCTTTAAGTACTGGAATACTGTGATGAGGTCCTCTCAAGCCTTTTCCAGGGAGGAGAGACCTTACTCCTTCAGTCTTTCCTTACAGGGCAGGTCCTCCAGCACTCTGATCTCCTTATTGACCTTCCTTTGGACCTTCTCCAGACTGTCTGCGTCTTTCTTGAATTGTGAGGATCACAGTGGGACACAGTACACCAGCTACAGCCTGACTAGAGTAGCATGATCATATCTCCATCTTTGCTAGGAGTGCTCCTGCAGACGCAGCCCAGGATCCAATTTGCCTTTCTTGCTTCGGCAGGTCAATGCTCACTCATGGGCAGCTGGTTGTCCACCAGGACTAGGAGGTCCCTTTCAGATAGGCTGCTCCCAGCCATGCAGCTCCTAGTCTGTACTGGGCTCTTTGGTTATGTCATCCCAGATACAGGACCTTGCACTTGCCTGTTAAACTTCATACAGTCCTAGCTTGCCCACTCTTCCAGCTTGTCCAGGTCTCCCTTCTGATGTGTCTGTATTCAACTCATGCTCCCACTGCTAGGCAGAGATATGTCACTTTAATTAGTTAATGCTTATTAAGAGAAAGACTTTATTTCAGAAGGCCCCCTTATTGTTTCCTTCATTATTTGGGGGAGAGGGGAGCAGGAGGTTTATTTATTTATTTTTTTAAGACATGGAGTGCTTTAAGTGTTCATCAAGAGATGTAATTAAGCCAAAGACACTTGCTTACAGATTTCCGGGGCCTTATCTGCACAAGAAGACAGGGGAGAGGCTGCTTTGCTTCAACCTGTAATGTTGGCTGTCTCTAAATCACAGCCCTGTACAAAACAAGTTGCAGAGGAGAAGTTTCCCTTTGCAATAAAAAGGTTGTGTTTTTTTTTTTCCCCCCACATGGCTCCACCTGAGCTAGGAGCACCAGAGTCACCTGTCTACACCGTTGCCCATCAGAACATGACCAGGATGTTGGGATGCCACTGCCAGACACCCAGGCAAGGAGCGACGGACAGCACCGGGACTGGCTTGTCTGTTTATGAGCGTTGCTGCCCTCTCCTGGCTTCAAAGCATATAAAACCCTAGGAAATCGGTTCAGGAAGGACGAGGATGACAGCAGGGTATGCAGGGATGCAGGGCAGATGGGTGATGCCCAATCTGCTGCTGCTTTTCGGGGAAAGGGGCTCATCCACTCTGCCTGCAGATGCTCACCTAAAATCATCACAACCTCAGGGTTCCTGCCGACCAGCTCTTATTTTCTAGGGGTTCTGTTGCTCTATAGGAATGGCAGAATACATCTGCAGAGGTCTCACAGGCTCATCTGAGATTGGGAAACCGGGGCTGCACGTGGGTCCTCATGAAGGTGGCACTTTTGCCCTGCACCAGTTTGCACGAGGTTTTGCACAGCTGTCAAGCAGTGGAGCTTCATAATGACTTCACAAGCATGCAGCAAGGTATTTAGAGGATTTCTGCTGCCAGCAACCACTCTCTGCCCTAGAACATGTCTCTTCTCCTCTCTGGGCTTCTCTTCCTCTGTTGCTGAGTCTCTACAACTGCAAGCCATGTCTAGAAGACCAAATAAAATGAGCAGGCATCTGTTCTTAATCCCTGAATGAAAGTGTCTTAACAGAGATTTGGTTCATAGGGACAAATTCTCGCCCTCCCTTTCACCCTCAAATCAGAAGGTCACATCCCTAGCACCTCCCTGGACTTGTCTCTGGCCTAAACTAACTTACAAACTAGGTCAGAACATCAACAGAGAGTGGTTGGCAGGGGAAAACCTTTGCAAAACATCCTGAGGGATTTGCTTCCAACACTGTAAGAGGAAATGTGGAAGTCTTATTTGGGTCTGACAAGCTGTTGGCTCAGAAAAATTATACATTTTCTGAACTGTTAATATGAGTCTCTGGGAAGATGTGCGTGCTCTCCAACTCACATGGCATTATCTCTGGAAGATCTTCCCAAACAAGTGACTTTGCCCAAGGGAGCAAGGTTACCTGGTGCTTGTGCACCAATGTAGCATGAGGAAGGGGGGCGAAAGTGCCCTGCTGTGGTGACACATTATCCTTTGGCAGTCTGTCCCTGATGTTACTTAGTATGGAAATGTCCAAATCTTTATGGAGTTGGCTCTCACCTTAACAAAGCCCACCTCTGTGGAAGGCAACTTGATTAACTCCATCTTGGAAACCCTTCAGATGAAAACAAAAGAGCTGAAATCCTCTCCCTTTCCTTTCCTTTGTGAGGAAAGAAATAAAACTAACATTTGGAAATAAACAACCAGCTACACTAACGATCATTTTATCTTAAATCAGGCAACTAATACAAAGTATCCTACACACACTTGAACCACCCTGAATGAAGGCCAGTGAAAAGAGAAGACAGCTCTTTAAAAAAGAAGAGAGGCAAGTGGATAAATGATAGCTAATCTCATGAAGAATGAAAGAAAAATGAAAGGGCAGGTCTGGAAAATAAGGAAAGCATCTAAAACCTATTAAGGAATGCTTAGACCCTGAAGACCTTTGTATATGAATCTGTATAGAGCCTGCGTCTCTTGATCTGAGTATGAGTCATGTCTCTAGCCTGCAAACTTAGTATTTTTTCTCTCTGAGTCAAGTGTGCCTTTCCAAGAAGGTTTCTTCACTGATCCCAAGTGCAACTTGTTTTCTTCCAGCACACTTGCTTCTTCAAGTGGTTTGTAAATAAGGGGAGCAAATTTCTTCCTGCTGCAGATATGAAGATTTGGAAGGGATGCAGAGCAGTCCATGTCTAATGGTGGGTCAGCAGAAGTCAAACCCATCTCTCTCTGGGTTTGCTCCTTTACCCACCAACACACAGAAAATGCCAAGTGCTTCTGTTCCTGGCAGCACAGCCAACAATCGTGATTCCTTGGAGCCGAAAATAGGCCGATGCTGGCAGCAGCTGATGCTTTTGCTCACAGTTCCCAACTGAGTGGGCTACCTACAGAAAGCAGATGGCCAGGGAGGAACTCCAGCAATTTGCTACAAAACAACTAAAAGTCCCCTTCGCCCACTGCTCTGAGAGCTCACGGTTTCGGGACACCTAGTGGGCAAACCAGGCACAGTGACTTGTGCGGAAATAAATCCTTCAAAACACACCAAATAAACTGGGCCCAGAGAAAGATAAACATAGGTCTAAATGGGCATTGCTGTACAGATGCCCAGGAAAAAAAAAAGGAAAGAAAAAGAAAAAAAGCAGGTTTGGCTCCTTTGAAGGAGTTATAACATCAGTAATCACTCCAGGTGGAGACAGGGAAGGAAAGCAATCTTGTGGAGAGGGCAGGTGATTTGAGAAAGACCATACATCAGGTTAGCTTGATAGAGCCAATGATATTCAGCTTCAGCCCTCTTCAACGGTCTGTCCTGTCTCCACACTGGAAGGAAAACTGAGCTCTCTGAACAGGGACATCACCCACAAGTGCCAAAGAAAGGAAAAAAATTCCTAAGAGAGACATATGTACTTAATTTACATAATCAGAGAGAGAAACCAGGAATGTTCCCTTACAGGCAACGGGTGCCACTGGAAGACATCGCTAAACTGTGCAATGTTTCTGCATCAGTCATTAGAGATAGACCGGAAAGAACTAAAATCACTTGCCCACTCATATGTTTGTAAACCATTTTAGTTTTATCGCCTTAGTTTAGACTACTTCCTTAGGATGAGGTGCTTCATTTCATAAAAGTGCCTAATTTTCTCCATCTCCTTAAAATAACCCACCTCTAGCCATTTATTTGGATTAATATGTTAACATCCGGCCATTGAGATGAAACTCAAATCTCAGTTGAGATGAAACTCATCTCTATGGACCAGAGCATACAGACCTACCTGCTTAAGATCTTTGCAAGCTTTAGTGTAAGGCCATGCTACCTTTTACTGAGCTGCTTACTGAACTCAACAGAGGGAAAAGAAAATGACTGAATACAAGATGGATTTGAAAGTCTGTGGTCCTCCAGTGTTTTGTGGTGGAGTGGAGGAGGAGGAGAGCCTAAACATGATGCTGCCAGTTGAGGCTTGTTCTTATAGTAAGTCAGCAGTTTTGCAGATTTCTGAAGACACGAAGGATGAAACCAGTGATAAGGTAACGCAATGAAGCGAGAGAAGTCCAGTTTCATTCTTCAAGGACCCCACTGTGTGGACATCAAATCCTGCCTTGATGATCAGAGGGCTGGAACACCTCTCCTATGAGGACAGGTTGAGAGAGTTGGGGTTGTTCAGCCTGGAGAAGAGAGGGCTCCGGGGACACCTTATAGTGGCCTTCTAGTACCTAAAGCGAGCCTACAAGAGAGCTGGGGAGGAACTTTTTACAAGAGTATGTAGTGATAAGATGAGGGTTAATGGCTTCAAACTGGAAGAAGAGAGATACAGATTAAATATTAGGAAGAAATTTTTCACTCTGAGGGTGGTGAAGCACTGGGCCAGGTTGCCTAGAGAAGTTGTGGCTGCCCCATCCCTGGAGGTGTTCAAGGCCAGGTTGGATGGGGCTTTGAGCAACCTGGTCTGGTGGGAGGTGTCCCTGCCCATGGCAGGGGGGTTGGAACTTCATGATCTTCAAGGTCCCTTCAACCTAAACCATTCTATGTTTTTATGAATCTATGCTTCTATGCTCTTTCTTTTTTCTGTCTTCTTTTATCTCTGTAAGTATGTCTAAATACCCTCTCTCCCTTTTCAGGGGCTTTAATATATATCCACCCTCTTTCCTTTTCTTCTCAGAGAATTACTTACCTCATTCTTCATCCTCCTGTAAGGACTTAGGAGCAAAGTATATTTGTTCAAGTTGCAAAATACAAGTTTTTACTTCTACCCAAAGATTTTCCCCAAACTACGTAATTAAAAGAATCCCAGGAGCTTGTGTTTGCTTTCAGAGATCACCTCACTGATTGTTGCTGTGTTGTCTTACTTTGCTTTCTGAACCTGGCTGTTCCTTCCAGAGCTGCTTCTGTTCCAGGCTTCCTGAGTTGTAGCACAAAAGAAAAAAAAATTAAACAAAATAACTTTCTCCTTTGAGCCAAGCACAAATTAGGCAACTGAGCAGACAAAAATGCTCACTGGTCCAGGGGAGAGTGGAGTTGTAATCTAAATTACTGTAGAACAAAAGCATCTTCCCCACTCTGTTCTCTAATTTAAACATTGTCTCCTTTCTTCCCTTTTTGTTTGACTAATTCACTTGCCTTTGGTCTAAGGGCAGGGAAATCTCATTTGCATATTTTAGAGGACATTAATTACAAGTCCTTTCACTTCAAACCCTGATACTCCTGCACTGACTAGGGGCCTCAGTCTGACTTCAGTCCTGGTTCCTCAGAGGGTCGTTAATTATTAAGCCTGTTGAATTATACCTGAACATAATGAGCTCAGGAATGAGCAATGCCTCCCTGGGGGTACAGGTTGGGGGGGAGAGGAAGGATAGTGGGAAGGGGACGAGCCACACAGCAGCAACCCCGGTTTAGGAGAAGGTGTGACTGTGAGAGGGACAGAACAAGTGTCCTAGTGGATTATTAGGGCTTATTGAAGTGCTCTAATCCTGTCCCATACTGCCCATCCTACAAAGCCTGGAGTCACTCAGTTCAGAACGCCAGCCCACGTCTCCTTTTGGCTGTGTGCACCATTGCCCTGGCAGAGGGCTGATAAGACTCTAACATCAAGTGCCTCGAGCATCTCCTTTCTCACCCTGGTTTTCAGCTGCGCTGACAGGTGAAATGCAAAATGTTATTTGTCCCATAAATTGGCCCAAGGTAAATATTTTGAGTCTTCGTAGTGCAAGCAAGAAGTGTTCTCAGTTACTGTGTCTGTGGCATCGGTGGCGTCATGCACTGTTTCAGATGTGGTCTCCCATATTCCAGTGCTGGCGACCATTTGCAAGCTGACCTGTTGTATTGTGTTATATCATCAGTCACCTCTTGTGTAGTGTTATATCTGTCCAAAACTTCTGAAGAATTTGTCCAATGAGGAACAAACTGTCTCACTTCTTTTCTTGTGGAGCAGATCACCCTCCTTAGGTTTGTATTTTCTGGGCTTCACTGTAAGGTGAGGAACGGTCTTGAAAGCAGGTTTAAGCCTCACCATGATATTTCTATTTTTTACCCACGTATCCGGGTGCCCTCCCTGCAGTTGCTCAGGCTCAGAAGTTATATCTGGGCTGGCCCATTAAAAATTGCCAGCTCTGTTCTCCAGCTCTGAGGACCACTGGCACAGAATGGCCTTGTGTTTAACCTTTTTTTCCCTGAAAAACAGGGTAATTGTTTACAAATTTCCTTTACCCATATCATATCCTGGAACTGTCTAGCAGAGTGTTAGCTCATCATGGCAAAAAAAACCCCAACATGAAATGGCCCAGTCCAACAACATAATAGGGCAGAATTGACCTCTACACTTTGGGAACTTCACCTGAACTCTTCTTATGGAGCATTGCCTGGGATGAACTAGCCTGCAGTCTGCTTGGCTCCCCCTGGTTCATCCAGACCATATGAATGAATGCTTAGCCTCATTTTGTGGTAGCAAAAAATACTCAAGCTCTCTCCATTCTGGAGAGCTCTCTGGCTCTGATTGTTAAATATTCCAGTCAATGCTGGTGCAGAGTAAATGAGTCTGGACCTCATCCTGGACCTGGACCTAGCCTGACCCGATGTGTGGATATAGATTCTGTGCTGTAGGTCATGAGAGATTTCAGTTCCTTAGCAAACTGCTGCTATCTGAAAAGTTCGCTTTCAGAACCTTGCTCAATGCCATTGGGAAGATAGACCAAGACAGATGGAAGGTGTCCCAAGAGGTCATCTGATCAATGCCCAAGTAAGATAGGATCTACTCTTCCTGTGCTCCATGCTCCTTATTAGAAAGCTTTTTCCAGGAGGTGAAGAGCTGGGTTTTTTAGTGTCAACGACTTCTGCTAAGTCTCCTTCAGAAGATGGCAGGAGGCAGGACTTCCTCTGCAATGCATCTGTCCCTTGGCACTGACAGTAAGCTCTAGATGTTATTTACGGAAGTTAATTGTGGCAGTGCAGAGAAGGCTGAGGGACATTTGTATGGTTGTCTGTGGATAACAGTTAAATTTAAGGCTCCGCTGTGTTTTATTTATGGCATGTTTCCAGATGCTGTGCATAGAAATCATTTGCTTAATAAATAATACAAATAAACAGACATCCAAGTGTCTTGTGCTAGCAGTCTCAACAGCCACACTGAGTGACACCCTGCCAGAAAACTGAAGGCTTTCGAGCAGTTTTGCTCTTGAGACCTTCCTCAGGCCAGTATGGTAATGAGTGACTAAGGGATGGGCCATTCCTTTTTCAGATGTATATCTCTCTTTTCAGAGACCCTTCAGGTATCACAGGGGCCAGTTAATAGCACATTATTCTCAGTGCTGGAAGACATGGCTTCAGTTTCTTTTCGTACTGGAGTTAACCTTGGGAAAGGTATTTAGGGTAGTTTTGAGTTAACTTCCCAGGAGTCTGTTGTTATTGTGGAAGTCATCTATTGAGTTGGTTAGTTGGCCTGATCATAGGTCCCTGGCACTATTTTACATGTCTTCAGGTGTCCTCCATTGGAAGGAATGGGTCACCTCTTGGTTCTCTGTCCTGTTGACCACCACTAAGTAGATGTATTAGACACCATTGGTTGCCTAAAGCTTCAGTAAATGCTGGTGCCTGAGCAACTGAATCACACTCGCTAGACTGTAGAGATTTATCTCATCCTACACTAGACGTGCACTTTGTTGGGTGATTCACGCCCTATACTCCATTCAGTTTGTTGACTGCATTGTCATTAACTATAATGAGAATGAAGATAATCAGCCAAATGAAGACAACTAAGTTACAGACACTCAAAGTTACACAGAATCCCTGTGCCTCAGTTTCTTACCAGTAAGAGATTAATAGCTTTTCTTATCTTGTAAGGCTAAATAAAAATGCCAAGGTATTCAAAGACTAGGAGAATAAGATCAACATGTGATTGCTTTCCCGTGTCATGGCTTCATGGACTGAAATGAATAGTTGGGAGAAGACCCTTGGTCTGGCTAAGATTCAGCAGATAGGAAGGTATTTCAGGCGTTTCTTCCTTGTCACATTCTCACCCTGGATGGAGGTTCAGAGCAGAGTTTGTCTTTTTGTCCCCTCAGAGAGGACACTGTTTCTTCATCCATGTGGGTAAAGAAAGAATCATTGTGTCAGGAGCAGAGTGACAATAGCAAATGGATAATAAATGTTTTTACATAAACTGTTCCAGCTGCTGCTGTAGGGAAATCATTCCAGGAGACAGCAGTAGCAAGCACAAACTAATTTTGTAATCTTCGTGAGTGCATGTCCTGGACCCCTAAACCAAAGCACATGTTAACACTGGGACAAAAAGAGTTTAAATGCATCTGTGAAGAGAGGAAAGTGTGTGGGACAGGATAAGGATGGAGAGATTGCTGAGAAACCCCTGGAAAAATGAAGGATGACAAAGAGAGAGTAGGGAGAATGGAGAAGCAGAAAAATAGAGGATGGGGGTTTTATTCTTTAAGATCTGGAGTCTACTGTCTAGCCTTTCTGCCTCTGTTTGAACTAAACACCCTAGAGTCCCCAAAAATGGAGGGTTGTTCAGTGCAGCCAGTGGATTGTTGGGGTTGTTCAGCCTGGAGAAGAGGTTTCAGGGAGACCTTATAGCAACTCTTCAGTATCTGAAGGATGCCTACAAGCAAGCTGGAGAGGGACTTTTTACAAGGGCTTGTAGTGATATGATGAGGGGGGAATGGCTTCAAGCTGGAAGAGGGGAGATATCAGGTAGAAATTTTTCACTGTGAGGGTGGCGAGACACTGGAACGTGTTGCCCAGAGAAGCTGTGGCTGCCCCATCCCTGGAGATGTTCAAGGCCAGGTTGGATGGGGCTTTGAGCAACCTGGTCTAGTGGGAGGTGTCCCTGCCCATGGCAGGGGGGTTGGAACTTCATGATTTTAAAGTCCCTTCCAACATAAAACATTTTATGATTCTGTCATTCTATATCCAAAATTCAACATTCACTGGCTCTAAAGGAAGCTTTTGATGACTAGTTCAGATGGAGACCTCTACGTAAAACTTCAAAGTCATTTAGGTTGGATATCACTTTTTGAGGAATCTAGTCCAAAACCTCAGTTTTTGAGGTACAGTCTTCCAAGTAAGTCAAAGCAGTTCAGGTCACCCAATGACTTTTCCAGTCAAATTTTTAATATCTCCAAGGATGGAGACTCTACAGTCTCTCTGGATGACCTGTTCCAGTGTTCAATGTTTTTTTTTCCCCCAATTAACTGATACAAATCTCCCTTGCCACAGCTTCAGTTTCCTGCCTCTTTTTTGTTTGCTGTGCAGACGAGAGTTGGGATCCATCTTCTCTACATCATCTCCTTAGGTAGTTTCAGAGAGCAATAAGATCACCTTTTGTCTGAACAAGCCTTTCTCTCCCAGCTTCCCCATGTATATCCTGTCATCCAGCTCCCCCAACCATCCTGGTGGGCCCATTCCAGTAAGCTAGTGTCTCGAAGTCCTAAATAGGACAACTACCCTGATGCCATTCTAGAAGTGTCTAAACAGAAGGGACATGCTGATATGTATGTCCGTCCATGCCTTATGCTACTCAAAAATATTCACTACAACAACTATGAAGGCATTGAGGATATAGCAGAACTTGCTATGAATGCTAATGAAAACTATGGTCTTTTGTTTGCATCACATAAACTATGATGACCGACTTTGTAACTGTTATTACCTACATGGCTGCACGCAGATCGTTACTGTTCCTCACTTGATCCGTAAGCAGCAGCAGGTCAGTAATGCACTGAGTCTCTGCAGGGTTATTCATATTCACTAAGTAAGGACTGCGAACGTAGAAGATATGACCAGTTCTTGGTTTCTTCCCCACCCTTATGTCCCTTCTCTGATGCTTGGCAATGAATGGCAGCTTCTGTTGATAGTGTTATCAGAAAGGCCAAACACCTTTTAAAATGTGTTTATGATAATTAATTTGATGGCAGTATCGTTAGTCACTTTAATACACATTCATTATCACTTGCCCCTCTGATATAGGTTAAAACCTGGATGAATTGAAATTAATGGATGGTCTAAGTACCATTCATCACTGATCACCAGAAGCCACAGGATGCATCAGAGGCAGTTTCCTTCGCACCATGAAAGAGAGGTAAGAAAAAGTTCACACTTTAAATTTCCAATTTACTAGTTAGAAGACAGATTAGAAAGAAAGAGAGAGGTGGTTTCTTTCTCAGCTTGAAACTTGAATGCAGAACAAAATAATTTGATTTCATATTTGAAGGTACAGTCTGCTGAGTTATAAAGTAATCGAGCTATGTTTGCTGTTTTTCCTTTACTTTCATGGATATATATATGTAAATGTGTGAGTGTATATGCAGCCTTAAATAAATCTAGTGAGTAAAGAAGTTTTCAAAACTTTGTCCATGTTCTGTTCCTGAACTACCACATCCAGGAGGTGATAGCCTGACTCCACTGACGTCAATCAATGCTTTTCCAGTGGCTTCAAAGGAGCAGGCATCTGCTCTACTGTGCATTCAGGGAAGAAGAAACGCTTGTCTATTCCCCAGTGGGACAGAAGCGGGCACATTCAGATTGCTCTTTCAACCACTCTGAAGCATCAAGGCTGCTTGTTTATCCCAACCTTGGCTAACTCCCATCCGTGACAATTGGTTTGGGAGAACTCATGGTGTACTTCACACAGCCTCTCTGCCAAACTCTCCTTTTCTGGCCAGTGAAGGGTGAATGTTTTCTTCTCTTGGTGATTCAAAAACAAAGAGAGGCAAGAAGAAAAAACAGTGACAAGATGAAAGCTCAAGATGACAGAAGAAATTCCTGCTGCTGAAATGTCTCTATTGTTAACTATTTGTATGCTATAGACTTTCGTCTTGCTGGGGAAAATAGTCAAACCCATCCCTAGGCTTGTCCCACATTGATACTGATAACAGAGCATCTTATCTTCTCCTGTTTGCTCTGGTAGTGACTCCAGGGGGGAAGGAATGACTACTTTCCCCATTTCAGAGGCGCAGTGTCCATGAGACCAGGGCACTTCAACAGCTACCATTCTGCTAAGGCAGTAACTGCGTGGCCAGTGTCCATGCCATGCATCTGCTCCTGATTCTGTTTTAGGAAGACTGTAAATTAAGATCAGTATGAAACAGTTCACGGATCACCCAGCTAAGCCTAAACAAGCTGATAATATCACCTAGGGCTCTGTGAAATGTGTCTCAAAAGTGTTGGTGACATCAGAACTGCACCCACAACTAGATGTGCCAAGGTGGGAAGTCTGGTCACTTTGAATACAGCTCCAGTGTGATGGGGCTGGGCAGCTTCCAGTGCCAGACCGGTAGGAAACATGGAGATCTCTGCTCAGCAATGCATTGATGCTGTGGATATCCCACGTAGAACAAAATTTCCACTTCCTGGTTTCTTTTCTTGGGAAGGCCAAAGTGTCTTCTCCCAGCAGTTTAAGGAGTGTTTTAGGAAACACTTGGAGTGAGAAACAGTACCTGAGAAGACGAAAGGTTCTGTGCATTGGTCATTTTGTTCCAACGAAGTGAAAATAGCTTTTCTTTCTTGATGCTGTCTACCTTGGCCACCAAGCAGAAAGGCTGGAAGTACAGGCTGGAATTACTTGTGCTTATATAATCAAACCACATCTATGCAAAATTGCTTCTTAATGACTCATCAAACTGCACTGTTTGTCTTCTCCCGCCGACCAGCTGACTTAGAGCAGTTGTTAGACCTCGGATTCCTCCCAGGCAGCCTCTATAAACCTTTTAGTTTTATTAGCTGTTTATAAATTATATCAAAATGCATCAGGCACCAGTGGTTGTGAAATACCGGCAATTGCTACATGTAATAAATAACAGAGCATGGGTTGAAAACATATATATACATTTTAAAGTGCACCTGAGGCATATTATAGTTATTGCATAATATGTTTTGACTTAATAAGAAGATGCACTTTGCGTAAAGATAGTGCTTAAACTAGCTTTCACTGACTGATTTATTAAATGTAAATGTTTACACATCCAGTTTATATCCTGCGGCTAGTATGAATAACGTCAAAACAACCTTACGGGGGGAAATACATTTCACTGGGTGAGGTAAAATCCTCCTCTCACTTTCAGTGATGTAAAGCTGGCACATTTCTCCTGACCTCGCTAGAATTGCAATGAGTTGTCTTTGATATCAGAATGGTGCTTCACACAGGCAAAACACATGCACACAAGCTCAAAATGCATATTTCTTTTCATTTTACAGACACAATAATTAGACGTTTGAACAGCTACATGGGGAGATGATAGTTTTCCTATCATTTTATTTCATCAAGATGTAATGACCTAAACTCCCCCAAAAATGAAAGAAAAAGAAATGCTAGATATGTGTGTATATAGAGAAAGAAAGAGAACATTCTCAGAGAGTCAAATGAGATTAAACCAATCATTCTTGCTAACCCTGAAATCTTTGACCCTAGGTTGGACAACAAACCTAACACTTTCCTACTTTAGTGGAAAAAACTTGCTCTAGGTTTAATTCTTCTGTGGACTTTTGAAGGGACAGGGTCCAAAGCCCTCTGGAGAGATTCCCACTGATTTGGGCATGTTTTAGATTCAATTCAGTGTCACTAAGTGGGAATTCAGAATAGGTTCACTTTGTTTTACTGTTCCTTTTTTCAAAATTGTATGCTTATCTACATATTTTGGACACACACTTGTACTTACACGCTTACATGATGTCGTCCACTTCTGGATCTCAGATTACTTTACAGTTATGAATTAATGTTGCCTTTGAGGTACAAACAGTGTCATTAGCTGTGCAGAATTCCTCATCTTTGTGTGTTAACTTGTTACGAATCTTTTTTTCTCATGTAGTTGACAAGATCTGAGGTTAAAGACATACTGATAGTGTTAATTAGAAACCACATCACCCAAAACTCATCAGCCTTTATCCCAACATTTTTGGTTTTAATGATTGCTTTTAATAATTGGCTATCTCTTAGTAATTGTATTAAATTGCTGACATGTTGTGATTATTAGTTGAACTGGTAAACCAGACATCTCCGCCAAATTTCAAATTTCAAAATTTCTTGGGTTTTTCCTTATTTTGGGAGGGACGATAACTTAATTCTGTCATCCTCATTCTTTCTCTGCATGCTCAATTGATTTGAAACTCTCCACTTCGTCACTTCTTTTTTTAATTATTTTTAGGAAAGTTGCACTGTCAGAATTAGCAGCTGGAGGAACAGCCACTTACATACCCACTTCCCTCTGTGCATGAATGATAGTTACCCTGCCTGGTTTAACACATCTAATTGTGTTTTACTATTATTCTACCCTTTTTACTATTTCTACCATTTTTTTACTATTATTCTACCCTTGCCCAGAGAAGTTGTGGATGCCCTATTCCTGGAGGTGTTCAAGGCCAGGATGGATGGGGCTTTGAGCAACCTG
>VZSZ01001128.1:361063-492705 GCA_013398815.1 Ibidorhyncha struthersii | reverse complement strand
TATTTTTTTTTTTTTTTTTTTTTTTTTTTTTTTTAAATATAACTCTGGTTCCTCAGAGTTGTGAGGGATATTCAGCTGAAACAGGAATAGCTACTCTTAAGAAACGTCAGGAAAGATCCTAAACAGAATTAATTTTGTGCTGTGCAGGTCTCCAAGATCACAGCCATGCCTTGAAGAAGAGACAGATGAGCACTGGATAGAGCAATAGATAAAAGCTGCAGGACTGTCACAGTGCACAAAGATATCAGAGCTAGCTTAAACCAGCCATGCAGCACAAAGCTAACAGTATCTGCAAAATCCCACAAGAAGGATAAATTAGCTCATGCTTCATTCTATCCTGGCTCAGTTAATACTCGGATACTTGACTTAATGAATTTAAAATAAACTTGAATACATCTCGAATGCTCTGGGGTTTGTAGACCTGGTTCCACTTTTTATCTCCCTGAAAGACACCCTGTGTAACCAAGTGCCTCTCTGTGTTTCGATTTTCCCTTTTTAAACGGGTATACTGGAAGTTTTTTCAATACAGCACTGTGAGAATACACTGTACATGGACAGTGTGTTTGGGTACTCAGTAAAGAGCAGATAATGCTTCACGATAAATAGGAAAGTAACTGGTTTCATAGCTGAATCAGAGACACAGATCAACCAAGCCTTAGCGGAGAACTGGTGTTGTGCTCAGAGTTGATGACCAGTTCACAAAATGGATATTTACCTGGTGTTCTTTTGAGTTTTCTTAAGCCTTCAGCAATGCCTAAATGTTTTGGAAGTATGTATAGACTCTGAAAGTATAATGGCACACTGCCGTACTCATCTCCTGCCCCTTCAGTGACTAGATGGGAATTAGAAGTCATGAGTGGTGTTTCCAACTGTGGGTCATTAGATTGCAAGTATTAAAAAGGCTCAATGTGAGACTTAATGGGAGAGAAGAGGTGAAGAAAAAAACAAGAAGCCAATTTCACTCATTTACACTCTTATACACACCTATGCATAAGCATCTTGTCCCTATAAGCTGTCCAGCATGCAAGACACAAAGGTGCTTGCATCCAACTGCTCTGCCCATGACAACACAGAAGACAAGAGACATCAGTCTTTCGCAAAACTCTCACCTCCTGGGTATTTCTTATGTCCACATGTTGGGTTTAGATATGCCTTTTAGTCCCCTGCAGGATGTGAGGGCCATCAGGATGCAAGTCATCAGGATTTACTTACTCCTTAATCTCTTCACATGGGTTTCCAGAGAAGCTGCGTGTTTAATCCTAGGATCTAAATGAGCTGGAAATCTAGGTGTCACCAACACTTGCCATCCTTAGTCTTTCTCTTCTTCTTTGCTACTTCTGTTGCGTCCACAATTGATATTCCCAACCATTGTCCATTCGGGCCATTTCTATCAGAGTTGTCTGTGACAAGTCAGCAAGTTTTCTTTTGCTAAAGTCCAGTTTGTTCTATCAGAGGTACAGGAGGGGAGGAAGAAAGAGGCACATGCCTTCTCTTTGTAAGTTCTTTCAGGTCCTTTCTGAGGTGAGACATCAACCAAAAGTGACAGGAAGACCGCAGCTTCTCTAGGACTCAAGCTGCACCTTCTCCTTTCTCAAGCTAACTTCTTCACAGAAACATTAAATCATCTAGGCTGGAAGGGACATCTGAGATCATCAAGTCCAATCATCAACCTAACACAGCCAAAACCACCACTAAATTATGTCCCTCAGCACCACATTTCCCCATCTTTTAAATACCTCCAGGGATGGTGACTCCACTGCTTCCCTGGGCAGCCTCTTCCAATGCTTGACAACTCTTTTGGTGAAGAAATTTTTCCTAATATCCAATCTAAACCTCCTCTGGCTCAACCTGACACCATTTCTTCTTGTCCTATTGCTTGTTACTTGGGAGAAGAGACTGACCCCCACCTCACTACACCCTCCTTTAAGGTAGCTGTAGAGAGTGATAAGGTCTCCCCTCAGCCTCCTTTTCTCCAGGCTGAACAACTCCAGTTCCCTCAGCCTCTACTAATCAGACTTGTTCTCCAAACCCCTCACCAGCTTCATTGTTCTCCTCTGGACCTCTGGTTCCTTCTGGGTTGAGAATGGACAGCCTTGCTTAAAGGTGTGTAGTACCCTTTTAACCCCATCTACTACTAAAGTGAGCCTTCACAAACTTTGTTTGAGGATGGATAAGAGAAGCAAAGGGGCAGCAGCCCAGTCTTGTACATCAGTGTGCTACTGAAGAAGAGATAAGGCTGAGGCATCAGGAGAGGTGACAGACTCAGAGAATGGTTGAGGTTGGTAGAGATCTCTGGAGGTTATCTTGTTGTCATGGTTTAGGCCAAATCATCCACTGGGGACGTGGGGGACCCCAGATGGGACCGACAGATGCTCCCCTCTACCCCTCTTCACAAAAAGAGAGGCAGAGGAGGGAAAAGGGGACTTAAGAGTTTAGAAGGAACTAAACTACTTTAATGAGATATTAATAATAAAATAAAAAGGAAATAATGAAATATATACAAAACTGTATCAAGCTCCCAATCATGACAATCACGACACCGGCTGGCACTGGGGCAGTCCCAGGCTGGACACAGTGGCAGACGGGAACTGGATTCCGGGTCTGCCTTCAGGATCGGGACCAAAGGCAGACAACTGAAGTGAAGAGAGTGAGAGAGCGAAAGAGCGAGAGAGCGGAAAAAAAAGAGAGAGAGAGAGGGATCTGACCCTCAGCTTTTATGCTGAGCATGAGGCAGATGGGATGGAATACCTTGTTGGTCAGTTTTGGGTCACCTGTCCTGTCCGCTCCTCTCCGCAGGTGGGACCCCACTGTGCTTTTCCGCTTCCGACCCTCCAATGTGGCAAAAAACAAAGTTGGTTGGCCTTGGCTGTTATAGCGATAAGTATAAGCAAGAGCCTCTCCCGCATACCATGCCTGGGCATCAGCTATAAACATTGGTCTTATCACTCTGAGGGTGTGAACATGGTCTGCACAATATGCTGTTAATTTCAGAAGTTAGAAGAGGCCGAGCTAAGAAGCGAAGTTACTGAACAAAATTGGTCCTGTTTTACCTCAAACCAGTCTCATAACAGAAAAAAAAAAAAGAAAGGTATTAAAAAGAAAACCCCACAAAAAATAACACCTATGGCATCTGCACTGTTGCTCTAAGGTGGTATCAAAACATCTTCCACCCTTCTCAGGTTGTTGACAGACTCTGTGCTGGCTTGTTGGGATAGATCAGTGTTTGAGTTAATGGTGCCAATTAGCTACTGTTTACAGCCTGCCTGGACACAGATCGGTCTGGGAGGGAAACAAACCTGGTGGATGCTAGTGACACACAGTGCCCTGGTTTTTAAATCCCTGACGGTTGCACAGAGGGAAACTATCTCAGATATGCTCGTTTCTGCCAAAAGTGCTGTCAATTTACAATTAAAAAGAAAAGTTTCATTGAGCTTACATTAAATCTAAGCTCTGCAAGAGACACATGCAGGTCAGCAAAGCAACCTGAGGTATGGACATGTTTTTCCCCTTAGACAACAGGAAAATTCAGAGGTGCTTTTTAGTGTGTGTGTGTGTAGAAACAGCTAACATCCTCCTCCCCCTAACTCCCACCTTCACGTTGTGTTGCAGACAGACCATGGCATGTGCCAGATGTTTGGTGGAATGAAACAAGACTCTGCTCTCTGAAACACACAACATCTGCAGCAGTGATGCTGTGACAATATGTCATTATCAGCAATATTATCAGCAATATTATTTCTTCAGACATCACTCGGTATTTTTACTTGTCTGGGATTCCTGGAGTCTAACCTGTGTTGTTCCTTTTGGATAAAATCCGTATTTTAAACACAAATCCTGTTCATTTCTTGTGTTGGGGTGATGCCTTGGACCCCCTGTAGACAATCAACTCTTTGTGGAGCATGCTGTAAAAAGTAGAAAAAGATGGTTGTTATCCCATTTCCCTGAGTTGCCTGCATGGTAGAACCCAGTCTCCAGTGCACCTGAAATGACACACAAAGGGAAAGTGGAAGGAAGAGCCTTCAGTAGAATATATTAGGGCCCCCAAACCTTTTGCAGAGCCTTCCCTGTTATGTACCTCAATCCTTTTTTTTTTTTTTTTTCACCAGCATCTTGGGTCTCTCACAAGTCCCTCAAAACAATACTTCACCAAGTGATTCCATTACCATCATCATCAAAGCACAGAAGGTTGCCAGATTACATCCCCTGCCTCCTTTCCAGCAAATGAGGATTCTGCAGGACCTGTATGTATATGTCAGGACTCTCTCCTCCTCCATCTCTTTCCTCACAAGAGAACTGGGACTGTCTACGCACACCATTTCAGGAAATCATACCCATGCCCCTGTGAGTTTGAATTCACCACAACAGCTTGAATTCACTCCAACATTTCCCCAGGAGATGGAGTCCAGCCCAAGGACTGATAAGAAAGGGAACTCCTGGTTCAGTGGATGATGGATGTCTGGTATGAGTCACCTTGCTCTCAGAGGCATGTTGTGGAAGTCCTGAAGGGATCTCTTGTTCACCAACTACACAGCAAGAAAAGGAATAGTCTGTGAGGAAAGATCTCATTCCAGTCTCTCACAGGCTTTATGACAGTGTAACTAAATTCTTTACCCTTATTAGTTAGCCACATTTTTCACCAAGAGTGAGAGCAAAGACCTGATCCTGACCTTCAAAGTAATTTTCTAGTAGTTTCTTTCAGGCTGCATGAGTGACCTCCCTCTTCTTCTGTAATTTTACCATGTTTTGTCGAGATATGCTGTGGTCCCTTCAGGTTTTGAATGCAGGAATCCCTCCCTGTTTGCCCTCCTGAGAACACAGCCAAACCTCAGGAAAGGTTGTCATCTCCCAGAAGGAGGGGCAAGAGACAGCGTTACCAGGGCCATTTTCTGGAAAAGTACTCTGCCACCCCTGTCACACACAGACAGACAGCACCCACTGAGCTGTTGGTCTGCAGCTTGCTGATGAACCTCTGTCATTCCCCTGTGCACTCTTAGGCTTGAGTAAGTTGTGACTGATTTGTTTTTCACCCACTTCTACTTGCTTATCTGTAAAACTCTCTGGTGAAACTGCTCAAAGACAAAAATCTAGAGGTTGCATGCAAAGTGAATTGTGCTTCTCGAAGAAATGGAGCGGTAAGGTAGAAGCAGGGAAAAGCAAATTCATAACAGTTGGGGTTTTTATATGGTTTATAAGAGAAAAAAAACCCGAAACTCAATTTTCTAACACACAGGCTGTGTTGGACTATTCATATGCCGCCAGTGAACAATAAGGGGAGGAAATACAGTGAGGTGGATTGGACTTAAACACAATAATTTTCCATGAGCTTCAGAGCTGATCAGGGACTGTTCGAGACGAGAAGAGATTCCTGCCTACATTCCCTGTGTAGAAAGCCACCAAGCATTCCATGTCTTCTGCCCTTGTGTAATCAACCACAGCCCAAGGTTAAGAAAAAGAGAGATGGCTAGCAAGTAAGGTGGAAGGAGGGAGGTGTTGGCAGGTTCAGGTGATGCTTCTGATCTTCTCACAATGGTGAAATGGAAGCAGGATGGCCTGGGGACA
Organism: Ibidorhyncha struthersii; assembly: GCA_013398815.1. Classification (NCBI taxonomy): domain Eukaryota; kingdom Metazoa; phylum Chordata; class Aves; order Charadriiformes; family Charadriidae; genus Ibidorhyncha; species Ibidorhyncha struthersii. Next base: position 487,146 of record VZSZ01001128.1, on the reverse strand, counting down.
ATTGCATCCGCCAGCAAAGTCAATTCTTGGCTGCCATTCCCGTTCAGAGACTCCTCCTTCCCTGTTCTGGTAATTACCCCCTGCACAAGTATCCCACTGCCAGTGTGCTATTTGTTCATTTAACACTGCCTGCCTATCTCCTTTTGTTTTTCCGTCCCCAGTTTCCACTGTATCTCTTCCCCTTGTTTGTCCTCAGCAGCTTTTGTTTGAATTAAATCTCTTTTATTTGCTCTCTGGGGGAGGGAGGTTGTTCAAGCACCGTTTGCCTTACAGCAGAGGCATAACAAGATGAGATGTGTTAGGCCAGTGGTATTTCATCTGTCAGCACTATTAACTGAGAAGCGAGTCCTTTGATTTTCATTCTTTCCATGTTCCCTCCTCATTGTATAACTAATTCTTTGATTTCCCCTACATCACTGACTCAATTTTTACATTTTGCCCCCCCCCAATATTTTGCAGCCTCGATAAAAGATATTTATATTCTAATTACTACTGAGGCTCTAGTATAACTTCCAAGAAGATTAAACATCAAAACTATTTTACATAGTGCTGCTCCTGTGAACAGCTGCTACCAAAGATTTATAGGAAACTTCAGTACGAGCTTTGCTTAATCCCACATCCTTCAGCCTTTCACATGAACACAGCTGCATGGACACACCTGCCAACACATCTACCTGTTGGCGTGCACATGGATCCACAAGACACATTGCAGCCACGGTGAAACACGCATGCAGAAGGGAATGTGAGCGTGCAACTCGCCTGCACAAAAAGCCCAGATCTCTTTGTGATGTTTCCTGAGGTAGCTTTGGAGGTGGGAAGTGGGAAGGAGCAGCAACGGGCACTGAGCTATTCGGGCAGATCCTATCAAATACCTTTTGTACCAGGATGAGAAAACTTTCCTCCTACTAGCTGCATCTCCACTAGAGGGCTGGAAAAGCACAGCTTGTGCAATGTGCAGTAATCTACACATAGAAACCTCATTTTTTCCTTGTGCTCCTGCAGTTATGCAAACAAACTCTTTTTTAATAAAAAAAAAACCCAACAAACTGTTTTAAGTATTTCCTTACTTCATTTCTTAAAATGTCAGCCAGAAACCTTTGCTATGTGTGTCCAAGGTGGCATTGCAGGCAGAGTTTGGATGACATCAAGCAGAGTCTGTGGTACGTTAAAAAAAAAAACCACATTTGTGTGAGGCAGTGTCTCATGGGCCAGAAACAAGGGAACATCTTTCTTATTTTAGACTTATCTCTTGTTCCTGTCCATCCATGCAACCATCCATGCATCTATCCATGTCCTCCAAAGCTCTTATTCTATCAGCTTACCTATTAATATTCCTAATTATTTAAACAAAATTACTTTCTACCATCTGTTTGCCTGCCTGCTCGTTCCACTGGGATTTGACTCCAAAGCTGGTGTTGCTGTTGTTCTCCTACTGAGCTTTGTGCATAAAGAACAGTTTTCGGATACATTTGAAGATTTCCTTTTTTTTTTTTTAAAAAAGGAAAGTTGCAGATAAACAAGTCTTCTTTCTGACTAGCCTTGACCACCTCTTTGAACATAAATGGATTTGAAGTGATGCTTTGGCTCCAGGCAGGTGCTGTGTCTAATGTTAAATTTGAGGACAAGGAAGGCAGTTTCTCTCGTCAGGGCTTTGGAGAAGATATTACCAGGAGCTATTCAGAGACCCTGTTTCTGAGAGGCCAAAGGAAATGAGAGCAACAAGTGCTCTCATATTTTCTCATTTTTAGTGTTAAAGGAGTATTTTTGTGAGGGCCACTCCCTTCACCATTAAACTGAGCTGTACAGAGAGCAACCCTGTTTACCAGCAAGAAATAAAGAAGTGTTGTTAATGAATTGCTGCTCTATGATTCCTATTCCCTAAAGCCTTGCAGTTAATTATGATATTAACTGTTACTGTTATATTAGGCTGACATTTAGAGTACTCTAAAATTGGCACAACGTGCAAAATGGGAGAATTAAACACAGGGAAGCTAACGAGTGATGCTTGGGCGAGGAGGGAGGATCACCCTTTGCTGACAAGAGCGCCTGGCTGAACTTTTTCTCTATTTGCCGGTGATGTACAGCTTGTCAGAACTGGCAGGTTTTGAGCAGAAATGCTACCATAGTGGGAGAAAAAGGTAGAAAAGGAGGAGATGCCATTTACATTTTTTAAAAAAAAATTGTTCCAACTGGATAAATCTATGAGTAAACACTAACTATTCCTGTTTAGAAATCACACAGCTCAAACTGACCTGTAAGAAATGCAGACTGTAATTTTTTTTTCCCCTTCAAAGCAATGAATTTCATGAACAAGGACAAAGTGGGAGAGAAAAAGTCTAACCACAGCAAATAACAGCAAAAAAAAAAGCACCTCCTGAAGCTTTTGACACGTTATGACATAGATTTCAATTTAGCTGCTCGCTTGCAAACTATCTGCTGGTGAAATGTGTCTGCAAATCCTGGCAAAGGTGCCTGGTTCTCACCTGATACTGGCAGATGGCAGAGAAACATGGTCTGCCAATTTTGGATGTCATAGTAGTGTAATCACTCCTTTTTACTGGCTATGAGGCATGGTCTGTTGGGGAAAGTGGGTACTGTTCAGATGATGGAAGCAGGACACAGCTCCAAAACCAACATCCGTGTCCATAATTTGCACAGCAGATAGCTCATGGTTCCCTTGCAACTGATACCTTCTGCAATAACAGGCAAATTTCTCCTGGGCGTCAGTGAGCAGAGCCATTTCTCTAGCTGGTGGGCAGAGGTTTTGACCATAGCTTGAAAGGTCCAGTGCTTAAATGCATGGTCTTGTGTTTGAGATGTCACAGAGGAAGGTCTTTCCAGAGAGATTCACAAAAACAAATTACTTTTCCAAAGGAAGAGGTCAAAGCTCCTGTTTCCCAAGCCATGCAAAATTTCACTTAATAAAGGTAAGGATATAATATAGACAGTGATCAGTCTTGCATCACATGGGGAGAAAATACTATCACTGCAAGAAAGTGTACATGTATGGCTGTACTCCACCCTACCAGAAGGAAGACGGATATATTTGTTGAAGTAAGTGGTTCTGGAAGACTAGCTAAGCCCAACTAATTTATATATTAACTAAATCATTAACAAAGCAGTTAATTATCTGGTATACAAAAAAAGCCCCATCNGTTGACAGGTCAGTTGGAGGCTTGGTGATACAGATGTTCCCCACATGCCATTATCCCTCTTTCTAAGACAGGGAAATGGATGAAGAAAACACACAGAGTCTTGGCGGTTGAAAGGTAAAGCTGTGCCTCTGAGGGAGGGAGGGAGGGAGGAGGTTCCATTTTTCCTTGCAAACCTCTCTGCCTTGTCTCAACCTCCCCTAGGCTGTGAAGCATTAGGCTGACATGGATATCTGCTGACATCTCCATCCTTGGTTTCGAGCTGCAATTGTTCTGCTTTCAGCTGCTCTGCTTCCCCTGGCTGAGTTGTCACTAGAAGCTCATGTCTGGTTTCTGCTCCACAAACCATAATCTGTGTTCCCACAGTGTCCCAGACAGAAACATATCACATCTGCATATAACCTGGTGTCACCACTGTGCTCTAGTCATTGAACACAGATTTTAATTTGTTTAAAGATGAGCTTTCCAGTGACTGTGTGTTCAGGACAACGTGACTTTAGTGTGACAAACTCTGTTTTGAGAAGGTGTATTGACTGATTTTTTCCTGCCAGTATAATGCCAGACAGGACAAAGAGAGATCAGCAGGGACTGACTTGGTCATCAATTCCTACCCTATGAAATTTGCATTTAAAACCAGTTCCAGAAAGTACTGGAAAGAGCAGGTATGTAAAGCAATTATGGCAAAATGCAAATTTTAACCCTTGGACAGCCCTGGGTTCTCTGAGTGACCTTGGACTGCTCACTTTCCTTTGCCAGATATTACTCCTATGTAAAAACCTTATTTCCATCCCCTCCTTGATGCTTCCCTCCTTGACAAGTTGCAGATGAAAAGTGTGATTCATTTTCATTGTTTCCCAATGAATTTCCATGGGAAGTCCAAGCCTTGCAAGAGCACATTCTGGATGGGGAGATACCTGTGAGAAGTCCATCTCATCTATCACCCAGTTGCCCTGAGTACAGACAAGGATAGTGCTTTTGTGTGGATACTGTTGAAACCTCCATCCACCATGAGACGTTCATCAGCCCTGCATGACTGCATCCTGAAAGGTCCACTGAGGAGAGCGAGGTACCCTCAGAGAGTGGATGGAGGTGGGTTGGGTCTACTGAAGACATTCAGGGAAGTATTTAGATGGATTTAGTGTAGTAATGTGTGATACGTATCTATATTCCAGCACTTCTGTAGCGCTGTTGCCTTCAGCTTCTTATTCCCTGTTGTCCAGCTAATTCCAGCTTGCTACCTTCTCTTATGACTTCCCTTCAGACTTTATTTTGCTCCTCTTGCCTCCCTGTCCTTGCTTCAGTGCAAATGCAATTCACTGTCCCATTAACTTTAACAAAATTCAATGCAACTTAATTCAGGTCTGTTTTCAGTGTTTTTTCATTCAACTTGCCCTAATTCAATCTATTTCGACTAACTACAACACAGTTAAATGCAATTCCAAGAATTTCATTAAAAATAATTTGCTGCAGAGGAAATAAATAGTATTTGCTCAAAACAAACAACAATCGATGCAATGCGATTTGGTTAAATGCAATTGCATTCAACAGAAGGAAATTAAATCAAAGCTATGCAGTGTATTGCAATTAAAATTCATCCGTGAAAATCAGGTCAAAGTTTAATTAGTGCCAGAGAGGTTTTATTTAGCTTTCTTGAATATATTTCCGTCTAGGACAAATTAGTAGCCCTTGATATACTTCTCTATAATGCTGCCATTGATGCATCATTTTCCTCCCACGTATTGCTGTTGAAAGAGTCATTTTACACATGTTGACCCACGAGGTTACTTCCAGTCCCACGTTCTTATGTTTTATGATGCTTTCTGTCTTGACAGCCTATTGCCTGAAATTGTTTTCCTGAGCTGCTGTGAACAGCGCAGGGCGAAATCAGATTCAGCTGCGATTAGGGCTTGCCAAATCCAACCTGAATGTTCAGGTCCGTGAAGAGCACGGACACTGCGTTGGCCAAATATTCAGGGCTTCAATCCACCATGTCTCTCTACTCCCGCCTCTTGAAGACCAGAGTTCAGGATAAAAGGAAAGTTATTTGAGCATTTTGAAAATGAATCTGGGTTGATATTAGTACCCTGTCAGTAGAGCATCCTCCCTTGGAGTTTTTAAGCATAATCACTGCTAACGCAGAGAAATGTCTCTTCCGCTACTTGTGCACATGAATTCACTTATAGAGAGCAATGCTCGTGCCCCTTCTTGCTAGGGAAGAGGTCTGATGCGTACTTGCACCATTTGATGTCCCAGCTGGTGCAGCTCCAGAGATATTACCCTGGAGTCTGTTCATCAGCAGATTTAAGAGAGACTCATCTCATTTGAGTTATATGGAAGTTTCCTTGTGAATGATTTGTCTTATCTTAAATTAGATACAGAAAAAAATACAATGTGAACTGTCTAGAAAAGCTCATTTCTCTCCACTGACTCAGAGGACTAGTTGAGATGTTAGATTAAAGTTGCACAAAATAAATTGCATTCTGGACTCCTATTTTTCCTTACGCTCCCATTTTCTGTTGGTTAAAAGGTGAAGTTTCTACACTCTCCAAAATTTATACATATATATATATTATTTTCTTCCCTAACTGGACCAGACTTTGAAAACTTAATTCAGAAACACAATAATGGCCTGAAAGAAACATTACAGTTCTATAAGATGTATATTATGACATGATTAATACAATGTAATGTACAGTTAAACCAAAATGGGAACATCTGAATGCACCGAAGGAAAAATAATTCCATCTGAAATTGTTTCTTTAAAAAATCACTAGAAATCATTAAAAATAAAGTAGCCCTGCAAAACACTTCAATATTGACGAGACAACAATTTCAGCTGGAAATTACTCAAATCAAATATTCTTCAAGAAGCTCCACTTAGAGTGCTCTGGTGGAGCAAAACAGAAAAAACATCGTTTCCGAGCATTGTAAGAGTGTTTGTTCTTTTAGGGAAAAGATCTGCCTCATCTTATGGCAACAGGGGAGAAAAGAATCAAGCAAGTTCTGATAGTACTGTACAAGTGACTTATCAATTTTCCAGACTTTGCAGGAGCCAAAAAGCAGAGAAATCTACACTGCTTGACTTGTATTTTTTCAGGCTCAGACTGACTAAAACAAAGAAGCAAAATACACCACACAATTAGGACAGGAGTTGATGAGGTTTCCCTTCTTTCTGGTCTCTGTGATTCCTACAAGCTGGTTTCACACCCTTTACTAGCTCAAGAGGTTCATCATCTGTGATGAATAGTAGGAAGGAAAAAGGGGGATGAAAGACAGTTACCCTAAGGTGTGAATTTCACAACTTTGCCCACAAAATGCAAACAATGATTCCAAGGATTGACGCTTCTTGAAAGTCATCACAGTCTTTGCAACCTGTTGTAGGTGACCTGCAACCTGTTGTAGGTGACCCTGCTCTGGCGGGGGGGTTGGACTAGATGATCTCCAGAGGTCCCTTCCAACCCTGACTATTCTGTGATTCTGTGATTCTGTCTTCTTGCAGTCTCTCCCTTCCTGCTGGAGAGACTGTGCAGGCATACGATGCTGTGTTGCAAGATGTTCTTTATATTTCAAAACTAGACAACTATGGCCCATAGGAAATATTCCTGAGAGAACAAAGCTGTTGTGATAGGAAGGTTTTTGAGCTGGTCATGAGAAAAGGCTCTGCAGGAGGAAGCAAACTTGACTGCCCCAACATCAATGTGGTGGCCACAATTATGTTATTGTCCCTGAGGCAGACATGGCCTTGCTCCCTGAACTCCTGACATATAAAAATGGGACAAATTTTGGAGCTAATAGCTTTAGGCAAAAGCAAATAAATTGACCACTAGAAGTTGGACATCCCAGGCTGCCCCCTTGATCCTCAGCATCGCTTTCCTACCCGACAGTTACTCCTATAGTAAGACACTGAGGGAGGTCAGGTGGGATCACACTGTGGGAAGGTGGACATCAACAGGAACAGGGATGTGCATAGAAGAAAGAGTGGAGTTTTGGGGGAATATTTTTTCAGGAAGGTGTGGAGGAAGAGTATTATGCACATGACAGTGCCTCGTTTCAGTAAAATTTGAAAAAGAAGACTACTTAGCCAGGGAAAGCTGTAGCAGAAAGTTAATTCAACTCTGTTTTCAGTTAGGTGATGTGCTTTGTGATGACTCAGGAAAATTGCAAATTATTTCTGTAGTTTGTTCCCTTTAGTTCTACTTCCTTCATGCAGTGATATACATGCTTTGTTTACTTTCTTCCTCTTTCTTCCCACTCTTGAATGAAAACTTACAAAGGTAGGACTTGGATTAAACTCCATAGCATGTCTTTCAGAAAAGCAGGGTGGGAGAAAAAAAAGGATTTCCTGAAACATTTTTTATAAAGGCTTTGAACACTTAGTTATGCTTTGCAGAATTCTGGAATCCTTTTGCTTTGCAGGTTTTTAATTGGGGTTTGAGCTCACCACATCCAAACCAAATACTGAAAAAAAAAGAAAAATAAAGAGCTCCAGCTTCCTAGATTTACTGGGTAAATTGACAATGTAGAAAGCAACTCTAGGTCAGACTGTTCTCATTAGTTTTGCAAATTAGTGAGCTCAGCATTACACCATTCAAAATGAAATAATGGTAAAAAGTGTTGTTTTAATTAGATTCTCATGTGCTAGGGAAAGTATTTTTTCATGGAAAGTATCAAAATATTAATGACAACTAGAGAGATTCAGATTTCCTCCAACCAAATTAGGCAAATTAACAGGGTTTTGAAGGTCTCCCGAAAATCTTTCTGTACTATATGTATGTTAAGGTGGGGGGAAATGTTCTCTACTGCGGAAGACTCACCCACGTTATGGGATCAGATCAAGACTGTAAATCACATTCATTCCTCCTCATGCCAGAATCTCACATTTCTTTTGGTCTAACACTCATTATCAATGTAACTCATTTTCTGTTAGAAAGCTATTAACATTTGACTACTTATAATGAGCTGTGCTGTACTAAGAGAGATGTGGTGGGTACAGAAATGATTAATATGGTAAGGAGACAGATTTGTAGTAATTATTTCTTACTAGGTGGCCTCAGGGCCACCTTGGACAAGATTCCTGTTGTGCAGAGTTCTGTACAAACATGGGACCAGAAGTGAGGTCCAACCATACAGCACAGGCATGAGCTGAAAGAGAGGTGGCTTTGGAAAACTGCACTGAACATAGTCCCATGAATTGAAGTCAGCCTGATTGGGCAAGAGACACTCTTTGAGTCAGGGTTTTGTGGGTTTTCCTCACTCATCCAGATCCAATATTTGTCCTTGGAGAACCCAGAATAGGCACCTCTCCCCACTGTAGAGCTAGGGTAAACCCACAGAGGAGTTCAGATCAGACAACTTATTAACAAAGATGGCTTCTGCAGAGCTGTGGTGGTGCAGATGAGCAAGGCCATTCCATAGGAGAAAGTCTAGTCCTCACCTTGTGTGTGATTGCAGTCCCCTCCAGTGTACGGAGTAGGTCTCACCCTTGGGCAGTGTCCTTCAGAGCATCACATTTCTGTCCACAGCACTGACACCAGTGGAGGAAGAAGCTAGTTGTATGGGAGTTAGGTGGCTTAAAGCCCATTCTGCATTAGGGAGACAAAAAAATTGACTTGGACAATCTAGTCCCCTTTCACAGCTGCTTCCACCTCCATCACAGTAGGTAGTCCTAAATCCTGTCACCGTGTGCTTGATGTGTACAGAGAAGGTAGGCTACGGGCCAAAATGCAAAATCCTCATGGATTTCTGGTTTTATGAGGTTCTTCCTTCACTTATGTACAATGAAGCCCCATAGTGACTTTTTCAGGTAACTTGTCCAAAATAACCTACAAAGCCACTGGGGTAGTTCAGTATTCCCCTTCTAGCTTATCCTTCATCCTGTACTCTTAGACAGTAGCAAGTAATGTGTGAGATTCTTGTTTTCCCTCTCTTATATTAGAGCCAGAAGGCTCAGATACACAGAAGCATTCACTAGATAAAGGATTTCAAAGGGCGCTTAGCTCCTTAAATAGGAATTAGGTGTGCAAATATTTTTCTATCTTTCTGAGACTAATACACCACAGAGCAAAGTAATTTGTGAAGACAACAGAGGCTGCTTCATTGAGGAGAAAACTGGTCCTTTGTGTTCTTGTGTGTAACTTCCTGGCAAAGATTCATTGACTCCCATTCATTCCTCCTCCTGCCCTAATATTTTTTTTCCTAGTCTTGTTTTTAAGACCTTTCTAGCACCCCAGCTATTGATTCTTTCAAAAATCTACTTGCTAAATTCAGCACAGGAATTTCAGAGGAAAACAGCTTCCTCTCACAGATCATTTTCACTGCTTGTTCTTTGCTTACCATTTCAGTTTTGAACTATAATTTTTTGGACAATCACTGAATATCCCTAGTGCTCTAACTTCAGCATGGGCACTTCTAGCACTCTTTTTGCTGACATCCACCAATGTCAATGAAATATGAACACCAGGGGAGAATAATAAGTTCATATATTTCTTGCATAGTGTTGCACCACCATTTGTTCTTGGAGGCTGCCCAGTTTATTTCACATGATCTTCTTCGCAAAACCAGCTAGAATTAACTATATTTTTGGAACTAAAGGTCACAAGGAGTTCTAGGAGATTAAACCTTCAACACACCCTTCTGCAACCATGTTCCAGGTGCACAACATCCGTGTAGCACATCCCTCATCCTTGCTCTGGGGTCTGGTGGTTGGTAGGTCCCAGAACATTTCTTTCAGTCCTCATTTCCATTGGATGCACACATGGATACTTCCCTGAATCAGTGTTATAATAACAAACTCCACGTGCAGATCCGTAACCTGGTGGCTTATCCACTGAGTGCTGCTTGTAGAAGACGATTGGAGTTGGTTAGACAATTCATTCAAACTCCTTGTGATGAGGTAGTGGGACTTCAGGGGGATTGGGGTTGGGCGGTGGTTTAGAGGACAGCTGCACAGTTAAAGTTCTCATTCACCCCTCACCATCTTTAACACAGCAAAGGTTTGGCAAAGACTTCATAGAATCATAAAATCATCTAGGCTGGAAGGGACCTTTAAGGTCATCGAGTCCAATCATCAACCTAACACTGCCAAAACCACCACTACACCATGTCCCTCAGCAGCCACATCTACACACCTTTTAAATACCTTCAGGGATGGCTATTCCACCACTTCCCTGGCCAGCCTCTTCCAGCGCTCGACAAGCCTTTTGGTGAAGAAATTTTTTCCTCATATCCAATCTAAACCTCCCCTGGTGTCACTTGAGGCCATTTCCTTTTGTCCTATCAAGACAAGTGGCCTACCCTCTCCTATTCATGTCTCATCAGGCAGCTTGCAGCCTTGGGTGGTTGTAGTCGGGGCAGACTGCACTGCAGTGTACATCCTCAAGAGGAGAGGGCAGTCACAGCTTTCTCTGTTTGTAACAAATTAAGGGCTACTGCTGAAGGCTGAATGCTGTTAAATAGGAAGTTCCTTTCAAGCACGTGGCAAGAGAGCAAAACAACCCAGATTTGGTTTCAAACCTAAAAAAAACTTTCTGAGAAGCTTGTCTGACCTGCATAGTTCAGAGCATGAAATTTTGCCTCAGCACTATCCGGAAGCTTTCCTAGGTATTTCTGCTTAAACTATATTGAAAACTTTTTTCTTTTTTCTTCTTTCTTTTTTTTTGTTTTTTTTTTTGGGGGGAAAGGGATAATCTTCCCCTAAAGAGGCTAAGTGATAGGAAAATTTATCATGTCCACTGGTTGTCTGTTCCGAAGATTGATTTAACTTAATGATTAAAGATGTGCAATTTGACTTCAGTTCTAATTTTGCTGACTTAAATTTGCAATCACTGGAACTTGCTATGCCCTTTTTTTTGCTTGACTCATGAGCAAGTATCTGATAAGTAATTAGAACCTGTAATCTAGTCATCTGTTAAGCTCAGTTTCACTTCACTAAAGAAATCATGTTCTTGATTGTCTGTCACTGAAGACTTTATCTTTCAACTTCATCCCCAAATTTATTTGTACTACATTCACTAGTATAAAAAAGAAATCATGGTGAAACATTCTGCTTTTGGCTTCAAACTGAGACTGAGGGGGATGAAAGAAAAAGATTCAAGTTTTTATGTTGTTGTATAAAGGAAGGAAAAAAATGGGGTTTTATATATCCATGGTAGATAACATGGGAAGCCACAGACTTAAACTTCAACATGGAAGATCTGAGTTAGGAAAAGCTTTCTAATCTCAGGGAAATGAAACCCTGGGATGAATTTATTGGGAAGAATATCTCCCTCGCCAGCATGTTCAAAAGCAGGTTAGACAGATACTGGCTGAGGTGGGGGGTGTGATCCTGCCCTTGTGCTGACATATGGACTAGACCACTTCTCCAGCTGATCTTCCTGTCACCATACGATGCCTGTATAAAATGATGTCAAAGAGAAGACAGAAATTACACAGTTCCTCTGAAAAAGATTTCAGCAGGAGACTTCTTGGCTCTGGTGGGGGGTGTGTCTCTTGGCAGGGGACATGCTGAAGGCTGGGTGAGGACTAAGCCAAGGAAAAGTGCACATGACTCTGGTGCTGACCACTACTGCCAGCTTGATTTTTGTCAGCATTCACTGGGAAATAAACAAAGCAAAAAGTTCCAAAGTAGCTGGAACTGCTAATGCTGCGATCAGCAATTTATTGCTCTGAGAGGGCTTGGGACATCCTAGTATGTTCATTCAAGTGCTGATTCCACTAATTTATGCACTTGGCTCCTCTACTCTTCTCCTAGTGTGTCACAGATGTAATAGATGGACTTTTCAGAGGCTGCATGCCTGCTGCCATGAGTGCTAGGCACCAAAACACAAGAGATGGCAGAGGTTTCACCATGGACAGTGAGGAATGAGGAAGGGACCGGAAAAGAAGAGCCACAGAAAGAAAAGGGATGCTGGAGGCAGCGCATTACAGAAGGCAAAGTATCGTGGGACAAAACTAATTCCTATGGTTTGGCAATGACCACAATCTGGTGGGGAATCTTCTTGCTTCCCCTGAAGCCCTGAATGCTGTGTTTTCACTCCAGCCAAAGGCACGTCCTCCGAGGTGCTCTGTACAAGCTGGTTCCATGAGCCACACGTAAAGCAGAGACTGCCTATTGCAGCTGGGCTCTTTCCTCTGCCCTTGTTCCCTCATCCATTTAGACAGATATTATTACATTATTATTTTTCTTTTTTTAAGAAGGAGGAGAAAATGTTGGAAGTTGTAGTACTTCATTTTAAAACATTTATATAAAAAAGCTCAGTTTCTAGTTCAAAACCATGTCATTGCAAAATTGGACATAAGTACACTCAAAGAAAATTGGACAGTTAAAATATTCTAAAAATGAAACAAATGCTAACAGCTTCACTATTATTTTTGTTACTTTTTGAAGAAAAGAAAAAAAAAAGACAGCTATTTATATCTTTTTTTCTGACCATGTTTTCTATTCCGCAAGCTCTCCTGAATTTCATTTCTTATAAAAGCAGGAAAAAAATCACACATTTTTGGTGAAGAAAAGAGAGAAGGAGGAATGTGGGATAGTGCTAATTAATGACAGCCTTTGACCTAGAGAAAAAATGCCTGAGTACGATGTGCTGAGGAATGAGAGGAGCTAGGAGATGTTCTTTTAGTGTGAGGACATTTTTTCCCATTTTTCACTTTTTTTTTTTTCTGAGAAGAGTTTATCCTTGTCTTTCTTGCTGACCTGACAAATAACCCCTTTACTGTGTCACCTGACTCACCTCCCAAACAACTGAGACAGTTCCTGTGCTGTCCAGAAAAGTGCCACTGTTCAGGTTGCTGAGAAATCTCAGTGGTTACATAAATCACAGGGATTCAACGAAATCATTTTTCCCCCCACAGTAATCATATCTTAATCTCAAAGTATAATGTCAGAATCCTTTGGCATTTATGCATGCACAAAAAACAAGTGATTAAATAGAATTCAGTATTAAATTGCATCTGCACAATTGCTCTTTTCTTCTTTCTGTCTAGTTACATGATGCACTGTAAAATTTTAAATTTTCTTACCCAAGAAGATACTGTCACAGTGCCTGTGAAATGGTGGTTGTCATGGGATGAACTGATCACAAACTCAGGCTCCTGAGAGCAACAACTTTCTTCAAGTGTGCAAGGTTCTTCCTAGGCCTGACTTGAGGTTGCTTGAAGATGTCATGGTGGCACGAGGGTTTGGTGTCTCCATGCAATAGGAGCTTGAGTTGCATGCTGGGATCACTGTCTTCCTATGTCATCAGCATCTTGCTGTTTGCCAAAGAGATTTAGCAATTTTCTGGACCAAGTTCTGGCTACTCAGTGGGGGAAATTCGTGGGAGTGTACATCCCACTAGCTGCTCCAAAAGCATGTCAGTTGAGCCACGAGAACGGATTTGTCACCACCAAGGGGTACCAGGGCTGGTGCAATCACACTGCTCAGAGTAAACTTTATCGCTGGACAAGATTTAATGAAACCATTTTAGAATAATGGAAGATTCATTAATTAAAGAAAACTAAAGCAATAAAACTCCTTTAGGAAAATGTATTAAGCAGTAATTCAATGTTTTGTTGATTATTTGATACCTCAAGTATCTCAGCTGTTTCCTAAGGCTGGGTAATTAGCCAGCATGACCTATAAGCATGCCCTGAATATTTCTTAGATCTACATCTTCCTCTTCCCTTTATGAAAAATGATTCTGACATCAAACTGTGCTCCTTTCTTAGGTCAGGGTGGCATGTCTCCATCTCACCACACTCTTCTGTTCACCTGACCCTTCTTCCTATGTGGTAGACACAGGGACATCACACACTAACACATGGGGCAGGAGCTCTTTTCCCTTCCCTTTTCTCCTTTTTAATTAATATTTGTAGCACATAATTTAATTTACATATTCTCTTCACTTGGTTGGCTTCTACTGTTACAGCTCGCTGACAACAGATTGATAAAACTTACCCTTAATATGATGAGAAATATTAACTGCACTTATAGTTTTGCAACTGTTCTGTTTCTTTGAGCACCAGATACAGACTAAAACTCATTTAAAAACAGTCAACCCTTCCACTCCAGATAGCATGAGAAACCTCTATTTCTACGTTAGAAAGATTCAAGCTGGATATTAGAGGGGGGAAAGTTCTTTTCCCTAGAGGGGTAAGGCAGCAGTGCAACAGGCCACCCAGAGATCCTGTGAAATCTCATTCCTTGGAGATCTTAAGGATTTGACTAAAAAAAGCCATGTCTGACCTGACTTAGCATTGGCAATAGTCCTGCTTCAAGTAGGAGGCTGGATGGACTTCCAGACATCTCGTCCAGTCAGTACTTTTGGGATAGCAAATTCTAAACATCCCTATAAGGATCCTAAGTAATTCAGTGTCAGGGTAGAGCCTTTGGCTAGATATTGAATTATTAATGTATCCTGAAGCCCTAGTTTATCACTGCACAGCTCCCACTCTAAGCTTTCCCATGTTTTCTTCTGTTTCACTGTCCATTGAGATTCAGATCCAGTTCACATTGCCTCGGACCTTGGCTACAAATGAATACCTTGGCCTACACCCTGTCAACTCCTGTTTTAATCCCAGCTGTTAACACTTGCTTTTTTACCAAGCACTATCTAAAAGAGGCTAAGGGAAATGTCTCCTGTCTAGATAGTGAACAGATGTAGAGCTCTCCCCTTGTAGATCCCCACACTCCTAATTTGGAAGCCTCATCTCCCGTAGTTAAGGGCGACAGGCAGCCAAAGCCAAGGGTGATTCAGAGCTGCCAAGAAGAGTGTTTCTATGTGTCTTGCTCTGAAGGATCATCTTCATCTCCACTGATGACGGAGTCTACACAAGCAGCTTAGAGTTTGTGCATTTATTTCCCCCTTAAAGACACCTGTCTCCAGAACCCGGGCCTAACATGTGAAGCACTTTCACTGAGAAAGGCATCACAAAACCAAGTCTTGCCGTTGCTGCCAGAGATAGCACTGCAAAAACAACTCACAAGCCCGTGACAGGCATCTTACCATGGGAGTAAATAGCTCTTTTTCAAACAGGCAGCCTGTCACAAGTGGTGTTCCCCAGGGATCAATATTGGACCCAGCACATAAAATCAGAGAATCATAGAATCACAAATCGTTGAGGTTGGAAGGGGCCTTTAAGATCATCAAGTCCAACCATTAACCTAACCTGACAAAACCACTTCTAAACCATATCCCCAAGTACCATGTCTACCCCTTTTTTTAAACACCTCCAGGGATGACAAATCCACCACCTTCCTGGGCAGCCTATTCCAATGTTGGATAACCCTTTCAGTGAAAAAAAAATTCCTAATATCCAACCTAAGCCTCGCCTGGCTTAACTTGAACCCATTTCCTCTCGTCCTATCACTTGTCACTGGGGAGAAGAGGTCAGTCCTCATCTCTCCACAACACTGTTTAAAGTGATCTGTGATCGCTTTAAGATTCAGCTGGACAGGGTGCTGGCCCATCTCGTCTACACCATGCTTTTGCCAAGAAAGGTTGGACCAGATGACCCTTGAGATCCCTTCCAAGCTGGTGTTCTATGATTCTGTGATTCTATGCTCTTACAGCAAGTTCATTGTGTAGTCAGATTGCTTACACAAGCCGTTTGGGATGCAGGTTTGGGCTGCTCCCTAGCATCCATCCCAGTCAGTGTTATAAACCATTTTGGTCTTCCAAGTCAGATCATGCAGCAGAGACCATGGAAATGCCTGTATCCTTTTTGAGTATCTTTTCAGTCCTCCTAGGGATCTAGCTATGGTCCCTTGCAATTGTCACTTGCACCAGTTTTATAGCACTGAGTCCTGCACATGTGTGTTGCCATGCTATAAGCAGTTAATATTTCCTCACATAAAGCATCTGCTGCTGTCATAAGAGCATTTGGCAGAGAAAAAAATGATCCTTCTACCCCACCCTGTTACCCTGATGTAGGTTTGAATCTGAATTATCAACACACAGAGTGCGAGGCGGCAGCCACACCATCATTTCCAACCACAGAGATTCTAACTAGCGCGGCTGTTTTCAATAATAAATAGGAGAGTTTAGGGCTAATTATAACAGGCCTTCTAATTTCCATCTGGAGTCACAAAATCAATAGAAACTCCTTGCTTCATTAAACAATTGCAGTTGCCAATAGCTGGACCTGTTCCATCTGCAGGTGTGTTAAAACCCTGTTGATTTAGTGGTTATCCTGCTCCAAAGGGCTGTGGGTTGTTTTTTTTTTTGCCAGAAATGCAGCTATATAGCTGCCATCTCGTGCACCAGAGAATGAGGAGACATGATGAGGGAGAAGCATCTTGGGCTGCTTTGACAGAAACATGGTATGTGCTTGCACTGGACTGAATAGGCTGCTGAGACGGATGGTCGGGAAAGGAACACCTGATCTAATTTTCTTGAATTGCTTGAAAATGAGAATGCACTGTTGGGTTCTCAATGCATGTCGAGGTCTGTGATACTGTGCTCCTAACAACGCCTAAACTGCATTGTCCTCTATTGACTGATGCCTCCTCCCTCTATCTCCACACCTGCAATATTGCACAGAGAGATGGAGGCACTAGAAGCTTTGTTTTATATGGAAGAAAGTTTTGGTTCATTTGGCCAAATTCACTATGTGGGTAAAAGTAGCATTTGAAAATGGAGTTACAAATGTTATTTGGGTAGTCCTCATCAAAAGAAAAGACTCCAAGGGTGGCTAAATGAAGCAAAACCTATTTGAAATAGATGGTGGTTTTTTGTTTTTTTTTTTTTTTTTTAACAGGTATCACTTGTCTATTGGAAACAAGAAAGATGGACTAGCAGCATGACTTGAAAACCTTCAATGTTCTCTGAACTAATCTTTCTCAGCATTTGTTGTCTTGTTCCTGCTGACTTGAGGTGCTCTAAATCCTTTTAATCTTCCCCTAAAATCCAATTGGGTTTACGTGTTTTCGCAGGTGTTACCCTGTCAGGATAGGGAGGAGGCAGTCTAATAAGAGGAGTGGAGTTAAGTAGATTCCCTACAGACAGCTGGAACTTGCTCTGACTTGAACGTGGGGAGTAAGCTTCAAGCCTGCAGAGAGACAAAGCATGGATAAGTTTGAACTGATTGTGCACTTCTGCTCCTCCTAACTCCCAGGAATCAGGAGTTCTGGAGGTGAGCACCATCAAGGGGAACGACCTGAAGTGAAAGCGGTGGAATGGCCCCAGTAAGATGAAATATATTTCTAACATTACAGTGAAAATGAAGATCTCTCATACTGTGAGATGTTCTCCCCCTGGCTAGAGACACTAGTGGTTTGTGCAGTTTGTGCTGATTTTCTGCTCTTGTGAAACCAAACTTCTTTATCAAAGCAACTATTTATGGAGCTTCTTCAAGAGTCTCCCTTTGGTAGTGAATAGACTGATGCCTCCCTGGACTGATCCAAACTGCGATCTCTTCTCCTTCTGAGTTCCATGCAAGCCATAAGGGTTTCTCAAGATATTTACACTGAACTGTAACAAAGATCTATTAGGATCAAGTGATGAGTGTAGGAAGCTGAACTGCTTTACAAAACGGACAGCAGGGTCCATCAGCCTTCCATCTAAACGTTTATGAATCTGTTATTTAGCAGGACCAGCTGGCTTGGAGCTATGCAAGTGTCTAAAAATCTTAGGTCGATTCCTTCAGATCTGTACCAAGGCAGACCGATCATTTGCTATAAGCAGAAGTCTTTACAGGAATAAAATCCGACAAAGCACTCTGTGTAAACAATATGAACGCTTTAATCAAATTTTGAATAACACAGCTTCAACAAAGGAGGACACCTGACATTTTCAGGGAGTAGTTGTGATGTAAAGGTGCAACCAAGGAAAGTCAAGGAGTACCAAGTTAGAACAAAACAGACAAGTGTCACCTTGGCATTGACAGCTTGTAACAGCTAGTAAATATTCCCTAGTTTGCATCTTAAAATGAGCGTTACGGTTATTCCAGTCGCAGTGTGCCTTAGGCAGCCTACTAGTGAAGGGTATTAAAGCATCTTTTAAAATACATTTCCCCCAAAATTCCTTGCCTTTGATGGGACCTTGAATAAAAAGTGACTTGGAAACAAGGAGAATTATACATCTAAATTCAGCCTCTGTTTGAGCTTTTTCAAGTGGATGAAATTGGAAGAGGAGAGTTCGTTCTTCCCCACGGGGAAGGGGACTTGCCAGCAGTACTAGCAGCTGATGGGCTTGGAAGAGTGGTTCATGGCTGACCAATATGCTTGCTTTTTTATTGTGCTCTCTAGCCATCTACCAGCATCTGTCATCTTTTCTGTTGTGGACCTGGTTTGAAAGGTTTTTTGCGATAGCGGCTTTTGGTTTATTCTGCATGCATTCAACAGAGCTAATCAGATATGCATGACATACAATATTCCCTGCTGTAGCTGTCGTGTGTGACCAATAATCCTGTGTTTAGCCCTGTGATTAGAAGTTTATTGTCAGGAAAAGTCATTCCCAAGATCTATATCGTAAAGATGGGGAGATACTGTAAACTTTGCAATCTCTTTGGTCTTCAGGGATTTTAAGGAAAACAAAGGTTTGCATTCCAGAAGGTATAACCAAAACCATTATAGGTGCCTGTGGAGATTGGCACAAGGATGTTACTTACAGCATGAGCAGCCACGGGAATTGCAAAAGTCAGCAGGAGCTTGAACTCAGAATAAGAGACTGATGAAAGATGTTAAGAAGTAGAAGACAAGAAAGGGAAATCCGTTCCTGGTAGTGAGGAGATGAAAGGAAAAAAGTCTGTCTGAAGGAGGTAGAAAGACTACAAAGGCATTTTTACAGCAGATGAAAGACAGACATGTAAAGATGATGAGTGCAGTTAGAAATGAATCTGCAAATGTCCACCATGTGGACTGTTATATTTAAGGAGAAAGCAGACAGTGCAGGACTGGGGAACAATATTCAGATCTGAAGCATGAAGAAAGTCCAGGCATGCCTCACACCTTAAGGGGCAGAACCAGATATACAGCAAGTTTGGGAGCATCTTGGGCATGATATTGCCTTGGTTTTTTTACATGTATGAGTGACTGTAACTCCCCTGTACTCTGAGGTCTGGGTACAGGCACTGTGTGGTTCCAGCTCATTTTAATAACAGCACGGGGAAGTTGCATCTCTTCTCCAACCAGTTTTCTCCATTAACACAAGGAGTTATTCTGTCCTCTCAGAATGAATAAGAGGCCATAGGAGATTGGGGAATGAATTCTGCAGGGTAAGAAGCAAGAGTCTGAAGACAAATACAAGGACATGAATTAGTGATTGTTGTTATCCAATATGAGTGAGGAAAGCCAAGGCTTGATTTATGTACATCTAGATGTAGTACTGCTGCCTTGTTTAATAGAGTGTGTCAAATACTGTCCCCTTATGTCCTCTGTAGGCATTACAGGAAGAAGACCCTTTTACAGAGGGTCAGTTTTGCCACATCTCAGGGCTGCTAAGGATGGGATGGGTTCTCAGAAGCTCTGTGAAGCTCCAAGCCTACACAAGCTATGGGGCTGTTGCCCTGAACATTTCTTCAAGGAAAGAGGAAAGATGTAAAAACAGGACTCTAGCAAAACCGTTCTCCCCCCCTCGAAAAGGCCTCTGGTTAGATGCCATCTTTTCCTGTTCTCTATCTAATTATTTTATAGGGTTGTGAGCGGAAAAAGAAAACTCCCTAAGACAAACATATGTATACATACAAATAGACATATACCCTGTTAAGCCTATGGAGAGCATCAAGACACAATAAATTGAACAAGGCCACTTGACCTCTTCACTCACCTTTCTACCCTCGGATTGACGGGACTGGGATAAGTGCCTGAATCACATCCCTAAACTCTTCCTTCATGGATATTGATAGAAATCCAGGGAGCAACCAGATCAGCTACACAGTCTTCTGTATCCCTGTTGTTAACCCCAGGCTATATACCAATCCAAGCTGTATGCTTCCAGCCTTGTGAGTCTTACAGGTGTGTCTGGACCAGAACAGCTCCTCAAGTTGTCCAAGCAGAACTTGAAAACTGACCCTGCTCATTGACCAAGGAACGAGCGTACTCAGGCTTGCAAGGCACTTGCACAGATGGTGCAATTAGGGAGAGCAGCTATGCTGCAGCGTTCAGTATGGTCACTCTAACTTCCATATGTGTCCTGTCATCTGAAGTGGGCTGGCGGCTGGCCAGACATCCGCTGTGTTTGTGTTTCCCTGGCACATACCGCAGAAATAAGATTAAACAGCTCTCTGCTGGGGCTGCTGGATCCTAAGGGCTGGGTCACCTGTGACACTAGTGATGAGATGAGGACCCTTACCTCCTGCGGACCAGGCAGCCTGAATCCACTCTGGGCTTGATTTACCATGTTCATTGCCTTGTGGGCACTGAGGATCAGTGTGGATGAAGATGATGTCCCCCTTCTTTTTGATAGCTGAGAAGCAAACTCTCTTATATCAGTGAAATAGTCAAGGGATGATAATACAACAGAGAAATAGTATAAAAGCCAGTTCAAGGATAAATATGGGGGGGGGTCCCCCAAAATCTCTCCTTCTTCTCTTCATTTGGCCCAAATGAGAATCAATGAGTGGACAAAACCTGTGGACACAGGTTCTGTGCCAGTTGTTGAATGCTCTTACCTTTCTTCACCAGGAGACAGAGAAAAACTCAGGCACATTTGCTCAGGTGTTTTAAAGAATGGCCTGGTAATTTGCAGACAAATGTGTAAATCCAATCTGGCAAACAGAGCGACAGAAGTGTGCACAAGGGATAAAACTGTCTGAGGGGGATTGAAAGATATCAAATGGACTTTCCTGTGGGAAACTGACACTTTGGGGGTCAAAGTTTGATTCCAAATTATTTACAATCTGTGCTTCAATGCCACAGGGACAACTACCTTGAAGACCAACAAACTGCGCACACAGAAGCATCAAAAGTCTCACAGCACGATTTTGTATTAAATTCTCCCTTAAGCTGGCTGGTGTGTTCATTTGGATATGATATGTTTTGGGAGTGATAAACGCATTATTTGAGGATTCCAGGAGCTTTTGTGCTGAAAAGTGAAGGTTTCCATTGTGAACAGGGGAAGGACACTGGTGATGGCTCAAGCACACGTATAAGGGCAAGCAGGATGATTCAGGGAACTTGTGGTCTTAGTTACGAGGAATTATTACCCAGACATGACCTTTTAGTTAGCATCTCAGATGAATAAGAACATTCTTTGTCTCTAGAAGATCTTGGAGGCACAGTGATAGGTAGATCTCCAGGACCTTTCATGGAAGTAACTAATTCAGAAATAAGACCTAATGGATGAAAGAGGAAAGAGACTGTCACTATCCTCAGAGCAAATCGTAGAATCATAGAATAGTTTAGGTTGGAAGGGACCTTAAAGGTCATCTAGTTCCAACCCTCCTGTCATGGGCAGGGAAACCTTCTGTTAGACCAGGTTAGCAGGCTAGCAGGGATGAGTTAGCAAAGGATACTGAGTGCACAGCTGGTTTGCAGAAGAGGAAATGAGCAAAATGGGCATCATGAACTAGATGGATGTCAGGAGATGGGAGAAACTCCAGGACCATACCACAGCCATCTCATTTCATGCCTGAAACACGGTGTGGTGGGCAGGGAGCTGTGTGGCTTGCAGAAGGATAGGACCCAAGCCAAGGGCAGGGGAAAGGAATAGAAACAGGAGAATTTGAATGATTGGCCTTGAATTCCTGAATTAGGAGAGGAAAGAGGCAAATTCAGCAGGTGGATTCAGGTCTATTTTTGAAGAGTGAAATCCTCACCCATGCTTTCTGACACAGAGGAAAAAGGGAAATAACAACATGAAAAGATCTTGCCAAAGCTAATGTGTTCCCCAAGGAAGCATGTTGGTTTTGAAAATAATTCACCAGGTTTTGGTGCAGTTACGTGGAAGGTGTCTTTGAGGATTTCAGAACCCGTGTGGAGCATGAAAGGAAAACACGGGGTGCAAGAAGAGAGTATTTGAGGGAGATAACCCACATCTAGGTACACATGGATCCTGGCTGCCTCGGGAGCTCCTTGATGAATCTCTCTCCCACCAAAAATCCCTTTTAAGTTTCACGCAGTATTGTTCCCTCTTATCACCACCTCTAAACTGAACACGAGCAAGACCGATGTAACTTCAAAACTTTGTTCATTTGTCTAAATAGACCTGAGGCATTTCCAAGGCTGAAAAGTATTTCTAGAGGTGAAGGAAGGCATAAAAGATTTCATATCTACATATCCTAAAGTTCAAAATGACCACTCCTCACTGAGATCTAGAACTAAATATCTCCTGAGTCATAGACTGTGTTGTTTTGACTTAAAAGAAAAGTTTGACCATTGTTTTTATACAATTCAAACTGGGTTATCTTGTAAAAAACAACATTAAAATGAAGAATTGAAATGAATGCCGTATAGAAACCCAGGAACAACCTGATCTATATTTTAAGGGATCAGAATCCAGTTTCATGCTGGCATCATTCTTCTTCCACTGAGTCAAATCACAAGTTTGGATCAGTTTTCTCACAGGGTTGAAAAACCTGGCTAGGATTCTTAGGAAAATTACATACACATGCCTCTTCAGCTGTCACCTTATGAAGCTAAATTAACTAAATATATGTGGAATCAATCCTCGGATTGTCATTTTAGTTTTTGTGTCTTTTTCTGCATTACCTATTAGTAAAACTTCATTTTAGTGCCTTAGAGCTCAGATTGTAGTGGAAGACAATCTGATGCCGTAAGCCTGAGTGTATTTTTAATTGTAGTTGTTCTTTGTATATGAATGTAGAGGCCTGGAACAGAGACGCAGATACTTCTCTTTTTCAAGGACTGCAATCCAATATTAATAAAGACTTTCCACAGAACAATTCCGCTTTATGAAATGATAAGTTCTGAATGACAAGAAATGTTTCCCTTCGCTCACAGGTTCCCTTTCCACAGAACCTTGTCTAACCTAGTAGTCACAGAAAAAATTTTTTAAAGATCATAAAATAAAAAGTATAAAATAAAAATAATTTTTCAATAAAAAGATTTTACAAGATAGCACAATCAGCAAGTGACACCTGCTACACCATTATTCAAAACTGAGAAGTTAATGGTACAGACTTTATCCTACAATAACTTTTCACTTTGTGCCTATGGGATAGGAACTGGTACAAACTGTTTTCTCCATCTTGAGGTAGGGAGGAAAAGATGACATTCAACTACAGAGGCGCAATGGTCTGAACTGGGAAATGACCCCAGGTCTCCCTACTCCTAGCCACGTGTGCTGGCCACTGCTCCAGACTTCATCTCTGCACAAGCCAGAATGATATTGACTATAGACTCGGTAAAAATCACAGATCAGGTTTTTTTTCTGACAATATTCATGGAAGCATTTTTATGCTTCTCCACAAATCATCTTGGGAGAAAGTGGAGATTTTACCTTACCATTTTTTTTCCTGAATTTTATTCCCCAGTTGTCTTAATGTGCAGAAGAGATGAGGAAAATTACTGGGAAACAAATGCATCTCTCCAAAATCTCTGTACATTGTGTTAAGACTGGTGCAGGAATTGAAAATGTTTATCAGTTTCCTTCAAGTTAGGATCCCACAATGCCTTATAACTCTTACTTTGACTGCTTTACAGATGCTGCCCTCTTCGAAATTCAGCTTTGAGAGGGCATGTTTTTTTTCCTGAGATACTTAATGATTGCTGATCCCAGATAGCTATGTTTCTGTCTGCTGTAAAGTTTGATTTGAGCAGCCATCAGCAGTATTTGCAATTTAACGCATCGCCAAAGTGTGGTTTAATTGACAGTAACTTTCTGAACTCAACACTGGAATATTGAAGAATTAGATGGGAGAACAATTTGTGGACAATAAGAAAGTGCTGCAGCCTTTCCTTATTCAGTTGTCTTGTCACTTCAAGCTGTCATTCAAAATAGCACGTCATGTCTCTTCTCCTCCACTGACTTCACTGTGTTCACCTTGGAAAGGCTAATTAGCTCCTTGTCAACTACTGGTTCCACCTGAATCTGGAACAGGGGAGCTAAAACCAATTTGTCTTTCCAGCAACATACACCGGGAAGGGATAAGGACGCTGGCAACAGAATGAGTGGCAGAGAATCCTTAACTTCCTTAAAATAATGATACTGAGAGCTTGGACTGGACTCTTGCAAGTTTATGTCAGTCTTTGATCAGGAGAGTCTGGACTGAATTATTCTATTTAAAAGAGAGAGAAAGTGATTCACAAAGCAGATCTTCTCATGGGCAGCCATCGTCAGAATCAGGAGTTCATGTATGTTGTCACGGGTAACTCCATCAGCACTGCTGCCTTCGTTAGCTCATGAGGTTGGTCTAAGCTGTAGGTAAGTCCTTCTTGAGCTCAGATAACAAGCCTGAACTGCAAAGCCCACAAAGGAGAGGGTTTCTTGCTGTGGAGAGTTGAGCATCCCAGAGATCCACCATGAAAGGCAGGATACCTAGAGAAGTCAAATGGTTTTCCCAAAAATAACTATTAGATTATATTTTTCTTTTTCTTGAGGGAGTTTTAGAGTTGGCACTGGGTTGTTGGTTTCATCTTGGGGAATTTTCTGAGCCCAGTGTGGTCTCTTGGCCAGTTGTTTGGGGAAAAAAAAATCCTTTGAACAGTCTGCAGACAAAGACTTTTTCTTAGGAAATAAAAGCAAATGGTCACTACAAGAAAAAAGGAAGTTACATTTCAGAGTGTGATGTATAACATAAAGGTTCATATTTCTCTAAGTGCTTTGCCTCTGTTTTTCCTTCATCCTACAAGCCCTTCAGGAAAGTGACTTTAAGAAAAGATTGGTTTTGAGCAGATTACAAATACTGTTTAATACCTGGCTTGCCAGATGCAGGAAACCTGCCTGTGCTATTGTCATTAAATTTGAAATGGGTATTAAGTCCAATTTTTGAGAATTTTTCCATTTGGAAGTCATTATTCTTCTACATAAATGTTCTCAAAATGGATGATTTTTGTGAGAATTAGTTACTTGTTCCCTATATTACTCATCATGGGCCCATTTTCCTCAAAGGAAAACAAAACCCTCTCTTTCCACAAAGCTTCAAAACAGTGCTTATGGAGAAATGGCCTTTCGGTTTGTTGCTGGGTTCAGTTATAGCCCAGGGTAACAGAACTGTTTGAGCTTCAGAAAGCAAAAGATCCTCACTGTAGTCCCTCCCAGGTAAGGCTCCAAAGCAAAGAGGAGACTTTGAACCGCTATACATTTTCTGGACCCTGGAGCAAGGTGAAAGTTATGAGCCCACAGGAAGGATTGCCTCCCCACTCAGGCATTTCTTAGTCAGAAAGCTGCAGATGCCCTTCAGCTTCCAGATGGTTTGGCTGTAACACCATGGTTAGAAAGAAAACTACATGGGACCATTTACATCAAACCTTCGCTAGGTGAAACTTTTCCTGTGCTCTATTTAGAGCCTTCTGTGCCCTATTTAGATACTTCCACAATAGCTTGCAAAGGTGGAAAGAAAGAGACATTCAGCTCATGCAAGATGCATGGTTGCATTTGCTAACAGGAATGGTGATTGCCCCACTTACTTCCTCTAGAGAGGTGCAAAGTGCCATATACTCATTTATTCTTATTTTTAACTTTAAGTGGGCACCTACATTGTGTTGCCTTCAATGAGAAATGAACAAGTGTTTAAGCATTCTTTCTGAATAGGAAGAAGTCAAGCCCTAAATCTGGGGACTTAGCTTAATTTGAAATACTTGTGAGCACTGACAAATAGAGAATGGGATTTATTATTTTCTCTTTTGATTGCTCTGCTTGTGCCTCTGTTGTCACTCACTGGGTAAGATACATGGGATAGGTCCTCATCTTTTTTAAGGTCTTAAATGTGGGCAGTCTCCATAAGCTGTTCTTCAATGCTGCTGTTTCTGCTTTCATTTGTTGTAGTGCATGAAGAGCCTGTATAATTTAGGCAGAATATCTGGTACAAACCCAGACTTAGTGCAGCTTAAGGTCATTCCTTCTCCACCACTCTAACTTTTTTGAGGAGAGCCACTGAGCGTATTTACCACTCTGTCCTGAATTTAGACACACTGTGCATCCTGGATGCCCCCGTACACCTTCAGCCTGCCTTCTCCCTTTTAGGTTAGACTCTCCTTCAGGCAGATGCCACCCATTGTGTAAGTCCTGAGACTTTTCAGGGTAGGATCCTCATGTAGACACTTGACTTCAGGTATCTACAACACAGTTGTCTTCATCTAAGCTAGTGATCAAGTTCCCAGTACAGGCAATGGAGATGAAGTCAACAGAGACAGAGGAATTCACTCTGTGCTCCCTTTGACTGATCCAAGAGTTGCCATCTGTTTCAGGACAAGACTAATCATGCCCTAAAATCCATCATCTCCACTGATTTGCTCTCTGTTGGCTACAAGGAGTGATTTGCTGTATGCATGTAACCTCTGTGTGTGATGGGCACCCTGTTAAACTGAATAAATTACAACCCTTAAAGTCTTGCTCTTCAGCCCTGTGTTCAAGGTATAGAGCATACTTCCCAGCTCTGGCCGTAAGGAGGGGCTGCACACAACATGGTCTGTGTATAACTTAAACACCTAACTTGTGTTTGTCAAATAACCTCCTGAAATGAGTAGTTAGGTGGGTCTTGTGCTGCCTACTCAAGTGTTGCTGGAGAAGTAGCCAGGTGAAGTACCGATGTACATTAGGTATTTATGTGCTGTGGAAAAGGAAAAGCATGTATCCCTCTGTTTGCTTGAGTAAAAGAGTCAGTATAAACCAGCTGAAGACTGCAACTTTGGAGAATTAAATGGCAGACCAAGTAGGACTCCCCATACAGTTACTTGCAGAACTATCTTCAGGTGACAAAAGGTTATCTTCCCCATGTTCAGAGCCCATAAAGGACTTGTGGACAAACTAGCCTTCTCTTGTCCCTGCAGGAATCCTGTTGGCTGCAGGTGGGTTGATCAGGACTAAATCTGTTGCAGAATTCGAATTGCTGGCTTCCACCACAGCTCTAGGATTTTTCTCTTCCCACCCACCGTGCCTTCATGCACTCACAGTTTCACTGTCTGAGCTCAATGTTGGGAAGGAATAAGGACCAGGCCCTTCAGTTAGTTCAGAGCTGAACTGGAAGCTGAAAGCACACTCTTTCCCTTCTTGAGCCCGGTGACATGTAAAGGAAAAGATCTCTCCTCCTGACCTCTACTCACGACATGCCAGAAGCCATTGACTTTCCTCCCTGTTTCATTTATGTGAAAGACATGGATGTTGCCTTTTAAGCAACCTTGCCTGTGAAAAGCAGGACAAAGGGGGCTTTTCAGACTCCTTCAGAAATTGTGATGGTTCTTGTAGTTGCTGCTCTTTCCATGTGAAAATGATGGGGCCCAAATCAAGAAGGAACATTGCTATTTCTTTTTCTACACATATCAGTCATCTTTGGATTACCTAGATGGAAAGGAAAGAGGCAATCCTTTGCCACCAGGGAGGACCACAGGAATCACAGGAGCTCTAGGAGAGGACATCAGCAAGCTCTTCTCTGGACTATTCATGGCCCCATTTTTCATACGTAACCCTCCTGGACAGATTGACCCTTGGGTTGTGAGCCAGCAAGCAGAAGATGTAAGGAATGAGCCTGGTGGTAACAAACCCAATCAGCAGCTAGAGGGGTCCCATCAAACAGCCCTCAGAACCTAATCACAGTTAGTTGAGGCCCCTGTGGTCAGGTTGACTGAATGCTGAAGCTGATGAGATAATTGGTGGGGGTACACCTCGTTTTGGTGAAGTGTGTAAGCAGAGGGAGCTGAATGTTCCCAAGAACTGAAGGGTATCTACTTACTTTTCAGCAGATTCAAGCAGTATCCCCCAAACAGGAGAGATGAAAAGCTATAAGACACAGGGGTTAGTCTAGACTGGCCTTAGCATGGAGACCCTGTAAACCAGCCTCTGTCAACTGTGGCCCATCTCACGTTTCATACTCAAGGCAGCACAGCAGCTGGAAGAAGCAGGAGGCTCAGTCCTGTATGACAGTAATTTATGCCTTGACATATGGGGATATCTGTGCAATTTATGATTCATCTACTGCAGATGTGACCCGCTCAAGTGGGACCTCACTTTTTGGAAACTGACTCATCTGAATGACTTTGTAGATTATTAACTCGCTTTCTCAAAACATTGTGTACAGTGCCTATACTATAAAGGCCTCTTTTTCTTTATTTTAGGTGATGCTAAAATATGCATTTTGCATGGAACAGAAAAAGAAAATAAACTAAACAGCAAGATCAAGTAATACACCCTAGCTGCAACAACCGTTCAGAGCTGTAACACAGACTTCCCTCCTCTGAACAGTGCTGTTGTCCCAAAGTCTCCAGATCATTCAGGCTTCATGGTACTACTAAGTGAGAAATACTACAAATATAGTAATTATTAATTAACAAACAAATATTTGATACCTATAATACAGCAGCACCTTGCAGCTCCAGGATTTCACAATGCAGAACACAAAGATACTCCTACCTTAAAGATGTGACCACAAACTTGCTACCAGGCAGGTGCTAAGCAAAGGAACAACAAAACAATACTGTCAAAATGGGTCAGCATCTACTGGTGGTTTTTACAGCCACCTCATCAGAAGTTGTCTCTGCCTTCATGCCCTCTGTTTCACACGTTAATCTCAAATTCCAGCTAATAATGCAAGCCATATCCTTTCTCGGTGTATCCAGAAAAAACTCCTCCCACTCTTTCTGTTTCACCACTTGGTACAACCAACCAAACACGCTTCGATCTGAGAGATCTTGTCAAGAGCAGCAGACAAAGGGTCACAGAATGTGTTACGTTTATAATTTATTTTTCCCCCTTTCAGTGTTATCTCTCCTCCTTCTAACATTTGACAGAAACCGGGGTGAAGAAGAGGACAGAAAAGTATGATGATATTCAGGCCATTTTGGTGCTATGAACATATGAAATTTTACAGTGCTGGAAAGATAGCACAAAGGTCATCCTCCCTTCCTCTCTCCCACCTTCACTTCTGTACCAAGAAATGCATTATAAATCTCTCCTTCATCCATAAATTAAGGACTGTTGTTTACCAGTAACCTCCTTTCCTCAGAGAGTGTTTAAAACTGGATGTTCACAAACTATTAGGAGGTTTAATCTTACTTTCCAAAGGTGTATGAATAAATTACCACAAACTGAGATGGAGCAGGCAGCAGACGAGTACCCGTGAGGGGGAGGTGAATGCCACAAGCACACTCTCATACTCTGATGTTTGTGCCCTAGGCTCCCACGGCTCATCTCTCAGGCTCCAATTCAGACAAACACTGGGGTTTGTTATTACTATTATTTTATTTCCCGGTAATGTTTTTTAAATCACAGTAGCAACATAATAACAGCAAACTCAGCCCATTCAACAATATGTAAATATTTCCTCACGGGAAATGAGATAGAAAATTCATGTCCACAGATTTCAAAAGGTCACTTAAGCATCAGTGTGTAAACACCGGTAATCTGCATCCCAGCTGCTTTCAGCAATAATTCCTGTTTAGGTGCTCACCAGGCATGGAGATCATGGTAAGAGAGATGTGCAAATGTGGATGACAAAGAGATGGAGGGCAGACTGAGATAGAGAACATGAGAGAAAAAGACACCAAACAGCAGAGTCAAGAAAAAGCTGAGCTGCA
Source organism: Ibidorhyncha struthersii (assembly GCA_013398815.1). Taxonomy (NCBI): domain Eukaryota; kingdom Metazoa; phylum Chordata; class Aves; order Charadriiformes; family Charadriidae; genus Ibidorhyncha; species Ibidorhyncha struthersii. The sequence continues at coordinate 457,383 of VZSZ01001128.1, read as the reverse complement.
ACAAGGGTGGTTCTTCAAACACAGAATTCAGTGGTCTGAAGTTATGCTAAAGGTACTTCCCAAAATACTCATCTGCATACGTCACAGTTGTTTTGGTCCAGGGCATTTTCCATCTTTTATCCAAATATTTTCTGCCCGCTTTCTGACCACACCAGATATGCAATCTGCTCTGGGGTAATGGGTGCAGAAAAGGGACTACAAACCTTCAAGAAACTCTACTCATGCACAGTCCTGTGTGGCAGCTGCCTTGCCTAATAAAGAGGCATCACAGATCCAGGCAGGCTCAAGGTACTTTTCCCCAGTTCAAGCAATGGCTCCATCACCTCTGTAGCTCTCCCTTTACATCACCCACCTTCCAGAGGAGAAGGTTACCATGGACAGGAAATGCTTTGTGGGGTGACCTTCGTGCCATGGTCCAGATTCATGATAACAGTGCTAGTTTTCTCTCTGTCTCCCCTCTCTCTCAGCACACACATGGCATTACAGGCTTTCTCCTGTCGCTTGCGTGCTGAGGGCACTTGCAAGCAATACTCAATGATGTGTTGCATCAAAGTGAGTACAACAGAGGGAGTTTTATACCAGCCATACTTATTTGCCCTCACTGCCTGATTATCCTTCACCACTCCCCAGCCCAAGAGTCATCTGATTTAATTCTGATCTCCATTTAGGCTTTGATTAAGCACGCCCTTTGAAAGGTGTCCTTCCCTTGAAGGTACTTGGAATACAGCTCATCTTTCTCTTTCCATAGTCCGTATGGAAGTAACTCTGGATGCATTGTCACCTTGCTCTCTAGAAGTCACCATCACAAGTACTTATGTCTGTCTATCACATTATAGAAGGCTGTTTGCTATGTGTACCCTGTAGAAGGATATATCTTTGTTGCTATGTTTATTTAGGGTTCAGCTTGGGTCCATCAAGCAAAAACACCTCACTAGTTCATAGAGTCTACACATTGGCAAGACTAAAGAGCAAGACTGGCTCATTGGGAAGGGAAATGTGTGCAGAAGAGATTGATCAAACTTAGTTCCTGGCTCTGAGGCTATGCAAATTCAAAATGTGTTCAAGCATACTCAAAGACAAAATTGTACCTGAGAGTGGGACAGACAGTGGGGGACAATGAGGGAAGGAAGAAGCAGCTGACATTGAGATCTCTTCTCTGTGACTCATGAAAAAACTGCAGAGAAATAGTGGTACTTCTTCGGTTGGAGTTTCAGAAGCACAGCCATGGAAAGTGAGAAGGTAATGGAGTGATTTGTTCTGGATGTCATCTCCAAACACATTGAAGAACAGGAAGTTATTAGAAGTGGTCAACACGTATTTACCAAGGGTAAATCATGCTTGACCAATCTGATAGCCTTCTATGATGTTATAACTGGTTGGCTGGATGAGAGGAGAGCAGTAGATGTCATCTACCTTGACTTCAGCAAGGCTTTTGACGCTGTCTCCCATAACATTCTCATTAGGAAGTTGAGGAAGTGTGGGCTAGATGAGGAGACAGCTAGGTGGATTGAGAGCTGGCTGTGTGACAGAACTCAGAGAGTGGTGGTTAATGGAGCAGTGTCAAGTTGGAGGTCTGTAACCAGTGGTGTCCCCCAGGGGTCAATACTCGGTCCAATCTTGTTCAATATATTCATCAATGACCTGGATGAGGGGACAGAGTGTATCCTCAGCAAGTTAGCTGATGATACCAAACTGGGAGGGGTGGTTGACACTCCAGAGGGCCACGCTGCCTGGACAGGCTGGAGAGCTGGGCAGAGAAGAACCTAATGAGGTTCAACAAGAGCAGGTGTAGGGTCCTCAATGAATGCTAGGCACCAATACAGGTTAGGGGTGGACCTGCTGGAAAGCAGTTCTGAGGAGAAGGATCTGGGGGTCCTGGTAGATAGTAAATTATCCATGAGCCAGCAATGTGCCCTTGTCGCCAGGAAGGCCAAAGGAATCCCAGGCTGCACAGGGAAGAGTGTGGCCAGTAGATCGAGGAAGGTAATTTTCCCCCTCTACTCTGCACTGGTGAGACCACAACTGGACTACTGTGTCCAGTTCTGGGCTCCCCCGTTCAAGAGAGACAGGGAACTACTGGAAATAGTCCAGCGCAGGGCAACAAAGATGACTGAGGGACTGGAGCATCTCCCTTATGAGGAACGGCTGAGAGAGCTGGGACTCTTTAACCTGGAGAAGAGAAGGCTGAGAGGAGACCTTATTATTGCTTTTAAGTATCTGAAGGGTGGGTTGAAGGAGGATGGAGTCAGACTCTTTCCAGTGGTTCCCAGTGACAGGAGGAGGGGCAACGGGCCCAAGTTGGAACAGAGGAAGTTCCATTCAAACACTAGGAAAAACTTCCTTACAGTTAGGGTGACAGAGCACTGGAACAGGCTGCCCAGGGAGATTGTGGAGTACCCTTCTCTGGATATTTTCAAGACCCACCTGGATGCAGTCCTGAGTAATGTGCTATAGGCAATCCTGTTTTAGCAGGGGAGCTGGAATAGATGATCTCTAGAGGTCGCGTCCAACTCCGAAAATTCTGTGATTCCATGATTCTGTGTCAGGCTAATGCATGTGATAGTCTCAGGACCTTAAGAGCCTGAGCTCTCTAGGTGGGTGGTTGGTCCTGAGAGATGGCCTCAGCTGTCTTTTTTTTGGTTGTGTAGTTGGAATGGTTAAAGATTAATCATCTTGGTTGGTGTTTCCCATGGAGGAGGAGGTTTTACACTCTACATTCTGTACATGATTTATTTGAAATGTTCTTCTTTGTTTTGCCAAGGTTTCTTTTGGCTGACACATTTTATTTTCTTCATTGACTCAGACTTATATTTTCTACTCAGGTGATCACCCATACGCTTCTTTATGTTACACGTCCTTTGCCTTTAAGGCTATTTATTTGCAACTCTGGAGTGTGATCTGTTGCCATAACTTCTTCTAAAGTAGATTAAAAAGACTAAGAGGACAGATACGACAAAAAAAAAAAAAAAAGTGCCTCTCTGAGAGGAACACCTTTATTCTTCTTTAGCTGGATGCAGAACGTTGGCTTGCAGGATGTAAAAGTGGCTTTGTGTGTGCATAAGGTTGGTGGTTAGATCCTCTCCTCTGTGCTTCTGCTCACTGGGGAAGTGGCAATACTCCCCCCTGAATTTGCAGGGATCAACGCACAAAGAGGCACAGACCACTGAGTGGTGGTCTTGGGACCATAGGAACCAAGAAGATGAGTGGAAGGTGCTGATACACAGCCTCAAATATCTCTGCCAGATTAATTTTAAGGTTTTCTTTAAGTAGGTACTGAACTTGAAGTACCTAAGAGAGTGCTCTTAAACAATGCGAAAATGTCCCAGCATTTTGGTGGATAAAAATCTTTGTCCTTTCATCAAGCCCTCTGGCAAAGCATGGTACAAAGGACAGCAAACCCCGCACCACTCCTGAGAAGTGAGTTAATACAACCATTTCTAGACTGGGAAATGGGAGCCCAGACTTGTTCAAAGTGACAAGCTCCAAGAGCATACCAGTAATCAGCATGAGTTTCATGAAACTGGAGGCTCCTGATTCCCCCTTCCTAACGTCCTGACAGAGAGCTTTTACCTCTTTCCATGGAAGTTTTAAAATAATGCCAATATTGAACTAACGTTCAGGCTTTCTTGCCAGGTTTTTCTCTCAGTCTTGTTTTCCTCTCTCTCTCCTTTTCTTTCTTGACAAAGGTTCATTGGTCTCATCAGAAGAATTGCAATGGAACTGTAGAATTTATTTTTAAGAATCAGTGTTTTACTGATGTAAAAGTGGGGGAATGAAAAAAAAAAAAAGGAAAAAAAAAAACCCCACCTGTGACTTCCAGCACTTCTACCTTTTGAAGGTAAGTGTAGAAAACTACAAGTCACCTGCACAGGAGTCAGGAGTGCATCTTTTACCATACAGATAAAGAAGTGCCACAGGTTGGTCCCTAATATTTTCCTATTACACAGTTGTGGCAGGCATCAGCCTTTGATAACAAGTTTTTTCTTGAGAACCTCTTTGCTCTGAATATACTCCAAGTCTCTCTACCACTGCTGTACTGGTCTGACAGCATATACCCCCTCCAAGACTGCCTCTATGGAGAATTATCTTCCTACCCATCATCCTTCTTGACTGTAAGACTTCGCATTCATGCATGAGCATGTAGAGTCTCTCCAGTGCTCCCATGGTTCTTGGCCACTTCAGTATCTTGGGAATGTAATGCTGATAAGAAACTTGATACATAAAAATGTACTGTTCTTTCTATTCTGCAAAGGCTGGGGAGAGATATGAGACAGGGAAGGACCACCTTTGCTCAGCTTGGTCCACAGATTACCCAGAGCAGACAGGTGACCTTTGCTGATTCGAGATGTCTACGACAATCTTTGTGAAATACTTGATCAAATTCTTTTTAAATCAGCAAAGTGAGGGAGACACTTGCTCATCTCACAAACTTAATATGTCACAATATGTCCTGGTTTGAGGTAAAACAGGGCCAATTTTGTTCAGTAACTTTGCTTCTTAGCTAAGTCTCTTCTAACTACTGAAATTAGCAGCATATTGTACAGACAATATTCACTCTTTCAGAGTGATAAGACCAATGTTTATAGCTGATGCCCAGGCATGGTATGCGAAGAGGCTCTTGCTCATACTTATTGCTGTAACACTCAAGGCCAACCAACTTTGTTGTTTTCCCTGTTGGAGGGTCAGAAAAGGAGAAGCACAGTGGGGTCCCACCTGCGGGGAAGAGTGGACAGGACAGGTGACCCAAAACTGACCAACAGGGTATTCCATCCCATTTGCCTCATGCTCAGTATAAAAGCTGAGGGATCAAAGGGTCAGCTCCCTCTCTTTCTCTTCAGTGGTCGACGTCTGAGGAGGACTCTGTTCATCTGCCTTTGGTCCCAATCCTGAATGCAGATCTGAATTCAGTTCCCATCCATCACTGAGTCCAGTCTGGGACTTCCCCAGTGCCAGACGGTATTGTGATTGTCATCCTGGGAGCTTGATACGGTTTTGTATATTTTTCATTATTTCCTTTTATTTTATTATTAATATTTCGTGAAAGTATTTCAGTTCCTTCTAAACTCATAAGTCTCTTTTTCCCTCCTCTGCCTCTCTCTTTGAAGAGAGGTCGGGGGGAGCATCTGTTGGTTCCATCTGGGGTGTCCCACATCCCCAGTGGCCAGTTTGGCCTAAATCATGACATAATATTACAGCAGCTGCTGGGAAAATTAGAAACAACTTTCATCCAATGAATGAAATACATAGTGAGGAGGCTTATTGTTTTTAGAGCTTCAGACCAGGTTTGAAAATTCATGCAGGCTGGGTAATGACTACATTTTCTGACTTCTTGATGAAAACCTTTCACAGGCACTTATCCAGCAGACGTATCTCATAGCTCAATGTTCAGCTTTACATCTACTTCTATGCTTCTGTACTTGTAAGTTCTTACATAATAACGCCTCAAAAAGGCTCAATAGTGTCCTAGTTTTTCAGCTGTTAAAGGGAAGGACCTCATCTTGCTAGCTGAAGTCAGTATCAGGCCTTTATTCTGATTTATTAAGAGTGGGCTACAGGGAGATAATCATCAGACTGCATTACAATTTAAAAATTATGCAAGATATATTGCGAGGATCCATCATTACCTGGGATTCCCCAGCATTGACTAATGTGTGCCACAGTAACCCATCATGTGCACTGCTGACATGAAAAGATGACTGTGATAATATTCAGGATCGTGTGCTGCAAATCTCTTCCTTAAGGTTATCAAAAGTCCCTGCAGAACTCGTTCCCTATATTCCCACTCCCTTTCCAGAGATAAGCTTTGAGCAAAGGAAGCATACAACTGAACAAACTTCTATTATTATTATTATTATTATTATTATTATTATTATTATTATTATTATTATTATTATTATTATTTAAATTCTGAGATAGAAAAGATCCTCTTGCAAGATATTTTCCCTCAGGATACATTAATATTTAAGAGCGAGACACAGAGAGAAACCTGTTTTACATTCCTTTATTTGAACACTAATTTCCTCCATCAGAATAAACAAAGGGACAAAATGGAAGAACTCATTTTTCAGACTTGAATGGGTTTTACACCAATGTCTTATGTGCCACATCTCTCTGCAGAAATAGAAGGGAGAAGAAGGCAAAGAGAGAATCATAAAGGCAGCACATGAAAGAAAAATCCAGTGAGAAAATTAAGATCCGTATGAGTGCAGTATGCAGGAGGAAGTCTTGTGAGCTCATGGTGTGCTCTCTCTGGGTCTGAGCACTCACAGCAGCCATCAGATGTGAAGTAACACAAAAAAGCTATCTAAAAAGAACACAACCAACCCCAAACCCCACAAAACCAACATGCAGACACACACATACACAAACAGAAAAAGGCACCCAACAAAAAGCAAAAGACTGGCACAGCTTATATCTATGAGATGGCCACTTTTCTGTGCCGGTTGAAACACGTTATTTCTGCTCTGCTATACACAACTGACATGAGGGAGAAGACACTGAAAGCCACTGGCTTAATCCTGCAGTGGGACTGGTGCAGGTCTGACGACTGCAGTATTATCACCTGATAAGTCTTTTGGATAGTTCTTTAACACTGACGTTGCTGGGTGAGGGTTGCTCCTTGGGTATAAATACGCAGCCAGCCAATGGAGTTGATTGTTGAGCCTGGCTGAGTGCATTCGTTCTGGTTTGAGGTAAAACAGAACCAATTTTCTTTTCAGTAATTTTACTTTTCAGTTAAGCCTCTTCTAACTCTCTGAAATCAATGGCATACTTTTCAGACAGTGTTGGCTTTTAGGAGTGATAAGAGCTAATGTTTATAGTTAATACTAAGGCATGGTATGCAGAGAGGTTCTTGCTTATACTTACTGCTATAACACCCAAGGGCAGCTCACTGTTATTTGTCCTGTTGGGGTGTCGGAAGTTGAAAAGCATAGAGGGGTCCCACCTGCGGGGAGGAGCGGACAGGACAGGTGACCCAAAACTGACCAACAGGGTATTCCATCCCATCTGCCTCATGCTCAGTATAAAAGCTGAGGGATCAAAGGGTCAGCCCTCTTTCTTCAATGGCTGGTGTCCGGGGAGGACTCTGCCTGTTCATCTGCCTTTGATTCTGATCCGTGCATTCCTGAATCCATATCAGGAATCCAGTTCCCATCCATCACTGAGTCCAGTCTGGCACTTTCCCAGTGCCTGTCACTGATGTGATCGTCATCCTGCAAGCTCATATTAATATTGTATTTTCTTTTTATTATTTTATTATTAATATTTCATTAAAGTAGTTTAGTTTGTTTTTCAACCCTTAAGTTCTCTCTCTCTCTTTCTCTCTCCCTCTCTGAAGGGAGAGAGGTTAAAAAGAACATCTCTAGCTCATTTGTTGGCCAGCCCAACCTAAACCATGACAAAGATGCACTTTGACTCAGAGCATTTCATATCTATGGGATTCATCCCACATGACCCAGAAGATCATCTTTATGTGACATTAAGTGTATAGTAGGGAGCTCTGAGTGCCCACTGGGAAAAAATCCTGAAGGTGTGTACAAGCTAACAAAGATCAGAAAGTTTGCATCTAGTGTAGAATACAAAAGGGTTAAACAGATGGATACTGAAGTTCGAGATGTGTGGCCTAGAGATCAGTTTCATATTTCTAACCATGAAGGCAGCCATTCATTGGAAAAGACTATCTAGGAAAAAGAAGTTTAGCATCGCTCAGAATTTTTCAGTCTAAGCCACTCTTAAAAACTAAGTATTGTCTCCATTGGAAGGTAGTGGCTCCATATAAAAACTGATGGATTAATTCAGTGCTCCATGCTATGCCCTAAAGTCCTTTCAAGCTTTAAGATGCAGTACTTAATTAGCTTTTCACTAGTAATGCAGACAATAACTGAGATTAAGTTCCTTCTCCAAAACCAAAAGATTTTGATAACAAACACTGTAATTTTCTGCAGAAAGGAATTATTTGCAGACATAATAATTCCTGAAATAACATAGTGGTTGCAGGGATATCCCACCATGGACACGCATTACAGGTGTCAGCGTTCCTTCAGAGAGGTTTTTATTTCTTCAGGTGGTCTGGCTGTGTGCTTCTCTGTGTTGCTTTTGGTAATATAATGAAGAAGGTGAACTTGAGGAATGCCTCTATGTCCCCATTCTCTTGCTCTACAGAGACACACTGTCCACCTTTGAGAAAAGTAGAATCATAGAATCATAGAATGGTCTAGGTTGGAAGGGACCTTGAAGATCATCCAGTTCCACCCCCCCTGCCCTGGGCAGGGACACCTCCCACCAGCCCAGGTTGCTCAAAGCCCCATCCAACTTGGCCTTGAACACCTCCAGGGACAGAGCTTCCACAACTTCTCTGGGCAACCTGTTCCAGTGCCTTACCACCCTCAGAATGAAGAAAGTAGTCCTGCCTTTAGCAAGCCTGACCTCAGTGTAACGTGGATCATTCACTTATTGCCTCTCATGTTGTTATCATCTCAATGTGGGTTATGAGTGCAGGTCCAAATGTTGGTCTTGCAACAGCAGAGAGCTCAACAGTCCCATACCCTAAATAAAGTCCTTCATGATGCTTTGGGAAGGCCCTGGGTTGCCAAATGATGACCCAAGTACTTGAAATGTGATTTGCCCTGTTGACAAAGAGGGAATGCAGGCAGAGAGATTAATTTTAATTTGAAAATTTGAGGATCATTTGATCATAGTCTAGCCTGCCTGATACTAAAATGAGATATTCACTTTGAATTTGAATGTCAGATACCCATCTTGCCTGCTTCACTGACTATCTGTGAATAGAAATCCCTCTTTGCTTCAGTCCAGATACAGACATGAAAATATTTTCCAGTTGCAACTGACCAGGGAAGCCAGGAAAGATAGAGGAACTAAAGATTCCTCCACCTTTTATTCCATGGGAAATCTAAATCTGCTTACTAGCCTGGATACCGTCTGTGATGACATTGCAAACCTGCTTAAAAGCATTAGACAGTATGCCAGCATTTATCCACTCAGCAATGACTCTTAATTCCCATTACATTCAAATCCCCATCTTTCGCTGCAGCTTGATTACAACGGTGATTAATTTTAAAGTCAACATATTTACCCAAAATACAACATCATTAAAAAGACTAAACATAAAACTGCATATTTACAAATATCTTAACTTGATGTGATTAAAACAAACAGCCTCCTCTATCCTTGTTTGGATATACGCAGATGAGCCCAGCTTCTTTTTCACCTTTATATTTTCATGCCAATAGATGGCACTAGCATTTTCTCCATTTTTTACAACAATGCTAGATTTCCATATGATACCTCCTGCCCTTGCTTGGATTTTCAAAGGGTTGAATTGCTCATTTCCGAGGGGATGTTTTATCCTTGGAACATATATAATATCACTCCTGTTTTACTTTCAGCTAGTAAATTTCTGCATACTTCGTAAAGCCTCAATGCCATGAGACGGACTTTTTCCCATTGTGAAAACAAAATGAATTTAAAGTATTCATTTCCATACTGATGGGAGAGTTCACCGTGAAAAAGCCTGTAGGGTCTCGGTATAGGCCTCCTTAAAACTTCTATGGCTTTTATTCCATCCACAGTATGAAAATAGAAAGAAGTTTCTCCTTTTCAATTATATTTTTATTTGAAGAATGGTCAGCGGGTTGCATGAAAAGCAGAGATATTACAAAGTGTGAATAAGTTACTCAGTTTATTTTACTCTACCCATAAACTTGGGAAATGGTTAAGATTCCTTTTTCATACCACGTATGTTTGTTCAGCTTTTCTAATTAAACCCATACTTTAGGAAAACATATTTCAACATTATAGTAGGTGCTCTTGGGTTTTGCCAGTGTAAAGTCCTCTTGAATTAAAATAAAATTCAGCTGGTCAATGTCATCCCAAACTTTTTTTTTTTTGTTTTATTTGCCTGTGCTTAGGAAAAGATGCTGTTGTGAATGGCTCCTCCAGTGCGAGGTGAGGGAGAATCAATGGATTTGTATTTCAGAGGTTATCAAGAGTGAACAAGTTCATTGCCTGGCCAGAGAATTTTTGTAGGAACAGTGTCAAACAAACCTGAAAAGCTTGCTGGCTCCAGTTCCCCAGGTGCTAACAAAAGTGATATTTCTCCAACTTGTGAGGATATGATAAAGATAAAGAGGATCATGGAAATGCCTTTTCCTTTTTCATATCTGTTACATCCTGAAGAGGATTCAATGGGAAATTAGGTGAATCCATCAAATGGGACAGACAGTGGAGCCTAATTAAAAAACAAGTAAATCTTCTTATATACACACATTAGTCATGCTTCCTCCACTCCCACCCACTCTACATGGATTTAGGAAACAGCCGTAGGTTAAATCAATGCCAGGTCAGTGATGGGAAAGTCCCCCTCGTGTTGTTCTGAGATAATATCAGGTCATGACTAATGAGTTATGACACAAACCCAAAGGAACAAGTGAGTCCTGGACCCCATGACATTTATTCTCATCAGATCTCTGTATTACTGATAGATCTGTTTAAATATGGCAGGTAATTGTCAGCTGGCCCAGGGCCACAGCATTTTGCATTTGTAATTTTATTCCTTTAACAATCGTGGCGTTGCCGTTTGCTAACACAGAACTAATTAACATGCCAGTTAAGGCACCTGGGCTTTGACATAGGAGCAAGCAGAAGGTGAAGAAATTAAACCACTACAATTAATTATGTTTGCCTCTCAGAGCAAGGCATTGGTATCCTGGGATTTTCTGTCTGTCTTCATTCCCATTGTTCATCTCCCTCCCTGGTAATAACACAACACTTGTAGAAATTAATTCGGTGGAAATTGATTAAAGGTGGACATTGTTTGCCCATGAAAGTAATTGTCTATGATGTCTTGTGATGGGCAAGATGTGCACATATAGATGCGGAAGGGTGCATGTGAATCCTCTCCTCTTGAGCTGGAAGTGTTAGGAGGTAGGTAAAGGAGGTGAGCTAAGCCAGAAAGCATGGAAGAGAAATAAAATGAAGGTTACATGGAAGGAAAATGAGTTCATCAGCAACATCCAGAAAGACAGAGAACTCAGGGCTAAAGGATTATGCCTGACTGTGCCAGCTCAGTAAAAATGCACTTTTGCTGTATTGCAGATTTGGGTTTAATAGTAAGAAACCTTGATGTTTCTTGTAGTTAGGAGTCTTGACTTTGGATTCCTCCTCCAGTTTATGCAGGTAAGATAGTGCTGACCAGGGAATAAGTCAAACATATCTAAATGAGATTCACCCTATTATAACCTGAATGAGAATAGATTTTTACTTTCATTTTCCATCTGTTTTTATACCACTAGAAGATGAGTATCAGGGGAATAAAAAAAATAAATCTGTCTCTGGCCAGATAATTTCCCTGTTGAGTCCCATCCTTGGTACACCCCAATGGGGGAAGGAGGGCTCTGTCCTCCTCCATTCCGTTTTCTGTATTGAAAAGGTGAAAAATGGAAGCAGGTGATGAGAGAGTCCAGGATTACAGCTGAAATCAGGGATTACCTTTTGCAATTTGACATCACACCCATGAGCTATTGCAAATGGTTTTAGGTGGATAGTCAAGTATTAGCAGAGACTGTTACAGATGACTACTCAAGCCATGTGCAAGAAAACAGGCAAGCAAGGAAAGCTCATTGTAGAAAAGCACAGAGGGCAAAAAACCATGCAAAACCTAATAGCTGAAATTACAGACGGGGAAGACAGGGAATAAGCAGACCCTGTTCTGATAGCTGAGATCCCCATTGTCTAATAAAACTTCAGCAATTTTTCCATTATTAGTGGAGTCTGAAAAATGAAAAAGAAAGCAGAACAAAAAGCAGAAAGAAGTTGGGAATGTTGCAGCTCCATGAGGAATTTTTAAAAACTGTTTCATTTCTCTCTAACGTCATTATATCTCTCTATTCCTTTAATATCAGTTCTTTTCATCATCCAGGCAAACTAATCTGAAATGTTTCTAACACTTTTTTAGAGTAACATCTCTTTGCATAATAATTTCCCCCAAGTCCTTATAAGGACTGTAATAATCTGTTCATGCTAACTTTTATTATTTGATTTCCAGCTTCCTCATCTCCGAAGCAACTGCATGGGGGAATATGTGTATTAACAAATAGCAGCTCCCAGGAATTGTTACTGAAAATAATAATCAAAAAGGGTACATTTCAACTATCTCATCAGGGCAACAGTATTCACACAGGTATGTTTCTATCAACCTGGGTTGGAGTCATGAGAACATGAGGGCAGAGGGCAGAGGAGCTGGTTCAGACCAAATGCAGTAAACTGTCTCCAGCATCAGTCAAATCTGGATGTCTGGGAAAGAGTAAGAACAGAGCAGGCAGAGATGATACATACTCAATTTTCTTCCATCCTCCAACCAATTTCAGTTCCACACGTCAGCCTGTTGTAGCTTGTCTATTTATTAATCTGGAACAGAAATCTTTTCTGAGTGTCCATGCAGCCTCAAAGGCTGGCTTGAACCCAAACTGCCATCTTGCAAGCAAAAAAAATCCTTTGAAGAAGCTCTTCAGATCTACAGCTGTACTAGTTTTGGCAGGGATAGAGTTAATTTTCTTCATAGTAGCTTGCATTGTGCCTCATTTTGGTTTTGTGATGAAAACAGTGTTGATACCTCACCAATGTTTTAGTTATTGTTGAACAGTGCTTAGACAGCATCGAAGCCTTTTCTGCTTCTCCCAGTGCCCCAGCAGTGAGTAGACGGCACGCATAAGAAGTTGGAAGGAGATCTAGCTAGGAAAAATGGCCCTAATTGGCCAAAGCGATATTCAATACCATATGATGTCACGTTCAGCAATAACTGCTGGGAGAAGAAGGAGGAAGGAGAGATGTTCAGAGTGCTGCCATTTGTCTTCCCAAGCAACACGTGATGAAGCCCCGCTTGCCTGAAAAGAGCTAAACATTTGCCTGCTAATGGGAAGGGTGAATAAATTTCTTATTTTGCTTTGCTTGTATGTGCAGCTTTTGATTTACCAGTTTACTGTCTTTATCTCAACTCATGAGTTTTCAGACTTTTAGCCTTCAAATTCTCTACCCCGTCCCACTGACGGGGAGAGAGGAAGCAGCTGTGTGTTACTTAGCTGCTAGCTAGGGTTAAACCACAACAACAGTTTCTTTTGTTAAGAATCACGTCCTTTTGTTTATTTTGAGCCTAGATACCAGTCATTTTGTTTATTCACTTCGGTTTAACAGAAGAGATGGTGAACAGGTTACCCTCATCCAATTTCCCTAAAGTCTTATTATCCTATAGCAGCAAAAAGAGGGACATGCATCTCTCATGGAAAAGACTAGAAAGATGAGACGTATGCAGCTGAAGAGCATGGTTAAAGGTTGTCATATGTAATACTTGGAATGTTTCAGGCAAGCTGTACCATACATACATCATGCAATACCCTGTCTGAACAAGGAGGACATTTGGAGTTGCTGCAATATTCAAGGGAGTACTTAGCAGAGTGAGACTTCTTTTCTTATTGCCTGCTTCCCATAGCCTTAAAAAAACCCAAAATATTTCTCCCTCCTGTGTAAAGGAAAAAATAAAGAACGTGTGCCCTGTGTCCTACCTTGCTGGACGCCAAGCTCTCCGTAATATGAGTGTTTCCACACTTCACTAGCAGCACCTTTGATGTTCACTTTCTAATACTGGGTAAAAGATTATATGAAGACCTTGCCTTTCAGATTCCGTTTGCTGTATATTATAAATTTGCCTGCTCTGCAGAAGAGCAGAACAAGGACTTTGTTCTTTTATTCTAACTGCAAGACAATGTCAATAGATAAGTGTGTGTTAAAACTTCAAGATCACAGTATTTAGATTTAATTTAATTAAACTTTTTTTGTGCTTTTGTTGGCAGTTTTCTATTAAGGTCATTCAGTCGAACTCATACTTAAAAAGAAATAGCTGCATAGAGTCTTACTACTTAATATATAGAAGTGCTTCAATTGCCAAAGTCCAAGGTGAGTCAAAGGACATGACTGCTCAGGTAGATAGGAGGACATGCCAGCAACCAACTGAACTCAGCCAAGTTATTGCTGCCAACCCGAAACAAAGACTCTTTGTCAGTCAATGGTTTTATCTATATCATCTCTTTATAGGTGCTCTGGGCATATGAGAGAAGGGTGAAACTACCCTGAGTTCAAGAAATCTCAGCAGTGTAGCAAGGTCCCAAGAGCACTGAGTAATTTCCCAGAGATAAAATTTATCCTGGGTTTTAAGAAGAGCAAATAAGTTTTGGAATCAATGTAAAAACTGTCGTAAAACACTAAGGGAGGAAAGTTGCCATACATGTCCCAGGAACATCTTGTACAGCATCTAATACTACGCCCCCTCAGAGCTGACCTTGAGATCAGATCTGAGCAAGGCTAATGAGCTTTAGCTTTTGGATGTGATCTCCCACCTGGAAGACAACACCTGGTCAAGAGAAACAAGCAAGATGAGGGTATCAGGTGTGACTGAAGCGTAAACAGATTTTTTAAATGAACTGCAATCACCAAGGTCTCCAGCCTCAGTTTTCTAGACAAAAGAAAATAAACAGGCAAAAGCTGCTTGTGCACTCATCTCCATCTGAACCTGCTCAGGCATTGTGGAAGATCATCATGTATGGCATCCTGTACTCGGCTCTGGTGAGACCCCACCTCGAGTACTGTGTTCAGTTCTGGGCCCCTCGCCACAAGAAAGACATTGAGTGCTGGAGCGTGTCCAGAGAAGGTCAACGAAGCTGGTGAGGGGTGTGGGGGACAAATCTTATGAGGAACGGCTGAGGGAACTGGGGCTGTTTAGCCTGGAGAAGAGGAGGCCCAGGGGAGACCTCATCACTCTCTACAACTACCTGAAAGGAGGGTGTAGAGAGATGGGGACTGACCTCTTCTCCCTAGTGACAAGTGATAGGACGAGAGGAAATGGGTTCAAGTTGCGCCAGGGGAGGTTTAGGTTGGATATTAGGAAAAAAAAAAAAATCACTGAAAGGGTTATCCAGCATTGGAATAGGCTGCCCAGGGAGGTGGTGGATTCGCCATCCCTGGAGGTGTTTAAAAAAAGTGTAGAGATGGTACTTGGGGATATGGTTTAGAAGTGGTTTTGTCAGGTTAGGTTAATGGTTGGACTCAATGATCTTAAAGGTCCCTTCCAACCTTAACTATTCTGTGATTCTATGATTCTATGATACTGTGAAGAACAAGCCTCCTAGACCTATTGGCGTAATTTCTCCCACATTAAAAAGCACAAGAACTTTCATGCTATTGACGTATCCAGTGAGGACCATGGTACGCTGGTGAACATTAAATATAGATGGTGACGTAGAGGAGCATATGTACGTTATTATAGATGGTGGGTCCATGCACCGGGGGCTTAGAAAATCACTGAGGTAAGGAATACATTGACCACAGCAGGGAAAAGGTTTCAATTCAACAGTAGCAAAAGCAGGAACCATTGGCTGCTAGCCCAGGTGTATTAACACTGTTGCCAAGCGCTGACCTGTCTGTAACAAAGACCTTTGAGTTTGCCACAAAATGCAGTTAATTGGATGGAAAAGTCTCCATTGATTTCAGTGGGACCTGAATCAGGACTCTCAATGTGAAGGAGGGGCCACTTCTGAAATGACCTGTCAGGGCCATAGCAATGTCATACTCAGTCTTTGCTTTCATTTGCTGCAGGTCTGAAACTGGAGCAAGTAAAAAATATCTCCAAATGCTAGTGAAAGTCTTCACTTAAGTGAATTTGGGATGTTTGTGACAATAGACATTTGCAGTGGCTTGGTCTCTGCAGATGTATTTCCTGTTTACCTGTGAATATTCCTGAAAAGATTGTTTGTAGTGATGTGAAAACAGTGATGTCTAGAAGCATGCCAAAATACAAACTTTACAGCCTTCAAAGTCCAGACACTGGGAAGTTCCAGTCTTTTCCACGTCCTACTTTCTTAGTCTCAAAATGCTACGGCTTTTTTTTTTTTCTGCTTTTTCTTGAAAAGAAGATATTCTGTGATCTAAATGGAAAGCAGAAACAATATTACCTAACCAGTAGCCAACTGTGGATAGGCAAAGCTCATGAATAAACATACAGTCTGGGCTGGGTTTGCTGGCAAGCGATGTGGTGCAGGTAACACCGAGATCTCAGTATGTCAAAGGACTTTCATTGCATGTGTTCAACGTGCACCTTCAAACTCCATTTGAGTCTTGTTTAATCTCAATGAGTTTAAAAATGATCAGAGAAGATGTTAGAATTGATGAAGAGGTGCTGTTGATAACAGAAAGAAATAATTCAATATGGGTAAGAATAGACAAATATCACTGCGTGATGAGTGCCAATTGTGTTCAGTTGTGTGCAGGATACATTCTGAGAAATCTGCTTGTCAACATCTGTGCAGTATGCTTTTTCTCAAAATATGTGCTTCTTTGGGGAATTAATAGTACTAAATAGAGGATTTCCATGCAATCTCCTTCTTTAAAGGAAAGTACAGGAGAAGAAAAAAAAATATGTAACAAAGAGTGACTTTCCCAAGAAAATTGCCATGAAGAACACTGACTTATACAGAATCAGATCAGGTAAATATCAAGGAACATATACAGGCCAATAAAATCTGTCATAAAATAGGGCTAGAAAAAGGAAAAAGTACAACAGATGCCTATATGGTCCTTCTGGATCTGGAATACATGAAGTAGAAGTTCTTGTCTCTACCACAGAGTACATTAGCAGCATTTTGTAAATCTCTTTAATTTGATTATTTCTCTGTAAAGTGACTAATTGACACTTTTTTGCCCTTATGACCAGGCTAGTATAATCTTAGGATGTTTGGATGGTCCATTACCATATTACATATTACACCACTAGCTCCTGGAGCTTACATGTATCTTCTATAGATTATGGACATCATCAGCCTGATGTGTGTATGTGGCCGGTGTAGAGACTGGATGCTATGAGAACTGAGTAGCTTTAAATTTCTGTGTTTTGTGATCAAGCATAGGATCTGCTTGCCAGTTTAGCAACTTGAATGCCTCTACCCATCAATGCTGAACGAATAGTTGTTATAGTAGAAGGCCATTCTGTTTTACATTTCCAAGTTCATCTGTGATACGCTGTTACACATAGGTTGAAGTATAAGATGCTCTGGAACCAGGGAAAGATAATAGGTTGGCTGTACCTGACCTGACTTTGAAGTGTGGTTAAAACAGTTAAGGACAAGAGGGAACATGGTTCCCTGATGCTCATTTCAGAGGTAAAAAGTACCTGAGGTAAAAGAATCATGGAGTATAACAGAAGAATATTCTCTCATTGGCAGAAGTTATTCAAGGATTTGATGGAGAAACGCAACAGGGATGTGAACTGTAAGATCAAGTGATAGATCCAGGGTACCACAGTTTAAAATTTCATTGTGAGCCTCTTAAAATGCTGGGTTTTTTCTTACACGCACTGAACACTTTTGAAATCTAAGGATGGAAAAAGCGCTCAGTACTATGACAAAAGAATCCTCAATAATTGAATCACTATGCTAACACTTCTCCAAAATCAACCTACATTCTTCTTTCAGTCTCCGCTACTCAAATCTAGTCATAGAAATGTGAAAAATGCACTGCTCACGACCATTCGCAACAGAAAAAATGCCTGAGCTTCTCTTTCTGGTTGATTTTGTTTGTAGATTTGGTCATGGTGTGTGGTTTCAATCATTTTGTCGTGTCCTTCTTTAGTAAGTTCCAGTTTATGCTCAATGGGATTGTCTCCTGGCATTTTAATAGATGGCCCTGCCTTTGTGTGACTGGCATTCAGAAATTAAAAACTAGTCTTTTTAGTTCCAAATTTCAAAGAGCAGAAATTACCTGGATGGAGGCAGCTGGTATTTTTGCACATCAGTGTATTGGCATGATCTTTATTTGTGTGGTGGATCTTCCATCATTTTCATAACCATTGATAACACCGTGACCATTGGACCTCCAGTGACAGAATTTCTATAAAATTCCATCATACAGGAACCTAGTGAGTGCCCCCACCTCTCCTTCATGGGGAAAATAAAACCAGAAAGTATAATCACTCTCAAACCAAGGTAAGATTTACTATACTGAATCAGATCTGTGGTCTTCATGTCCCTGGATTAGAATAATTCCAGCAGAGAAGCATACAGCATGTCTTCTTATAGAAAAACACAGAAAGCAATCTCTTTTCAACGTAATGTCTTACTGTCGTTTTTGCTACGCCAGGAAGATGGTGTGACTTGCTGAAGATCATGCATGCCAGAGACCTAGAGGGAAAACCTACATCCCAGTGTGGTGATCTAGGCACTAGACCATACCTTTGGGTACCCTTGTTTGTTCTCTGGTTTGTTTGGGTTTTTTTCCCCCCAAAAATCTCAAATTTGGAGAAAAGCAAATAGTTGCCTTGCTGAGGAAGCCCAGCCACGGAAAAGGGCATATCTGCCTCTATAGTCCATACCCTAGAGGCAATAGAGCTATGAATAAGGCCACATCATTTGTCTGGGGAACAGCGACCACTCTCTGGAGAGCTTCATAAAGCATAGCAGCAGCCTGCAGCACAAGTGATGTTGGGCTGGCAGCCACAGCGTCTGAACAGATATCTGCAGCACCTCCTGTGGACCTCCAAACTCAACAGAGGCCACTGCTTTGCAGAAAAGCAAGTTCTAGCCACCAGTAGACCGGCCATATCTTTATCATTTTGCATTTGTTGGTCTCTGCTGCATTTTTTCCATCTCATCTCATCTCATATCATCTCATCTCATCTCATCTCATCTCATCTCATCTCATCTCATCTCATCTCATCTCATCTCATCTCATCTCTAATTTATGAAAGAAAAATAGTCTGGCATGTCACTCAGGGAAGGTTGTTGACCCTTGCGTCAGACCATGCTGCTGTGCACATGCTGTACACACCAGGAACGTTTGAATGGCAGCTAGCTGAGGGAAGCATATTCCTGTTCACAGTGAGGGATGTACATCTCATACAGAAACAGAATCCAAAGACAATACAGACAGGTTGAGGCTTCCCAGCCTGCCTTGTGGGTTTGCAAACCTTTGATAGGGAAAATAAAATATCTAAGTCCTTAGTTTAATATACACCAAATAAAAGCAAGATGAGATCTTGCTGCTTGTTTGGCAGAGCAAGGACTCGGTGATAGAACAGACACAATAACTGAGTTGATACTCCCTTCAATTGCACTTGTAAGACAAATCATATGTATGAATCGTCGCACTGTTGTCATGTTTAAAGCCAGTATTGTAGATCCAACTTCTTATAATTGCCCTGTCCAATTGTCAATTGTTTCCTTTGTCAGTTGAAATATTTCCAACACCTCTCACTTCCCTCTGTTTCTTCAAGCAATCATGTGAATTTAAAGGATTTGATTGCAACTTGGAGACCATTTTGTAAGACCAGGTGCTATAAAGCAAACCTTATCAGCCTTGCTACATACACTACAAACCTTATTATATTTTTTTCTGCCTTCAAGGGTAGGCAGACTGGAATGATTTGGCTGGGAAGGAGAGAAGTGAGAGAAAAGAAGATGCAGAAAGTCAGGTAGGACATGATTAATTGTAGAATCATTTAAGTTGAAAAACACTCTTAATATCACAGAATCACAGAATGGTAGGAGTTGGAAGAGACCTCTGGAGATCATCTAGTCCAACCCCCCTGCCAGAGCAGGGTCATGTACATCAGGTTGCACAGGAACCAGGTGGGTTTTGAATATCTCCAGAGAAGGAGACTCCACAACCTCTCTGGGCAGCCTGTGCCAGTGCTCTGGTGCCCTCAAAGGAAAGAAGTTTTTTCCTTATGTTCAGACAGAATTTGCAGTCCAAATATTGCAACATGTAAAGATTCACAGACCATAGGAAGCTGCTCATCATGAAAATGCAAACTACTCACTCTGTCTGATCTGAAAGGAAAGCAAAAAAACCCAAAGAGTTGCCAGAGTTGACAGAAGTGTTTAAGCAGATGATCACATCACACAACCAGTTTAAACTATGGCCTATAATTTTTATATTAACTCAACTGCCATGTGAGGAAGATTCTGATAGGGAAAGCAGAAAGTGTTAGTTGAAGAAGGGAAGGGGAGGTAGTGTTAGTCCTATTGCTATAGAAAGGAAGTGATATAGCAGCTCTTTCTTGATATATGATGTTGGGCGTACCTGAGGGACACCCCACAGTCCTAATGGTCAAAGACTAAATATCTCAAAAAAAGTACATCAAAACTTATTTGTCATGTGCATATTTGTTTTCAAACATGAACATGCCTGACATAGGAAGGGTGGGACTTTGGAGGTGTCTGTCTGTAAGGCCACTTGCTTATGCAAATGAGAAAGGATCTCAAGAGGCCATTCTATGACGGTAAGGCAGGCAAAAGAATTATTACCCAAATTTCAATCGGGAATTTCTGAATTTCATTGCTGCCACACATTCTTGAGGTAGGAAAATCATTCAGGCAAAGTGCACCACTTTGCAGAGGAGCAGCCACAAAACTTGGCCACCGTGCAAGTCTCTTTGGGGGTGTTGTTGAGACTTCTGCCTCCAGGTGTTTTTCGCCATTAGGGAATATAAATGGAACTGTCACATTCATAAATTCAGATAAAATGGTAAGAGTTACAAATCTCCACTCTTCCGAGCTGATTCCTTTTGGCCTTTGCAAGTTTGATTTTCATGGCCAACTGAAATATCTACAAGGATTTTAGTATCTTTCTCTTAACTGAGTCAGAATGACAGCTGCCAAGGAATTATTCAATTATGGTGCAACCATTCAGGTGTTCCTGCTCTGGAATATTAAAAGAAAAAAAAAAAAAGGTGAAGGGAGGGGATGGATGAGAGGAGAAGAAATAAAAGACCTCAGTCACAGGAAAGAAAGCAAACAACTCCCCTCATAATAAAACCCAGATAGGGTTTTTTTGGTTTATCTTGGTTGGGGTTTTTTTTTTAAGCATGAGAGGGACCATTGCTATTGAGATTGCATTTAGCTAGAGTGAACCAATCCTGATCATAAAATAATGTCTTCATCTCAAAGAGACTGAAAATCAGCATATAAATTAAGGAGGGTTTGGCACCTAATTTCCTCATGTGTTTCTTAAATCTTTCCCTTGTGGGAGGTGAGTTCGGCTGCTGTGCCACTATGGTGCTGTTTGGCCTCAGGGCAACAGGACATGAAGCCTCACGGTGGAGAGAACCACCAATCTTGGTAGCATCCGAAGCCCTCAGATACTCCCACAAACATCTGATTTTAGTCTTATTAGCTACCAATATCCTATCCAACTAGGAGAGGAGAGTTGTGGATATCCCCTTCATAAGGAGGACTAATTCTTTCCTCAGTCCACAAATGGATTGGGTTAGGTTACCCTCCCTGGCTGGACTCTTCTAGGCAGCTTCACATTCAGTCCTTGGTTTCAGCAGAATTCACATGGTAAATCCAGAGCTACGCTTTATTTCTTCTCTGTCAGAAAGATGCATTAGGTATTCCAGCAGTCTTGGTCTTTCATTTCTTTCAGAGAAACCCTGCAGGACTATTTTGGGCAGCCTAAGTGAAACAGACAGCTTCATAAACTCATTCATGATTGACTTGGCACTGAGGGAGCTTGTCAGGAGACATAGTTTACTGTAATCAATACTTCCTGGTAGACTGCTGAGCTCTTCTCAAAATGGTTGAAATTCCTCTAGTATTGCCCATTTAGTGGCCTGGATGAGATAAGCAGAGTCTTTTGATGTTTTTGTGTATTCCTGAAGTAAATCCACACACCAAGTGAGCATACAGACCTCTCTTTTTTTTCCTGGCCGTGTTTCAAATAGGGCATCACCTCCTTGTGGTGTGTCCTAGGGACAACCATCCGTGCTGTGATTTCACGGGTCTAGGCTCCTGGTATTGCATTCTCTGTGGTGAGAGGAGGCAACAGCAAAACTGGACAACCTCCATATCCATTTTGCTAAGTGGTTATCTCAAGATGTAATCTGCCTTTTTCTTTTTTTTTTCCCCCTAAAATGTAGTCTCTTGCACTGATTTATTCCCATACTCTACTCCCACAGCCTCTTGGGACATCTGTCTATGCAAATCTCAGCTCAGAGAGGTCAACATTAATTGGCTTATTCAGTTGTTTTTCTCCTATTCTGGTTCCAAGCTCAGTACACATCTTGCTTTTCAGGTCCTCCATATTCCAAGAATAACCCATTGAAGATACATACCAAAATTACTCCAATTGACCCTCCATGTTTTCCTTGCTCTTGGACGTGGTTATGAACAGCTAATCATCTTCAAAAAAGAAGATGAATTTTAAGAACAGGATTGGAAGTTCATACAACCAGTAAAACATATCTTTTGAATGTACTAAACAGCTGCCGATCCCATCCTAGGACCACAGGGTGCGTCAACTCCTTGTTGTGTCCCAGACATACTAATGGAGATGATCAGGTACATCTTTGTATCTTAGTCTTCACAGATCCTTTGAGGTTAACTGCCCAGGGGCTATCAAGTTATCTTTGAGTGAGAGCTGATTGCATCCACACTTTGAAAGTGGGACACAGAACCTGCTTATAATTACTGATGTCATCAAGCTGGGTAAGACATGGTACTTAGCTAGTCTGCCCAGGGCAGAATGTCCTGCAAAAAATTCCCGCAGGAGACCAAGTGAGTCTTTTCTCCTCGGTCCTGAAGGCAGCAGGTTTGAAAAGGAGACCAGGGGGGACAGGAGCGGGGGATATTTTTCTTCCTGTTTTTCTGACTTAATTCTAATTTTTACTTGATATCATGTGGAGGATAAGGGCAGAAAGACACACTGACAAAAACTATGACTTCTAAACAGTGCCCTGTATCCTTTCTACCTACCATGATTTTCTCAGGCTGTGACTGAATTTACGTTCACAAATTTGGTGTTTATAACGATACATGTGCACACAAAGAAATTGTCCTAGCACCAATTTTCTACCACCTGGTAGGTTCAGACAATATCTTTGTAAAGCCCCGGAGAAGGTGTGTGATTATGTACAGCCTTTAAATAATGTTACATACATTGATAACATTTTCTGTAGACTTGTCCCTTAGCCTTATTGGTATGAATTGAAGATGTGTTTGGGTGACTGACCCACACAGGCAGAAATATGCACAGAGATACACACAGCCAGAGCATCTGCCTGTTTTCCCCAAGACCTCATTACAGATCATGGACATTTTATTGTGTAGGTAACTGGCAGCAGTTAGGAAATATTGCTACACTACCTGATTTCCCAGACATTTAGTTCAGCAGCCCACAGATTTTAAGGCTAAGTGGAACAACACACCCATCCTTTTAGATCTCCTTTGAGACCCATGAAGAAATAGAGTCCTGGAAATCAGTTGGCATCAAATTTTTATCCAGGAAACTCTCAGTCTTGACCAAGGAATTGCTTAGAAGTTGTCCATACTGAACCCAGCTCCACAGGTTTTTGAGCTACGAAAGTACAACATCCACAAGGCTGTGCAACTTCTCAGCCACTGTCAGTCAATTTCCTATTGTAATTCACTGCATGTTCCTAATAACCAAAATGTTCTTGATGTGAATTAACAATATTGGGCCCAATCTATGTCAAGGCAAACATCAGGAGTGTGAAAAATCCAAAGCATCTGGCAAGTTTCAACATGTTACAGGGCGCCCAGGCTCTTTGTCTCTTCTTACCTTTGGGTTTCTTTTTTTTTTTTTTTCATTAGAAGAATATAAATAACTGGGTAGAAACAGAACATAGTGTGCCAGTGTTCAGTCAATTAAAGAGGTTATGTGCTCAGAGAGCTGAAACAAGTGGGATAGGTTTGCTCGAAACCAGAAATTTGAAGTCACTGGGTTTAAATCTGCTAAACAGCAAGTTTCAAATAGCCTTGGGTGTCCCCCCAGCAAAATGAGTAACTTGTATCTCTTGCATACTCTTCAGATTCGGGGTGGTAATGTAGATTATCAGAGACCTTTTTTCCTCCCAAAGACATGATTGCCATTTTAATAGGTTTTGAGAGACACCAGAACTAGTGGAATCACCTGTTTGGTTGGACCCATCCTTCCTCCACTTATGGCTAGTGACAAACTCCCAAACATTGGTGATAAACTCCCATCATTTTTCCTTATGGGTCTAAACATCTGTATTTCTCTATTCATATGCTGCCTAGTGCTCACAAGTTTTATGGGCAATGTTTTTACCCAGGAGTCATGATTTGGGAATGAATGCTTTCATATGACAGTCTGCATCACATAGGTTCAGTTATTCCTCCAGCAAATCCACAACGCCATGAAATAAAAACTTCATCAAAGGCTTTCAAACAAAGAGACATCATCTCTGGCTTGGCAAGTACATAGAAGGCAGATTGCTGGAGGCTGGGAGGGTATAGTGGTAAAGCATCAGCTTTTTTACTCTTCTCCAAGCATCTGCTACTGCTCACTGCAGGGGACAACACACTGGAGTAGACTGAGCTTTTGATCTTCCCTGGAGCATCAGTTCTTATGTTCATCTGTAACATCACTGAGATACAGCAAGTATTTTCACGTTAAAATGCAATTATTTCATAACTACTTCCTTCTGCTTGCAATGAAGTCAAAAATATCACCTTTTCTTACAGGAATTTCCAGCAACTCAAAGTTGTAAGTTCGGTCTCTGAATTTGGGATTCATCAAAAACATTTTCCTGGAGGTGCCAGTGTGCATAAAAAAAAACTAAAAAAACTCCATAAAACAGGCAAACCATCTAGGAAGTTCACAGTAGCCCTTGGCCAATTTTTGTTTCAGTTAACTGCTGGAGAAGTTACCTCAGGGTCACACAGCAAACTACACAAAGTCTAAAGAAATTCCAGTTCCCCAATTATACCCAGGAATAGCCGGAAAATTGGTCCCTTGGAACCAGCTAGATATTTCTTAGAAGCACAAATAAAACTCAATACTTCTTATTCTCAAGTAAAGGAGTTGAGATCAGACCAGGTTTGCTCACATCATGGGAAAAGAGGGTTCAGAAAGAAGGGTCATCTGGAATAGAAAACTGCCACGTGACCTCCAGGAAGGAGCTGGAGGAGTGGATGTTACTGGCTAATTGCATTTTCCAGCAATAGAGCTTCAGAGAACTCTTCTCCCCTCGCAATAGCTGGCCAAGTGGTTCTCCATAGCTCTGACCTAGGCAAAAGTTCTGCAAATCTTTGGCTGTTTTGCTCCTGGGATTTTGCCTTTGCCTGTGATTAATCCCATATGCAGCCTCTCCTACCTACGCTCCTCAGCACAGTCCCTTGAAGATGCATTATTTACTCTATGATAAAGGGGAGAAATGTTATCGTCATTTGTCGCATCCCTTGATCTGTTCACTGGCTTTACGCTTGCTTGCCTGGATGGAACACACTGTGTTTGGGTATGAGGAGCTCTTGGTGGATCAGTTAGGCCAGCAAAATGAGCAAGGTATTTACCTGGCTATATCCAGTTTTCTTCATTCCCCATCCCATTAGATATCTTCCAACGATGCTGTGATCTCAAATTTCATCATATTTTTTTGTTATGTCTAATTAGTTGTCTCCTTCTCCTGTCTTGTTCAGAACCAGATGTGCCCAAAATCAGATAAAGCAATGCAATGTCATCTCACAAATCCTACATCCACTACATGGGAACGTAATTTAAATTATTTTTATAATCCATGAATATATTACTGGGGCTGAAACAGCTGGGATGGTGTCGAGACAATTGCTGGTGCTTGTTAGGTTCTTTATCTGCTAATTATAATGTAAGTCTTAATTTTTGTTACAGCACAAACCCTTACACAGTCTGGCACACCTAGAAAACATAAACAGCTTTTGGTGAATGAGGGTTGCTTACTTTTTTTTATCGGCACAGGATATTAATCGTCTTTTCTGTGGATCTCGAGCCCTTCAGCTTGAGTTATAACTTTTCACTCTATTTCTTTTACAGGTATTTCATTCAATCATGGCCTGTTGGTGAAAAAGGCATCCATTACACACCCACAGCACAGGTAGAGAAATGGCTGGGGGGCGTGGAATGAAATGTTTTGGATTCTGAGCTTGGTTTTAAACTTGTCACTTCTGAGTATAACAAAGTTCCTGGTCATGGCATTGTTTGACCCTGTTGAAAAGTTATTGTGTGTGTTTGTTGGAGATTTTCCCATTTGTTGCATTTATGGTTTTTCTTGACCTGCTTTCTAGCTGCTTCCAAAGAGATAAATGAGTCTAAAAAGATCTATTTTAAAAGGAAGGAGTAAAAGAAGGGGAAAAGTAGCATAACCATCACTGACCTGCAAGCAATCTTGAAGCTTCTTCACATGAGGGTAGGACAGGAACAACAGCTTCAGAAACAGAAACCAGAAGGACCCAGAATATAAGAACTTTTCTTTTTCTTGGCTGAAATTACCAATGAACTGGTTAAAAATCTTCAAAAGGATGATATTTTTCTAATTTTTTTGGAACTATAACTAGTAATGTGATAGCTCTGTTGGATATTACCTAAATGTATAGACCATGATGGAACCAAAATACTTATGTTGGAGGAACTGGGTGGAGAAGGAAAGAGTCATCAGTACTTGTGTTGCCTACCATACAAGTGACAACATACATAGGTTGAATATCACCAAAGAGGGAAGGGTGAAGGACTAGCAGCCTCCACTACTCTCTCTGGTAAATCTACCCTCACTGATCTTGAAAAAACAATAGGATCATATGAGATGACTATGAGCATGGTGAGGCACTGGCACAGGTTGCCCAGAGAAGCTGTGGCTGCCCCATCCCTGGAGGTGATCAAGGCCTGGTTGGAGGGGGCTTTGTGCAACCTGGTCTAGCGGGAGGTGTCCCTGCCCATGGCAGAGGGGTTGGAACTCAATGATCATTAAGGACGCTTCCAACCTAAACCATTTTAAAAATTAAATTCAGCAGAGAAATGACTAGATGAAACCATTTTATGATTCCACAAGAATCATTGCAAAATATAAACAACTTTGGGTTTCTTTTCTAATTACAAAAAGAAAGAAAGAAATAAAGCTATCTGCTCTGTTCAAGATCTGCTTCACCCACTGGAAAGGGCTGCCTGTTTCAGAGTCTGTTTCTAATCATCTCTCCAAGACTAAGCCTAGATCTCTTCTAAATGCACACCTGGACTCAAGGTCAGATTTGTCCTGCACTTTTCTCATTCAGTGCAGTACAGGAGACAGCAAGCCAAATACCATGTGCTAATAACCAGCCACCACGCAACAGGGTCCAGCTACCCAGCAGTCCACATCCAGAGGATTAGATTCCTCTTTTAGTATCACCCTTTCTCCTGCTGTTGGCAATCTCCTGATGCGTGCATTTCAGCCACCTAATTACCTTGTCCGTGCTCAAAGCATGCATGAAAAATTCAACCACCAGCAGAGCCACATGTTCACTGGATATTCTTCACCTTTAAATACCATTTTGAAACATTTCTTGGTATGCCTGTCCTCTGCGCAATCCCGCAGATGTCTCACGTAGGCTTCTGTTAGTCTTCAAAGGGCTGTGCACATCATGCCTATTAGACCATTATCTTCTGCTTATCAGTCACACTCTCTAGTCCCTCATTACTACAGTTGCAGTGCTACTATAATTAGACTTCACATTTTTCAGACCTTCATAGCAGTGTTTTAGTTTACAAATTGAAGAGTTCATTCATGCCAAAATGTTTTCTTTCGTTATCAATTTCTTTCTTTTTTGTTTGTAATTTGCCCAGTGAACCAAAATATCAATTATTTGCAGAGCTCTAATTTAGAGAAGAAACTAAGGAATACATTTGTAACAGGGTGCTATTAACTATTTAATCTGCTTAACTAATGCTGTGATGGATTCTCCATCCCTGGAACTCTTAAATCAAGAAGACATGTTTTTTTCCTTGTTATAGTAGATTTTTCTTATTTAAAAGTTAAGCTTTAGTATTAGTGTGACTATTAGACTTTAAGTAGAAATTAGGACTGAAAAATTCTACTTTCTGTCTTGGCAGGCAACAAGCCAGGGTAGGTAATCACAGCACTCCTTCCCAATTGAATAATCTGAAATGTAGTTTACATCGTTTATGATCATGTTATATCTTGACCAAGTGTCCCCATGTATTCCAGACACCACCTGCGTATGAGCACTGGTCCCCTAAACCCAGGTATTCCCAACAGCCCTCTCTGACACCAGTTGCCTTAAAGGTAAGATAGGGAGAAATCAGCAGCATTTCCTCTCAAGTGCAACAGGAGACTTGAACAGCCAAGGGCAGATGTCCTCTGGCCTGAGTTTCTATGGGGATCCTTTGCTCTTGCTTTGTCCAGCTTTTTCCTGAATTAAGAGTCCTAATGAGCCCTAATGCAGCTGCAATTCAGCTGCTGCAGATGATTTTTCAGATTTGTCTCCCTTTTCATTCATAGCACCAGGGATGGGCAGGGCTGCAAAGTTATAAATCAACAGCACTTGTTCAACATGAACTTCTCACACAGGATTTCAAGGGCTGCAGGGTCTTTTCAGAACTGCTGCAGACTCCTCAGAGACAAAGTGTTCAAGGTCAGGCTGGATGGGAATTTGAGCAACCTGGTCTGGTGGAACGTGTCCCTGCCCATGGCAGAGGGGCTGGAACTAGATGGTTGCTTCCAACCCAAACCATTCTATGATTCTATGAAAGACATATCTAGAGCAAGATTGATCTGCCACCTGGAGAATTCCATAGGCTTACTGTGTTCAGTTTTAGGCCCCTCACTGTAAGAGTCATAGAATCATAGAATTGTCGAGGTTCAAAGGGACCTTTAAGATCATCGAGTCCAGCCATCAACCTAACACTGCCAAAACCACCACTAAACCATGTTCCTAAAAGAAAGACATTGTCCCTAAGAAAGGCATTGAGATTCTGGAGCGAGTCCAGAGAAGGGCAACAAAGCTGGTGAGGGGTCTGGAGAATAAGTCTCATGAGGAGCGGCTGAGGGAATCGGGGGTGTTTAGCCTGGAGAAAAGAGGTTGAGGGGAGACCTTTTCACTCTCTACAACTACCTGAAAAGAGGGTGTAGCAAGGTGGGGGGTCGGTCTCTTCTCCCAAGTAACAAGCGACAGGACAAGAGAAAATGGCCTCAGGTTGTGGCAGGGGAGGTTTAGATTGGATATTAGGAAAAAATTCTTCACCGAAAGGGTAATCAAGCATTGCAACAGGCTGCCCAGGGAAGTGGTTGAGTCACCATCCCGAAAGGTATTTAAAAGACAGGTAGATGTAGTGCTGAGGGACATGGTTTAGTGGTGGCTTTGGTAGTGTTAGGTTGATGGTTGGACTTGATGGTCCCTTCCAACCTAAATGATTCTATGATTCTGTTATCTCCATAAGATCTAGTTGCCCCAGGCTTTCATTGTGAAAATATGGAGGAGAGCTAGAGGCTGTCCTGTCTCCAGATAAATATCTAAAGTAAGAAATATAGAACAGACACTTTTAGGATATGACTTTCGTCTGTAATGAAAGCTGAGGGCGACTAGCCTAGGTGTAGAAGAGTATAGTCAGAGAGATTCAGGCTTCCTCTCTCTTAGTTGTCTGTTTGTTAGACAGTGTTAGAAGTATTCAGCATGGTTTTTTTTTTGGTTTTTGCTTTTTTCCACCCAAATTTATTCCCAAAATGTTTGAAAGAATAAAAGATCCAATAGGTCAAACTGAATGTATTTGTTAGTTAAAAAAAAAAACAAAACAAAAAAACCCAAACCAAAAAAAAACCCCTCAGATTGTATAAAGTATATGGTCCAAATTCTTAATGTGTTGAAATGCTGCAGAAGTATGAATGGAGATTCAGAATTACTTTGACTTTCTTTTTATGCTTTCCACATATGCAAAGAATATTTCCAAAGGTTTAAATAAAAGCCCTAAAAATGTTTTGCTTACTGTTCTATCATAATTGTGCACAGACAGATGAAAACTGAGGGAAAACCTAGTTGTCCTTTAGTTGTCATTACTACCCTAATTGTACGCAACTTCAGCCACATCGTGTAATATCGGAGTTCAGGCGTCATAGAAAACTCTCTTATGGATCAACAAGAATTTGGAAAGAGGTCTCTACTGTTACCTTTGACTGCTTAGAGCAATACATAAACAGTTTATCAGGAAAGATTCAGCACTGAGATCTCTTGCATATCCTCTATAACAGCAGTGTGACCTCTTGTGCTTGTACCAGTCCTCCCTGCTGGTTCTGCTACCTGGAGACGCTTGTGCTGCTCTAAACCAAACCAGGATTTTCCTATGGGATCAGAAGCATGTCATGAACAAAATCCCAGAAGCTGAAGGTGACTGTCATGAAGTCATCACTCATGAGTACAGTCCACCAAGCATTTGTCATAAATCTATCTGCTAGGAGCTTAACATCTACTAGGAAACAAGACTTTCCTTCAGTCATCCTAAATCCAGGTATGATGAGGCTCAGTCCCAAGTTCTGGGTTTGCAGGAATGAACCACTTAAATGGGAGATTCCTACTCCCACAAAATTCCCGCCACATGGCATCTTGTTTACTTTCTATAAGGAAATGGTGGCAATTAACTGATCAAACTCTTGTCTACTATTAGTCTGAGCCTGATAAGCAATGAAAAACTGAGCTTACCCTGTGCTTACCTATGCTGAGGATGGCACCCGTAACTATCCCACCCCTTTTGTGGCATTTGTGGCTTGTGGCACAGCACTCTCTAGTCTGCATAGCAAAGATGGACACTAAAAAAATAAGCTTAAGAGAGTCAACCTTTTAATTTTTTTTTTTTTTAAGGAGTATGGGACAAGGAGAAACTAAGATCTAATGAAAATAATATTTCTTTTTGTTGACTATTTTCCTCTTTTTTGTTGAAAATATGATGGGACAGTGGAACTCAGAAACAAAACTGTGTTTTATTACCTACAGTATGGATACTGAAGAGGCTTTGACCAAGGCTAATGCCTCAAGACACCACTATCATGTGTTTAATAAATGTTACCAATATCACATCCTTAAAAGCCAGAAAGAACTGTCCCTTCATTGTAGCCTGTATATAGCTTAAATTTTCATCCTGAGGTTAGTTAAAACTTGACCCAAATTTCATTGTAGAACTCACAGATCTCTCTGGAGTTTCAATTCAGCAAGAGCTGAGTTCTAGATCAGTAAGAAAACTTTTCAAATTTCATTAAGAAATTTTCCCATGTCTCCTCTTCCGCTATAATGTCACTTGCCTCTGAAATACTGGAATTCACTCATTGCTTGAGGCAAGATACAGAAACAAATGGACCACGGTCTAATTGAATCTGATAAATCCTGTGTTCTTCAATAAAACACCATGCTTTTAGTCCCCCGTTGTGCCCCTGAAACCATGCTGTGCTTTTGAGGCTGGAGACCATATTGGAAACCAAAAGTCCAAGAGGTTTGCATGCACAACAGAAATGTCATGTTTGCTAAAATACAATTTTTGTTTACAAATCTCAATAATTGACCTTATATTCGATATCAAGTGTAAAATTATTACAAGGAATTCCAACAAATCACACAACAAAAATGACATTATTTTCTCTGTGATTCAGGTCCTTTCTTTTGTTGTGTTTTCTGCCCTAGTGGTGGGTTATGTGAAGAAGATTAAATGATATCCTCTCTAGGGGAATGTTTTTAATTATGTGCTTCTTCCACGGCAGCTTTGTAACAGCAAGTTTACAGTGTTTCACAACTTTTTGATGATTTTATCCTCATTGAACCTGCACCAGCCCAAAGGTTTGGAATCTGCACTCACCTGCGCCATTATCAGGACAATTTATGGTGAGACAATGGCAGCAACACAATTCACAGTAATTAGTCCAGTGGGAAACTCACCCTACAAGGCTGCTGGTGGGAAAAACAGCCTAGATGTTGCCTCTCACTGAAACCCAGACAGGCTGAGTACAAAACTGTGGTGACATTGAATTATGACCATCCAGGTCTTTCCCAAATCACCGCAAGGTCACTGTCAGCAGGCAGGAGCACATTCATCACATTTATGACTTATGTGTGTTGGCACAGTAACATGGTGCATGTTAACAGCATTTTTACCTCTGCCAGAAGGTAAAAATGATGGGGAGAAAAGAGCTGGCAGATCTAGCCAGATCAATCTGAGGAGATGCTACCCCACAGTTGTTTCCAGCCTCCCTGCTGCCCTGCATTGAGAGAGTATTCCCACCCAATGCAGGGCAAAGCCAGCCAGCTCCATCTAAAACTCCCCTAGCCCTGACAGACTGCTGAGAGATGTCATATAAGCTAATGAAACATCTCACCAAGGGCACAAATATCTAGCAGTGAATCTTCCTCCCTGTGAGAGAAGCTGGCATGGGTATTGTACCTCTTTGTTCTCCTCCACTGGGATGAAGCTCAAGAACAAATAACCTTCCCTGCTGCTAGAAAACAAATGCCAGAGGATCTTTGTTCCTAATTGTAAACCCTCTGCAAGACAGCAGTGGAGCAGACTTTTTGCTACACTAGTTACAAAAGCTGGTCAAAAAAAGTGCTATGCAGTGTATAGGAACAGGAGACTAAATATAAACCAAGACATCAGTGAGGAATGCAGATGGACAGGTAAACACCAGGAAACAATACTGTTAACTCGGCCTCCAGGCTGACTTTCTACCTTACCTGTCTTCAGAGGAGAAGCTGGATGGTGACTAGCAGTATACAACACCTTACCATGGTGTGAATTCCTCTAGGCTAGAATTCCTCTAGGTGTAGTTATCCATAAAAATCCCACAAATGTTATGCATTGTTACATATCTCCTAAACCACACACACCAAGACATTTCTTTCAGCACAGCTAAGGAAGAAGTCAGGGTTGCTGAGGTTATCAAAGTGGCTCAGCTGAAGCACCTCGATACGTCACCTCTGTCAACAACGACTGTGGGTTGGTTGCACTTAGTTTACTTAGTGCAATCTATACTAAAAACTTGCCTAGAAGGCACTTCATCCTCCAAATGCCTCAAATTCTCTGAGTCCTTGTAAAATGAAATGACATTTTCATGCTTCAACAAAATAAAGCAAAATCCCAGCTATCCATGCTAATAAAAGCAGGTAAGGGACAATTTAGGTCGTAGGCACAGAGCCTGTGTCCAGTGTGAAATCGGCTCTGATGCATTATACCTTTTACTGGAGATTCAGCACTGGATCAGTGAGGCCAGGTTTTTCTTGTACCCAGCTCTTAGCAAAGACACAGTGGGTATTTATGGTGATGGAAGGTCATATACTACCGCAACAACAATTGCATAAGCATGCAGACCTGCTGCAGAGCACACCACCAGAGCTCAGTGCAGACATCCCAAATGGCTCAGCAGAATCAGCTTGGGTTAGCCATGTCTATCAGTTTCTGTTCAGCACCAGCAATGTCTCATCCAAAATCCAATTCTGTCTGAGATGTTTTGCAAAAGTAGTTCGTATTTATTCTTCTCAAACTCTGCTGCACCCCGTAATAATCTTTCCTCTTTCCTGAGGAAGCACTGAAGGAAACGTCTAGGTTTACTTTATACAGAGGTGCTAAGATAGATAATTTTCACAATGCCAGATTTTACAGAAAGCAGGAAAAAATAACTCGCTCCCCTGCACCACCCTACTTTTTAATTTCAGGCAGACTTTAAATACTAATAGTGAGTTCTTTGGAATCTGAGCTGCCAAAAATACTGTGTTTATACACTGACAAGCAAAAAGATGAAGTTAATGAACCTGAAGTGAAGTTTTGATCCATCATACTAATAACAGCAGCATCATTCTTTACATTTGTCAAATGCCTCCATTACTGTAACATCTCACAGTCATTAGTGCGTTCAGCTCAAATGCCTCAGGAAAAATAGCCTCCATTTTATCTATTAATATTTAAGGTATGAGGAAGTTAAAGGACTTGTCAAAAGCCACCCAGGGCATTTGTGCTGTAGCTGAGAGCCCAGAAATCCCAATTCTCAGGTTCGTACTTCAAGTATGTGACAAAAGCCTGTTCATTTTCAGTCACTGACATACAAAAAATACCATCAGAAAATATCAAGATGGTGTGGCGCTGTTCTTTCTAAGAGACTACTTGGGTACTAAGAAGGCCAGACTGCAAGTGCTTGTCCTTGGGAGAGTGCTTATGCTTTAATATCCAAGAAGTACTGAGGGACAGGAACAAAGGTGTTGGCTGAATATTTTTCTATAGCCTCTTTTAGCTACAAGAGAGGAAACACTAATGGCATTCTGAAGACATGTTGAGTAGGATTCAGCTCTAGGACAAGTCATGGCTATTTAGGTTTCTGTATGTTGTTATCAACATGGGTGTCAAGTATCACAGCTCCAGCCAATACAGACCTGATCAACATAGAGAATCCCAGACAGTAGTTCAGTTCACCCTGAAATAGACATCAGAGATACGATTCAGTTGCCTGAACACAGATATCCAGTGGCATTTGTGACATCATCAGGTATCTCTGATGGTCAAATCAAACCTGATGACTGTATTGATTAGCCCTTCACTCTATTGCGAGCTCAGATATCAATCCACATATAGAAAACTACATGTAAGTATTTCTGCCTTTACCTGAATACCACACTTTTTGTATGCACCTAATTTCAGTTTATGGAATTCTGAGAATCAGCAATTGAAATCAGTTCCTGAGTGATGACCACATACTTTCAGGCACATCGGGGCTACCTGCTTGTTTTGAAGTGTTTATTCTACTATGATTGAGCAGGTTTTCATGCAGTGTGTGAAGATTAAGAACTCTTCTCTTTGAAGGCAGCCTCTTTCCCTGTTCTATCTGGCAGATGTTTCCGTCTACAATCAGATGCTTTTAATTGTTGTGTAAAGGGCTGGCACAACCTGGCCAGGACAGGCTGATGGACACTGAGTTAAGCATTACAGCTGTGACTAACCAGGGAAGACTGCTACCTAGAACAAAGCTCTCAAGTAAGTGATCTCATTTCCTCCTTCTCAAAGATTTCCATTATGTCCCCTGGAAAAATATGGCCAGAAATGTGTTTGCAACGTGCTTCATGGAGCTGCTTTTTCCTTTTTACTGTGAGAAAAGAAAATATTTGCACAAGCTACAGCAAACAGCCCAAAAGTCCATCTGATGCCCAGATGGTTTCTTGCATTTATAAGGTGAAGGTGGCCACCTACAAGAAGGACCAGAAGGAGGATCTGGGGAGCTACAGGCCTGTCAGTCTGACCTCGATGCTGGGGAAGGTTATGGAGCAGATCATCTTGAGTTCATCACGTGGCATGTACAGGACAGCCAGGTGATCAGGCCCAGTCAATATGGGTTCATGAAAGGCAGGTTCTGCTTGGCTAACCTGATCTCCTTCTATGACAAGGAGACCCGTTTAGTGGATGAGAGAAAGGCTGTGGATGTTGTTTGTCTGGACTTTACTAAAGTCTTTGAAACTGTTTCCCACAGCATTCTCCTGGAGAAACTGTCTGCTCATTGCTTGGATGGGTGTACTCTTTGCTGGGTTAAAAACTGGCTGGGTGGCCAGGCCCAAAGAGTTGTGGTGAATGGAGTTAAATCCAGTTGGTGGCCAGTCACAAGTGGTGTTCCCCGGGGATTAGTACTGGGGCCAGTTCTGTTTATTATCTTTATCAACAACCTGGACAAGGGGATCAAGTGCACCCTCAGTAAGTTTGCAGGCAACACCAGGTTGGGAAGGTGTGTTGGTCTTCTTGGGGGTAGATGTGGTGCTTAGGGATATGGTTTAGTGGTGGACTTAGCAGTACCAGGTTAACAGTTGAACTTGATGATTTAAAGGTCTTTTTCAACCTAAATAATTCTATGATTTTATTTCTGCCCAATTTGCAATGGCAAATATCTGGTCATTTTTAATTTCCCATTCAGAGGCAATTATGTAATGGTGACCTTCAGAGCAAATCTGCAATGAAGCTTGAATTCGTACAGCTGAATCAACAGTAAGAAACAAAAGATCATGTTGTCGTCAAGGCAGATGAATTGTATATCTATTGTCCTTCACCCTTCCAAGCTGGTCAGAAAATGGTATACATAACTTCTGACCAGTTCCTGCCTCCCCTAACTCATGATTCTCTGGAATGGAATCAAAATAATTGCCCCAAATTATCGTTTTTGCTGAAATTTCAGTGGTAACCTGGCTGGTTAACCAATTACCTGTTGATCGCCATTGACTGACACATGAGCACTTACACAGCCTGGTCACATAAATCTTTCCACAGCACTTCTCAGCTGCTGCTTTCTATATTCTCATCTTCCCATGTCTTTTCCACTGGCCATCTGTCACTGAAGGTGACAGAGCTTTATTTTGCTGTGGAGATGACTGAATATGAGGTGGGTACTTAGAAACTTTGGAAAAAAAGAGGTTTTAAAAAATATCTATTCAGGAGAGCAAAGAATATTCATTTTTATGTGTTCTTTTTCTTAATACTAGTTTTTCTGCCACTCGTAAATGTTGGCAGCTGCTTGAACTCCACTCACGAGGGCTAAAATGCTTGCTTGTTCTCACTGCAGTTTTATTCTCCCAAAACATATTTTAATATTGCTCAAATATGACTTCAAGGAAAACGCACTTCTTGTTCTCCAGCCTGACAGGGTCAACTTAAAGGAGTAGGACTTGAAGCCAAAGAGATCTATTTCCCCTTCAGCATAATTTGGAATAATAAATGATAATGAGTGATATTTGCAGCTTGCCTTTCAGCCTTTTGATCACAAAATAAGGGAGAGCACTTAGCCTCTGCCATGCAGGTGTTGAATCCAGCTGTTCACACGAGTGATTGCTTCAAAAGGCCTTTGCCTCAAGCATGAGCACAAAGCTACTTCCCATTTAGACACTTTGAGCACAAGCGAGAGATCCATGCGTGGAGATCATTACCTTCACTTCACATTAAACCATTTGATGTAAGAATGCAGTAGAAGAGAGGAAGAGGGAAAAAAAGCACTGAGACCCAAATGACTTGGTACTTTATACATCATTTTTTCACTCTGGAGAGTTTTGCTGGAGGCACCATATAGAATGGGGCGCTGTTAAAAGGGACATATGACATGAAATCCCATCTCCTCTTTCCCTACCAGTACGCATAATCCTCTAAAAAAAGGTAAATCTCGCTGAAAGTGATTTCTCCTTATTTACAGGGGGATAGAAACCTAACTTGATCAGTCAGTTCCTCATCCATGGAGACAATGATCACTGAAGGATGGTCACTGAACTGTTTGGAAAGCAGTGTATGTATTTTTTAAATTTTTCTTCCTGGCATAACAGAGATATTTCCTCTGTATTGCCTCTTCCAAACTCTCCTGCCTCAAGCAACATACAGGCATAGATGACCCGGACAAGCTCAAAAAACGGGTCCATGTGAACTTCATGAGGTTCACCAAGGCCAAGTGCAGGGTCCCGCACCTGGGTCAGGGCAAGCCCCAGTATCAGCATGGGCTGGGAGATGAAGGGTTGGAGAGCATCCCTGCCAAGAGGGACTTGGGGATACTGGTGGATGAAAAGCTCAACATGAGCCAGCAGTGTGCACTCACAGCCAAGAAGGTCAACCATATCCTGGGCTGCATCCCCAGCAGTGTGGCCAGCAGGGCGAGGGAGGGGATTCTGCCCCTCTACTACACTCTCATGAGACCTCACCTGGAATACTGCATCCAGCTCTGGAGCCCCAAACATAAGAAGACCTGTTGGAGAGGGTCCAGAGGATGCCACAAAGATGCTCAGAGGGCTGGAGCACCTCTGCTATGAGGACAGGCTGAGAGAGTTGGGATTGTTCAGCGTGGAGAAGAGAAGGCCCCGGGGAGACCGTATTGCAGCCTTCCAGCCTTCCTACAGGAAAGATGGGGAGAGACTTTTTAGCAGGGCCTGTTGTGATAGGACAAGTGGTGATATTTTTAAACTAAAAGAGGGTAGATTTAGACTAGATATAAGGAAGATATTTTTCACTCTGAGGGTGGTGAAGCACTGGCCCAGGTTGCCTGGAGAGGTGGTGGATGCCCCATCCCTGGAAACATTCCAGGCCAGGTTGGATGGGGCTCTGAAAAACCTTGTCTAGTTGAAGATGTCCCTGCTCATTGCAAGGAGTTTGGACTAGATGACCTTTAAAGGTCCCTTCCAACCCAAACTATGCTATGATTACATGACAAACCTCTCTGTATTTCCCAAAGCCCCCTAGCAAAGTTAAAGGATGTCATTAATAATTACAGCTATAACTGATTCATCTAAGATTCATAAAAATGACTCTAGTGCCAGTATACTTCTGTAAGCTCACATTATTGAATGTAGGTGTCCTGACACTGCTATTTGGACCTTAAACTTTTCAGCTATGCGACTAAGGACATCAAGACAAGCTGAACAATAAACGATTTGACAATACAGGACTTGTCAAATGCACACCCACAGTGCTCATTGTATCCAAGTCCTGCCAGCAGAAGTCTTTAATAAACAGGGGATCTTGTAGGGACAAATAGACTAAGCTTAGCGGAAATTGTCCAAGAACAGAAATGAACAGTCTAAACATATTAAGCCAGGGACCAGAGTCAGCCAGTTATATCTAAATATCAGCTTAATAGCTGCCCTTTCCTGATAAAGGAATATTTGGAAGGGCACATGTATTTGCTGTTTTACTGGTTATTTGGCACCTAAGCTCGTAAATCTGCATTATAAGATTGTTCTGAGTAGCTGGGGAGAGGTATTCATCTCCTTCTTTTGCTGAGCAAGGACTGATTTCTTTGGAGACCTAAGCAGAAATTGCTGGCATCTCCATGTCTCAGGGATTCCTGAAGTGCCTAGTTGATCCAAGTGGCTTGTGCAACAGGAAGGCACTGGATCCCATCCCAGAGGTGCCTGGCAGTAAAAGGAATAAAATGTCCTTAGTCTGACATAAAAGGGATATTTTGAATAGAGCTGAAACACATGCTCACTGACAGAAATAATAACCGCTAACCAGTCCATAACCCTTGGTTTTGTATGGGAGATCACAGCTAAGCAGGGCCTGAGGGATGATTTCATCTTCTAAAGTAGCTTGGGTAAAAAGAAGATGACATATGAGATGCACCATGCTTGACATTTTGCACTATTAGACCAAACCCAACATTTCCATAAGGACTAAAGCACTCATTTGATGGCCACTGCTTTTGCAGCTCACAATGATGGGCTATATTAGGGTTTTATTTTGGAGAACAGAAGGGGTCGTCTCTCTGTGTCACTCTAGCTTCATGCTGGGTCAAGATCACAGAATCACAGAATCACAGAATAGTCAGGGTTGGAAGGGACCTCTGGAGATCATCTAGTCCAACCCCCCTGCCAGAGCAGGGTCATCTACAACAGGTTGCACAGGACACCGTGCAGGCGGGTTTTGAATGTCTCCAGAGTGGGAGACTCCACAACCTCTCTGGGCAGCCTGTTCCAGTGCTCCACCACCCTCAAAGTAAAGAAGTTCCTCCTCATGTTAAGATGGAACTTCCTATGTTCAAGCTTGTGCCCATTACCCCTCGTCC
The DNA here is from genome assembly GCA_013398815.1 of Ibidorhyncha struthersii. Lineage (NCBI taxonomy): Eukaryota > Metazoa > Chordata > Aves > Charadriiformes > Charadriidae > Ibidorhyncha > Ibidorhyncha struthersii. The sequence continues at coordinate 418,001 of VZSZ01001128.1, read as the reverse complement.
TATCAATGGGCACCACTGAAAAAAGACTGCTCCCATCCCCCTGGCATCCTCCCTTCAAGTATTTGAAAGCATTAACAAGATCCCCCCTCAATCTTCTTTTCTCCAGACTAAAGAGACCCAAATCCCTCAGCCTCTCCTCATATGAAAGATGTTCCAATCCCCTAATCATCTTTGTAGCCCTTTGCTGGACCCTCTCCAGCAGATCCCTGTCCTTCTTGAACTGGGGAGCCCAGAACTGGACGCAGTATTCCAGATACTGTCTGTCTTCCCAAATGCAGCCCAAAGCTGTCATAATCTCCACGCTGTCATGTGTTGATCCAAATTGGATGTGTCCTGGAATGTGATCCAAGACAACATCAATCCAGAATTAACAATCACAGCCCGATGGGTCACTACTGAGTCCAGTTCTGCTGTTAACATCTTTAAAGAAGATGCTGAAAAAACACTGGAGTGTACACAGAAAGAGCTGCAAAAATTATTTGAGGGCTGGAAAAATGCTGTATTATGGAAAAAAAAGTCAAAGAACTCAGTCTGTTTAGCTTAGTAAGAACAACATTCACTAGACTGCATAAATACCTTCATGGGGAGAAAATACTGGATAATAAAAGGCCGTTTAATCTGGCAGAGAAAGGCAGAACCAGAACTGATTGCTTGAAGCTGAATTCAGACCGGCTGCAATCAGAAATAAAGCAGAGGCCTTTAACTGAATAGGGAGGGGGAGTCACTGTTGAACGTGGCAGTGAAGTGCAGGAGGTGAACCTTTGAACTGATCTAGAATTGATCTAGAAAACGAGGTAAAGGGGTATGCACAAGCAGTGATATTTGCACAGCGCTGGCTGCTTGGTCTCAGGTTTAATCCAACGCCAGGCTCAGTAGTGCCAGGCACTGAGGAGGGAACTAAATGATGGCTTTTGTCTTCAGGACATTTACAGTCCAGTTATAGGACAAGGAGGATCCCACTGGAAAACCACAATGAATAAACCAAGAAGTGGGCATTGCGATGGTCTGTATCTTGGCAATACCAGCAATCTGTTTTTATAGTTAACCACGGTACATGTCTATTATGCACTCATTAATTACTGTGCGCCTTTCCAATTCCCCTGTCTCTAACAGAACAGAATACATTTGGGAGAGAAAAAGGTAACAGGGATTATCACAGAAGTGGAACAATCTCCTTGCAAAGAATGACTAAATAAATTAGGCTCCATCATCCCAGAAAATGAGACTGTTGGGAACTGACAGAGGTCTGCAAAGTTTTGAGTGGTCTCAAAAAGGGAGCAACTGTTTAGTCATCATCTTCTTTTTAAAACAAAACAAAGTGAAACAATACAAAACAAAACAAAACAATTCAAAACAAAACAAACAAAACAATTCAAAACAAAACAAAACAATTCAAAGCAAAACAAAACTTACTGGGAGTCCTGAAATGGAATTAACAGGCGGCAGGCTCAAAATGAGCAAAAGAAAATACTTCACACAGCAAAAATTTAAGCTACAGGACTTCTCAACATAGGATGTAATAGTTGCTCAATTTATACAACTTCAAAAATTGATTGAACAAATTAATGGAAAAAAAGTCAATCAGCTGATGACTGCTAAATACAATAGCATCACCTCCAACTCCAGTGATCTCTATAGGGCAGAGTAGCATGTGTGTACCTCTCTCTGTCCTTAAACTCTCCCCTTGGCATCTGCTATTGAACATTGGTTTCAATACATCCGCACCACATTCCTCAGGCAATGTGAAATCACACTGTCTGTGCTTCATGGCTAATGACAGCAACGTGGGTACGCTCGAGGTCACCGCAGGGCTTCAGATACTAGCTTAGAGGGACTTCTGGTTTTATCCAATAGTAGTGCTTTTATGTTCCAAGTCGCTGCCAAAAAAATGGATTTGGAGATGGTTGAGCACAGGAAACCTACACGTTTGGCTGCTTCTTTCTCAAGACAATGGTGTCATTTTGCAACAGTGTGAACACAGGTCATTAGAAAATTAGCACAACCCAGGTTTGCTAATGCAATTTTGTCTAGAAACAGCTGTAAAAGGTTCACGGGCTCCGTGGTGACGCTTACCACAGCAATACCTGGCAATTCATGAGTGACCAGACAAGTCAGAAAAAGGGGAGAGGATTTTCCCAGACAAAGGTATGTGAGCTACTTTATGCCTTAACAATAACACATTATAAAAAGTGTTTATCTCTCTATCTATCAGGAAAAAAAAAACTATAAAAAATACTCCATGAGTAAATGAAAGACATAAAGAAGCGAAAGGGAGGATAAAAAGTAAGTATCCATTTATAAAATATAGGCATATTCCCATAAACAGAAGTGAATCAAAGTATAAAACCTTTTCAATAAAAATCACAAAACATCACCCCCTCTAATTATAATCACATCCCTTTGTCTTGTCAACCAATAATTATGATCTACTAAGCTTTTAGATTATAGGCTGCCTCACATTGCTAAAGAGTGGCAGGCTGCACAGCATTTTGAAAATGAGCATATAAATAAGGGTTCTTATTTTTAAAAACAAAAGTGTGTATTGCAACATTGCAATTCTGTTTTTTTTTTTTAATTAAATTGAACCACAGCTGACAGCTCTTAGAAATTAATATATTTATAAGGATGCACTCCTGCAAGATATACTACTACCTTCAAATAATCCTAAATCACAACTTTTTCTTCCCTGTTAATGCATTTTGCTTCTCATTATCAATGACTTATTAAAGACTTGTTTGTGTCATTTGTATGCTCACAGAGCATATTATAGATGGTTTATTAAACTGTTATATAAGTCAACAATGTCAGGTTACAGTTATGCATTATTTTCTTTGCTCATTCCGTTAAGACTGAGCAGCTTCTTTTAAGGAAGATATTTAGACTGTGAAAGTGGAACCACAGGTCTGAAAGACCACATCAGTCTAAGATCTTCAGATGCGACATAATATGTAGTGGTTGAAACCCACCCATAATCTATTATTTGGGTAATTCTGGACTAAAAGCAGGAAGAACTCTTGTGACAATGCAGAGTGACTCTCCCCCATCTTTAATGCCTGCCTGAGATGGATGTCGGGTGTGTTACAAGATACAGCAGACATGTATCATGAGAAGAAGAAAGGATGACATGCTGAAGTCTCTAGTGGTGTCTGGACAATTTTTTTTCAGGGTGTTTTTATAGTCCTTGAAAGCATAAAAAACCTCCTGGAATACCTTGGTGCATAACACTGTAGAATGAATTCAGCCTCCTTCTCTATCTAGATATTAATAGAAGAAGATAGAAGCAATTGGATGTCTACCTATTTTACCTCTGTAAAACGCTTCTTGGAGGTGAAGCTGTAGTTAAGCTCTTATCCCTGAGGACATCAGTCTAAGATGGTGACAGGTCCAGGTCTCTGGTGGCTCCCAGTAGATAATGCTGGGACACTTCTGAGGAGCTGCTTTTTGCAGAAAAGACCCATTTGTCAGACTCCCGAATTACAAGACTCAGCTGATCCATTACGAATTGTCTGCTAAAGCTTCTGGCTCCAGACACCTGCACAGCAAAGTGGCCACAGCCAGGTGGGTTCCTGTAGAAGTCCAAGTCATTACTGAGGTGGTGATGGTTATTCAGGAATGTTCTCCTTTCTACAAATTATCTATGTGACACCAGCCTTTACTCCTTTCCCATGCAGAGAAAAGCCATGAATCATAGGATCACAGAATGGTTTAGATTGGAAGGGACCTTAAAGATCATCTAGTTCCAACCCCCCTGCCATGGGCAAGGACACGTCCCACCAGACCAGGTTGCTCCAAGCCCCATCCTACCTGGCCTTGAACACTTCCAGGGATGGAGCACCCACAACTTCCATAGGTAATTTGTTCCAGTGCCTCACCACCTTCATAGTGAAAAATTTCTTCCTAATATCTAATCTAAATCTACCTTATTCCAGTTTGAAGCCATTCCCCCTCATCTTATCACTACATGCCCTTGTAAAAAGTCCTTCCCCGGCTCTCCTGTAGGCCCCCTTTAGCTACTGGTAATTTACCATTGCCTTTCTGGGCAATAGTAAATTATTTCACCTTTAAAGAACCTGTAAAGAACACACGGGTTTTTTTTCCTGCAACTTGATGGTTATCACTTTGTTTATAGCTTGAAGCCTGTAGACTTACTTCCTTTCTAAATAGTGAGATTTAATTAACCTCGCTTACTTCCGACACTGTATTAAAGGATTGTGAAGGCTCGATACACCCTGCTGTAACATATATTGAGATTACTAGGAAGAAAACTGTGTTGTGAATTGTAGTTATGCAGAAAAATTATTTTGTTCGTCAAATTTGCGTACAAATGCAAAATGCCCTGGGTTCCTGTTGGGGATTTCATCAATAGGACTGGGACCCCTGTACCCTGCCTCACTTTCCAGCTTCCCAGTAGCAGATTTCTGCTGATGTTTTAAAGCAAGGCTTCCTTCCAAGAGAGGAAGCTGTGGCAAGAACTTTCTTCAATAATGAGACCTGCAGGGAGAGGGGTTTTTGTGCTGTTTAAACACAGGTTGCCCATAACTACTAACCATCAAATTAAGAGGCACCTGTGTTGGAGTCAGCAGAAAAAAAAACAACCCACAATAGTTTCATAACTTCTGTCCACAGCTTTTATGTTCTGCGTCTCTCAGGGGGCCACAAAGTTCCTTCCTGACAATGGGAGAAAGAGAAAGAAAAGCCATAAATCGAATGCTCACGTTCTTGTTTTGGTCTGCCACCTCAGTACAGAGGAAATGTACAGAGAAGCACAGAAAAGCAGATGCATGCAGCACCTGGAGGGCTGACTTTGCGTTTCCCAAAGTCTTGTGTTGAAATATGTTTCTCTGCTGGGCTGTTGCTTCTCCTACTGCCATCTGAAATGCAGCTTGGGAGCGTTAGCTTGGAAGGGACCACCTTGGTCGTGATGTCCAGTCTCCTGAGGCACCAGGTACTACGTTGCAGAAGCTCAGCTTTTTAAACTGATCATGTTTTGCCTTTTAAGCATTCAAGATTTTAGTTCTGCTGAGAGCCTATTCCAGCATTTCTCTCCTCTGATAGCCAGGAATCATCCTTCAATTTCCAGCCAAAGTTTATTTCAGGCCTATGTAGCCTTTTTCTTTTGCTTGTATTGACCTTTTTATCAAGTAGTTTTTCTCCCTCTATGCTCCTGGAGTTCCTCTATGTGATCACCATAGACCTCATTTTAGTGATCTAAGCAGGGTCAGATCTTTTCCGGTCTTTTCTTTTTCAGCTCTTCAAGAGCTGAAAGATCTTGAATTCCATTTTGCTTGTCCTCAAGTTTATATTACTTTTTTCTTGGTCTTGGGTGAGAAGACGTACATGTAGCATTTCTTGTACGTATTCACAAGGAACAGGATCATGTACAACAGCTCTGAGAATAATTTTCCCTGAAGAAACCTGTCCTAATACACCCTTATGCTCCCTGGGCCACTGTAAATGGGGTAGAGCATACACTTTGAATTACTGTCGCTATACGTCTTGGCTATAAAAATACAACTGATAGGGCTGGGCTAGGGTCTTTCTGGCAGCAACAGTTAGGAGTACATAAAACCAGCATTCAAAATTAGTCACAGAATCACAAAATGGTAGGGATTGGAAGGGACCTTTGGAGATCATCTAGTCCAAACCCCCTGCCAGAGCAGGTTCACCTAGAGCAGATTGGACAGGAATGTATCCAGGCGGGTTTTGAATATCTCCAGAGAAAGTCTGTCTCTAGTTTTGAATCATCTAATCAAAGAAAAATTCCTCTTTGGCTGATACATGTAAAAGCACAGCCAGAGATGGAAAACAGATCGAAGTTTTAGAAACAAGAGAGGGACGAGATCCACAGAGGTACTTTGATTTTTACTGAAGTAAACAGGAGTTAGGCATCTAAATGACTTTGTGATTCTGGATCTTGATCTCTCCACTTTGAGAGATTATTTTAAAAGACATTTTCTCACATTTTTCAAAGCTCTTTTGAAAGTTTATTGAGCTGTGCACTGCCACAATAAAGATCCTCCAAATCATTAGCCATTTTTCAAAATATTAGGCCTCTTCAGGATGGCTGTGCTGACAGGACTCACTAGGCATCTTGGTGTCAGAAAGAAGTTAAAATCCAATTTATCTGATTAAGGTCAGGGTAGGTTTTTAAAAGGTTTTGAGGAGGAGTTAGTTAAAATTGTGCATCATTTTGAGGTAAAAAATTAACAGCAGTGTCTGGAGCCCTTGAATCCCACTAAGAACTCAGTAATTTTGAGATCCCTTAGAATTTGGAGACAGGATGTAAAACATTAAAAGCACTGCTTTACAATGAAGTATGCAAGGGATTTGATGATACTGGCTCTGTCTTTTTCATAGTTAATGAGCAATAATCAATGCCACCATTTTTAGTGGCGAGTTGTTCTCTGCTTTCTCCCTACTTGACATCCACAGACAGATTATTTCCTCCATGCTTTATTGTTTTACATATTTACAAAAAAAAAAATAGACTCCATCTGCAGCTTGTGAGGCTGCGAAAGGGAAACAATTCCCCCCAGATTGAGAGCAATAATAGGTTGTTCTCCATGCAAATTGGGCAAAGCAAATGCTGGGTAATTGGCTAAAAATGAGACTCTGATGATCTCTGTTCCAAACTGTCATTTAAGTCAAACAAATGTATTTGCATGGGAGGAATACTGCCAATGTACAGCTGCAGGAGTCTTAATAGTTGGGCTGTCACGTATTGATTAAGGCTAGACTCCACCATGCAGATGTGGGGTGGCTGGCATGTTCGTGACCAAAGTGAATTTGTTCCATACCTGTAGGGGAATTGGGTAATAACAGGATAACACAGCCCCCGGGCAGCTCTTGGGGACCAGAAATTTTTTGTACTTATAGATACCTGCAGCAGAAATGGAATGGCTATCTTGTGTCAGATTAAAGGTACATCTAGCGATATAACCTGTCCCTGATGACAGTCAGAGCAAACACTTAAGAAGGTTATAGAGTTGTATCTCCCTAGATAATCCCTCTTAGAAAATGACTTAGAGACTTTCTTTGCTGTTGAGGGACACGTGCTCCAGCCAGGCTGATCAAAGCCATGTGCTGAGGCCAAGGTAATAAACCTGCTGAGGAGTAAAGGTCACATTTTCTGTCTCTTTTAATGTGTTTGCACATTTTTCAGATTAGATCTTGGTTGCAGATCACAGGCAAGGAGACCTTACATCTGCCCTCAATGTACCCTCTAGGTACAAGTCAGACCTTCCCAGTTTCTTCCAGTGAAAGCAGGCCCAAAAAGAAAGCCATCTGAGGGCAAAGAGCATCTAGGGCCACAAAGATGTCCAGAGGGATGGAGCACCTCTCCTGTGAAGACAGACTGAGAGAGCTGGGGTTGTTCAGCCTGGAGAAGAGAAGGTTCCGGGGAGACCTTATAGCAGCTTTCCAGTATCTGATGGGGGCCTACAAGAAAGTTGGAGACGAACATTTTGCAAGGGCAAGTAGTGATAGGACAAGGGGGAACTGGCTTCAAATTAGAAGAAGGCAGATTTAGATTAGATATCAGGAAGAAATTTTTAACTCTGAGAGTGGTAAGGCACTGGAACAGGTTGTCCAGGGAAGCTGTTCATGCCCCATCCCTGGAGATGTTCAAGGCCAGGCTGGATGGGGCTTTGGGAAACCTGGTCTGGTGGGAGGTGTCACTGCCCATGGCAGGGGGGTTGGAACTAGATGATCTTTAAGGTGCCTTCTAACCTAAACCGTTCTATGATTGTATGAATCTAAACCCTAGTGACAAGCAAATGAATATCAGATGCGAACAAAGTCCACTCAGGAATGTGTATCCCGACAGTCTTTGGGGAAATGGTGCTATAAGCTCAGCAGGACATTTATCATGCCATAGGCAAGCAGACTGACCCCAATCTTAATTGGATCTAGGCTGACTAACCCTCTGGCAGCTCTTTTGAAACAATAGTATAATAACTTGGGAACGTGCACTGAATGTGCCGCTTTGTTATCACCAGGCAGCTGCTCAGCTGTGATTCATAAATCCTCATCAGATGAGGAGGAGTCACAGCATGGACGAGTTTGGTCAGTTCAGTTATAAAACACCTGCTTGTGGCCAGGGACGGGCCAAGCTGCAATCACAGACATCTAGCGCTGCAGATGATAGGGTAAGTTAGCTGTTGTAATACAAAGGGTCTGTTTTTCAAAGACACGTAACTTTGTTGTTTTCATTCCACTACAGATCACCTAGAGAGATTATTTAAGCACAATGAAAGCTTTCAGTTAATGTACTAGTTCTCTTTCTGCCAGAGACCCAGGTTGAAATATTACAACTCTGCATGATATTATCTAAACAAAGGATGATGGATTTACATGGCACAAGCAGGACTAAAATCATAGAATCACAGAGTGGTTTAGGTTGGAAGGAACCTTAAAGATCATCCAGTTCCAACCCCCCTGCCCTGGGCAGAGACACCTCCCACTAGACTAGATTGCTCAAAGCCCTACCCAGCCTGGCCTTGAAACATCTCCAGGGATGGGGCATCCACAGCTTCTCTGGGCAACCTGTTCCTGTGCCTCACCACCCTCAGAATATCCAGGGAAACTTCACTGGCAGAACAGTGCAAAGGCAAGAGATTTCTGTTAGTCCTAGGACTGAAACGTAGAGGGTGTTTCAAATTAAGAGCGAGGAATAAAGCTGCCCTGAATGGAGTTAGAGGCTACTTTCCTAAGCTGTATGGTGAAGATGATCTCGGTGAATAGTTCGTGGAGGTGCATTGTACAGAAGCACGTAGATGACAACAAATACAGGCTTATCCAGAAGACTGTTTGATTGTCTGTTCTGATAAAAGATAGCTTTTTTAATTCACATTCTTCCCATACCTGCCTGTCACCTTACCCTTCTCAAGCCCTTCTCCCAGTGCTGTTTAGTGACAGCACTGACCTTTTGTAGCAACTCAAGTACACAGGGCTCTACCTTACAAGATGTAAAGATAGAAATGGAGTTAGATCTAAGTGTAGGGATTGATCCTTGAAATACAGCCATGTTCTGTTTTTTTGCATAACTATATGCAGTAAAAAGATAAAGAGAACATGGAATAAATAAACAAGTAGACAAGCCATTAAATGAAATGAAGTATGCGTGTGCATGTGTATATGTGTGTGTACACAAATATTCAAACAATAAATAACAAGCATTCACAAAACTAAATATTTAAGCAAAAGAAAGTAAAAAATACAAGGAGCAGTGTGACAGTCCTGCAGCTTTCTCTGGAGACTCTGATGACGCTCTCTAGTCTCTTCTGTAAGCTTAGATTAGTGATTTACTTGTAGTAAAGTGGACTTTAAAAGGTCAAGGTATGTGTCTAAATACAGATGCTAAATGAAGTCAAACTATGCCAGTACAAAGAAGAAGTGTGTCAGAAAAACAACACTGACTGTTTCCCCAGACCAACTCCAGACTTTTGAGACTGGTCAGGTGATACAAGGATAATAACAGCAGATTTCTGGTCTTAAAAGTTCAAAAACTGTCATTGCCATTTCTGTTCCTCTGTTTTCCCCCTAATTCTGACATCTCTGCTCCACAATAAAGCCATGGAACTCATGCTATAGCAGCATCTGCACTTTCACCTGTCCATCCAACATGCAAAAAGAAATTTAAAAAAGACATAATCATATTTTGTATAATCACACCTAATGTAACTAACCAAATAAATTTACTGCTCACACTAATCTCTCTTTTTGTCCCCACTTAGCTAATACCTATGAATCCCTCAGCCTTTTATGCCCAGAGAGAATATTCTGTCTCAGCCTTTTGGCTGTTGGAAGGTCTCCAGGGCAAGACATGTCTCTTAGTTTTTAGGGTACTTAAAGCAATGACATCTCTGTGATAACTGATGAATCTCAGCACCACAGGGTGCACAGAAATAATAATGGAGGACAGTAGCATTACACATATGGAAAGACTTATGGTAAGGAAAGTCTTGAAGATGTGGGAACAATTCATTGTTAGGGCTGAGTGTCAAAGCTTCACAGTAGCTTCAGTCAAAACAGCAGCAGGAGTTTTATAGAGCAGATGCATATTAAAGATTAGTCTGAGTCCACTCCAAAATCCAGACCCATCTACCACCCAAACCGTAATCATTTAAATGCTTTCTATGAGACCCAGGAATGGGGATCTGGAAATCGGAGCTATTGGATATACTGACTACAATCCCTTTCAGGACTCAAGATCTTGTTCATGCAGCATGCACATTAGGATCAACCTTAGGATGAACAAATGTATTACAGTCTGTTCCATCAGCAGTTATTGCCAATTTAGCCTCATCTACAACCTGGCCCAAAAGTGTTTGGTCATGACTCACAGCAGGCTTAGGCCAGCTTTCACATTCAGCTCTCACCAAGAACAGAAATTTGGCTTTTCTCATTACTGGTGGCAAGAGAAAGAGCTTAGAGCATCATAGAAATATCCCTATTCCCCCTAGAAAGCTGTTGACTACTACAAACCTGGAAACTGAAATGACATTCGTGAAGGTCTCAGCCATTCCCCCGGCCCAGGAGCCTGTCTAAAATGTATCTTATTACCAAAGACAAACCTACGCTAAGAGAATCATGGACAAATTCCTTTGGTTGCAGTCAGCTGCCTGCTGAAAAACCTGATGGAAATATTTGTGGGGAAATGTGGCCATGGAGAAACACTTGTTTTCTAGGCAATCAGATACCAGGAAAAACATCAGCGTAAAGCTATTTTTTATGCCTGGTTAAAATGAGAAATAAGTAAAAACAGTGCGGCACGCTATCAGAAAAGAGGCCAAAAAACAGCACAAGAATTTTGTCACTTCTCATGCCGAGAAAACAAGCTGAACCCAACCTCTTGGTGTGTTTAAATCACAACATTTCCATACAGAGGCAAGGATTAACTGTTCCCTTGCAGATCTTCAGTACAGCAATCACGTAATCCCTCCACCACATCATATTGAAGATCTTTTCTCTTCTATAGCTGAGGGTCAAAAGTTTAGTGAAATTAACTGGACAGAATATATTTTCTTTTAGTTATGGGAGAAGCTGTAGCACTTAAGCTCCAGATGTAACTGCTGGAGAACACAGCTACAGTCACATCTGACAGGACTGTAGCACTCTTCTCCTTTGTTGCCCTGTCTGCAAAGGTGGAGAGGAAATCAGGGAGGGCGAGCAGGACCCCCTGTCCTGGATATCGCAGTGTTACAATTATAAATCAAGCCTATTATTGAAGGTGGATCCATCATTCATGTTATAAACAATGAAGCCAATGCTATACGCACAAAACCTGCAGCCCTTTAAATGAGGAATTGCTGAGCATATTAAGCCCATTGCAGCAGCCCAAATTCATGCATAACAGAGCAGATCTGGGAGCAGAGGATTCAGGATCACAAATATTCCCATGATTCCAAAGGCTTTCTTCGAAAAATTTATTTAATGATGTCTACAGTGGTGAGCATTCATGAGTACTGCAATGACCGGCCCTGGTACACCAATGTCTAAAATCTGCACTGCATATGTAGGTGGAGAAGGACCAGCTCTGGGGTCCCCAGCATACAAAGGACATGGACCTGTTGGAGTGGGTCCAGAGGAGGCCACAGAGATGCTCTGAGGGCGGGAGCACCTCTCCTATGAGGACAGGCTGAGGGAGTTGGGGTTCTTCAGCCTGGAGACGAGAAGGCTCCAGGGAGACCTTAGAGCCCCTTCCAGTCCCTAAAGGGGCACCAGGAAAGATGGGGGGGGACTTTTGATCAGGGAGGGGAGCCATAGGATGAGGGGCAACTGGAAGAGGAGAGATTTAAATCAGATATTAGGAAGAAATTCTTTTCTATGAGGATGGTGAGACACTGGAACAGATTGCCGAGGGAAGTTGTAGACACCCCATCACTGGAAGTGTTCAAGGCCAGGTTGGACGGGGATTTGAGCAACCTGGGTTGGTGGGAGGTGTCCCTGCCTATGGCAGGAGGTTTGAAACTAGATGGTCTTTAAAGTCCCTTCCAACCCAAACCATTCTATGATTCTATGATGTCTCAAGAAACAAGTTCTCCAGAAAGCACCTTCTAAATGTATCACAAGGATACATTGCTTGTCTTCTGCTTTGCCTGGTCTTCCTACAGTTCCTTCACTTACTGAGGCAGTAGAAATGCTGAGAGAGAAGTGTTATTTTTTCATTTATTTTTGTGACAAAGAATTATAGAGTTGTGGTGCACTTCTGCAAGGTTGGTCTAAGGTCTTCCATTACACCTGCCTATTTCTTCAGGTAAACTTTGAGCTATCATGGGCAAAGTGGGCACGGTCACTGAAGACTTTTTAAAACTAAAGGTCAAAATGCACAATGTCTGTCTGGTTTAGGATAAGAGGGGAAAACGAACAATTTAATATGTTTCCTCATATTCTGAGGCTTTTTGGCGGTGGACAAAAATATCTGCAGATGCAGAGTATCTTCTGTTAGGATGGTTTGGGTAGACCAACTTCCTTTATGAACATCAGCTTATTGAACCAGTCTGTGAACGAGGTATCTCTGAGCTGTGAACTCTGAGACCTATAGCAACCACATCTCGAGAATCACAATGTTGATGTCTGCTGCGTAGCTGTAGGGATAATGTGACTTATCTTTGCCTGTATAATGGAATTTAATACATTAAGAAATCTGTTATGTCTTAGATTCCATGCAAAAGCTATAAGGGCACCAAAGACTATGAGGGACTTTGTGGAGCAGCTGATAGATCCACCTTGTAGGGATAAACGCTCCCCATAAAGTACCTGCGTACTTGTTTTTAAAAATGTTCAGACGTTTTAGTTCAAAAGGAGACACTGAGAGGTGGAGGCCCTTTTCTTTCTCAAAGAATAATTTTTAGTGCTTTCTGCAGATTTTGAGTTTACCAGCTTGCCTTGGGGTTTTGCATCAGTGTGGGATTCCCCCAGGTTGAGTTATCAGAGGTCATGGTCATCATTTCAATGGCGAATGGGGTTTCTGATCAAAAGTCCTCCTCTAAACGTCTGTCTCTCTTACTGGTGACAGGGTACACTGAAGAAGGCAGTATATAGCTTGAGGACTCATGAAAATACTGTTCCCAGCCTAATTTGAATGAAGTAGCTCAACAGAAGGAAAGCGTCACCCTGCTGCACCTTGTCTTATAGCACAGACCAAATCCACAGATGTGTTTTGTCTGGCGGGATGTTTTCTGAACCAGAACTTTTCAAATTCACTCCAGTTTTGAGCTCCTAAGAAAACTGTCCTCTCCACTTTCACGGCTGCCTCAGAGCTTATTTCAGGTTTTGTTTTGGTTTTTTTTTTCTGTATGACGTGCCCACAGCTTGGAAATGCTGTTTCTTCTTTTATGTCTATGTGGGCCATTAATTTAGAGGCCAGTTGAATCTCTGAGATTCCCCTCGCTTTTAACAGCTGCTCATTCAAATGCTACAGTCCTGCGGGTAAAAAGGCAACTGAAAGCTTTTTCCTCTCACCTTGTTTCAGCAGCTAGCAAAATAATGGAGGGACATGGGAACAGAAATCCATAAATACCGGGAATTAGAGACAAATATTGTCGCATCAAAGGCCATTGCTTTTAATTCACCAGTTCCCAGAGGATTATTCCAACTGCCTCATGTACGACCCAGCTTCTCTTTGTGCAAATGACTCAGTTCAAGAGGACATTTTAGATGACATTTATTATTTACATTTTTATATCCCTTTGGAGATTCCTTCCCTTTCCATTGTGTCCCCACATCTTTTATTTTCTGTCCCAACTTTCTCACTGTGCTGTATCACCCTGACTGTGATAGTCAGAGCTGAGGAATAAACCCAAGACCAGTGTTTTGAGAACTGCAAGAGAAAAAAATATTAATGGAATAGCTCATCTGTTGAAATTTTAGCTATAGCTGGGTGTAATAAAGTCTGCTCAGTGTTTGCCAGTGAAGAAGGTTGTATTTCCATGTAGAATTTCTTCCCAAAGGGCTCTGTAGTAAAGATGATTTAGCAGGTAGCTTTCTTCCCTTATTCAGTCAGAATGAAATAACATTTTGCTGGACGTCGTGTTTTTATGATAACACAAGAACATGCTATTTTTAATATGCAACCACAGTGTGTCTTTTTTGTCATGCATCTCACAACTCCTTTTGCTTTCCTGCAGGTGTGGATAGCAGTGTTAGTTTTAGCTCAGAGATGGCTGTTGCGAGAGGTAAGAGCATGTGGATGAGGAAAAGCACAAAGTTATCTAAGAGTAACTCCCAGTTACAACTGAATGCAAAATGGTTTTCCTACACTATGAAGCATGTTAATAGCCTATCTTCAAATCTTCCAGTCTTTTCCAGGAGTAAACCATGCATTTCAGTGTTGTTGAGTGAGAAAAAAAAGAACTCCTTTCTTTTGTCTGAGGAGTGCAGAAGTCACTGGGGAGGGGGGAGAAGCAGCCTGAAGTCTTTAGCTGACCCAAAGGAGGGATTTCAGCCAAGGCAAGCAGCCTTCCCTAGGTCATTCTGAAGGACCAAGTTGACCTTTCTTCTTTTCTTTTCTTATTTACTGTTAAACAGTGATGTGATCTGCTCCTGCAGAGCACATCCAGCTATCCAAAGACACTTTCAGGCTCTTACATCTTCCATGTGATTCTTCCTTAATACTCCTGAAGAGCAGCTGCCGAGATACCTTAACTCATACTAGCAAAGGTGAGTTTAACCTTTGCTCAAGTGACCTAAATACAGGTCTCGCTCTCACTGATGGATGAGGTAACTCCACATATTCCTTATTTTAATAGGAATTCCTCAGGAAATTACTCATTTAAGTATGTTCCTCACCCACTGAAGAACAGGAGACATTATCTATATAATAGTCCACTCTTCATGTGTTGATGCCTGAACTGATCATTTGTTCCACAGTCTCACTTTCAGCAATGTTGTGTATCTCAGTATGATATGCAAAGACTAGGCATTTTTAAGGATAATTTGCAAATCTGCAACACCTTCTAGCCAAAGACAATAAGATGCTTTGCTAATCTACACTCCTAGTTAGTTCTTTTTGCCCACCTCTTAGTGGCAGACATGAACAGGTCGTCACTCACGCACTTTGTTACCCCTGTAGTGCAGGTTAGGACAGCAACAGAGAAAAGTTTTCCACTTCCAGTTGCAAAAGAAAGGAGAGAAGAAAGAGGTGGAGATAGATTTGGCGTTTCACCCCAGACCATTCCAGAGGGGTTTTCCAGAGCCAAGGACAGACTTCAGTGGGGAAAGTCTGACTCCTTGACATCAGTAGGAACTGTGGTACTGATTTTCATCTGACTGAGTTTGCACAGACTATACTTCAGGTTGTGAGCAAAACCACTCTTTTTCCTGCTCAAGTGACTCCCCTGTCTTTGCACTTCCAAAACCTGTGCTCAGCTGTGCATCTCTGCTCCCTGCTGAGATCAGGGCAGGACTGGCACTGAGGCTACAGAAGGTGCTGTTTGATGGCTTGGGTTCGTAGGTGGTTAATAACCACTAATCTTTCTGAGCGATAGCCTTTGCTCACAGAGTGGGGCAGGAACCTAGGGATGAAACATCTGTGCTCCAAGAAAAGGACTGACAATGCACTTTTCCCCTTTGCCAATACATGAATGCACATTGCAGTATGCAAGATATCTCAAGTTCAGACATCTGGTGCTCTGTGCAACTTCAGGCATGTTCAACGTCTTAAGTAATAGTTGACTCCTGGAGGAAACAAATACTGTTTGGAGAGACTTGAAGGGTGAGAGAGGTGTTTCTTTAACATTGAGATGCATTTTAAGTCTGTAGGTCTGAACTGCCAGTGAACACGGACTGTCACAGCAGGGAAGCAGCTGGGGAGGCAGCATGTGCATGTGTCTGCTCGATCACAGCATGAAAAATCATTTGTGACTTTATTGGCCCTTTCTTAAAAAGAATAGTTTTGTTGCTGTTTGGAACGAAACCAAAAAAATTGTCAAATCTGAAGGAAATATTTCAAGTCACTCAGCACTTTGAACTGTGGCAATGTTTCAATAGGGTTTTTTTCTTTTTGTAAAATGAAGAAAATACAGAAATAAGCGTCTGTTTCAAATGCTAAATATCTGTTTCATACAGGGAAACATTAGAAAACAATTATCCTACCTTTTCCGTTCCCTCTGCTCTTTCTTTCCACTGAAACTTCAAACACCCTTCAGACTCTTTACTCATTCATAAACCCAGGAAACTGTCAGTAATTTAAGAAGGAAACTTACCAAGGGAATGTAAAAGGAGCATTCTCACACTTGATAACCAAATATCTCAGAGTCTATTCTCATCTACCAAGGGACTATTATTGTTTACCAATATCATTGGGGGAACTCAAATCCAACAGAGAAGACTTAGTAAAAGTGATTTGGAAGCTATCCAGCCTGGCATGGGGTAGTGTCCTGGTTTGAGGTAAAACAGGACCAATTCTCTTCAGTAGCATTGCTTCTTAGCTAGACCTCTTCTAACTACTGAAATTGGCAGCATATTATGCAGACAATGTTTGCTCTTAGAGTAATAAGTCCTACATTTGTAGTTGATGCCAAGGCATCGTATGTGGAGAGGGTTTTGCTTATACTCATTGCTATAAAACCGAAGGTCAACTAACTTTGTTGTTCGCCCTGTTGGAGGATCAGAAGCAGAAAAGCATAGAGGAGTCCCACCTGTGGGGAGGAGTGGACAGGACAGGTGACCCAAAACTGACCAACAGGGTATTCCACCCCGTCTGCCTCATGCTCAGTATAAAAGCTGATGGCGTCAGCCCTCTTTCTTCAATGGCCGGTGTCCGAGGAGGACTCTGTCTGTTCATCTGCCTTTGATCCCAATCCTGAATGCAGATCCGGAATCCAGTTCCTGTCTGTCACTGAGTCCAGCCGGGGACTTCCGCAGTGCCAGCCGGTGTTGTGATTGTCATCCTGGGAGCTTGATATGGTTTTGTATATATTTCATTATTTCCTTGTAATTTTATTATTAATATTTCATTAAAGTAGTTTAGTTCCTTCTAAACTCATAAGTCTCTTTTTCCCTCCTCTGCCTCTCTCTTTGAAGACAGGTCAGGGGGAGCATCTGTTGGTTCCATCTGGGGTGCCCCACATCCCCAGTGGCCAGTTTGGCCGAAACCACGACAGATGGAAACACACATCCCCTTGCAATCAGTGCTGTCTACTGCAAAATAAGACTTCCATTTTGATACCGTAGCTTTGTATGAAGGCACCGATAGGCAGAGTAATAATAGCACTTTGAAAACGATAAGTGGCACATTAAACTCTGCTCCAGTTCCTTAGCTCCCAGTGATAATAAGGATTCACCAACAAATATTAGTTATACAGATGCAGCACAACATGTGCCAGGAAATTATAGACAGAAAAGTCAATCTCCTCAAATGATGTGAACACAGCACTAAATCCCAAGCTTGAAAAGCCAGAACTTGTGGTTTTGTGCCTGAAATGTCCTGGCAGAAGACAAAGATCTTATCACTTGCTGAAATGAAAATTGTGACTTTTTAAGAACATATTTCTGAACACATGGAAGAAATGACAGCATTCATTTTTGGATGAAGGAATTCAGTATTGCCTCTTCTGCATCTGAAAACTTATAGAAGATGGAGATATTGTGTGTTAGAGCAGATGCGATAATTCACTGATTTGTGACTGGTAAATTCAGAGTATCACCCCTATTAGTAATGTTTGTAAAGCCTATACTTAATGCACATTGAACAAAAGAAAATTTTCAAACCTTCCTGGACTCTACTGAATGGCTCAGTAACCTTCTCCTGAATTTATAATTTGCTGTTGCTTTTCAAAATGCCATACACAAGAGACAGGGGGAGAGACTCAGAGGGATAGTTAACAAGTGGAATGGGTTATTGGGGAAGATGATTGAAGAATCTCATTGTGTTGAAGTTTTACTGGCATTTCTTTCCGTGGAAGGCAGCCTGCCATCTCAGCATTTCTTCTCCTATTCTTGAAGTGTCTTATCTTCCCAGCCATGTGTTCATATGCTGTGTTAATGAGCATGATATATAATACATTTCACATAGAGCCAGTGCAAGCCTGATTTACAAAGGATGGGCTGAAAACCTGCCTTTGCGATGGGATGTGAATCCTAATGTAGCAGAATTTTCCGCAAATGCTATATAGTTGTAAATTATGGAAGAAGGATAAGAATAGACAAGTCAAGCCAATACCTGAGGTGCATCTTAATTGCCTCGCTTGGTACAAACAAGTAGCAACACATGTTGCTTCTCTTGAGTTCAGCTTGGAAGATATTTTAATGTTTTTGGCCCAATTTGTATGACCTAAAGTACCTATGAGTTATTGTTTTGTCAGTCAATCTGCCCATTTGAGTTGCACTAATGCAAGAGGAAAGGCTGGTCCCTTCTTACTGGGATACCAAACTCAGTGGGGAAGTGGACACTTGGGAAGGGAAAGCTGCCCTACAAGAAGACCCAGATAGGCTGGAAGAGGAGGCTAACAAGAACCTTATGAAGGTCAACAAAGACAAGTGTAAGGTCTTGCACCTGGGAAACCATAATCCAAGAGCATAGCATATGCTGGGATCTACCCAGCTAGGGAGAAGCTCTGTGGAAAGGGACCTGGGGGGTGTCCTGGTGGACAACAAGTTCAGTATGAGTGAACTGCATGCTGCTGTGGCAAAGAAAGCCAACAGGATGCTGGGTTGCATCAACAAGGGCATCACCAGCAGAAATAAAGAAGTCTTTATCCCACTTTATTCAGTGCGTGTCAGACCATGTCTGGAATACAGCGTTCAGTTTTGGTCCCCGCTATACAAAAAAGATGTGGACAGGCTGGAGAGGGTCCAGAGAAAGGCCACAAAGATGATCAAAGGACTGGGAAGCCTGTCATCTGAGAAAAGACTAAGAGAATGGGTTTTGTTCAGCCTTGATAAAAAAAAAAAAGGCTTAGAGGGGACCTTATCCCCATGTTCTAGTACTTAAACGGTGGCTACAAAGAAGATTACAAGTTACTCCTGGGGAGATTCCGATTGGACACAAGAAGAAAATTTTTCACAATGAGAACAACCAGCCTTTGGAATAATTTCCCCAGGGAAGGGGTGGATTCCCCATCATTGGACACTTTTAAGATTCAGCTGGACAGGGTGCTGGGCCATCTTGTCTAGACCATGCTTCTGCCAAGAAAGGTTGGACCAGATGACCCTTGAGGTCCCTTCCAGTCTGGTGTTCTGTGATTCTATGATTGAAAAATAGGCTTCCCTGAGCAGACCAAAGAAAGAGGTATTCAGCTATATTCAGATCCAATGCAGGTCTATAGATCCTGATGGGGAGAAATGGTTTTCCTTCCTCCTATTTCTCCATACCGGTCTGGTACGACCTCACAGCTGACCTTGCTTGGAGCAGGAGGCTGGGCTACAGACCTCCTGGATCCCTTCCAGCCTGACTTAATCTGTGATCCTATTATCATTTATAGACACTACGGTCTCCCACCTACATTTTATACTGCAGGAAAAGGTATTTTCCATGAGGAATAATGGGTTTGAATTCAAATACAAAACGCCACACTAAAGCAAGTTTTCAGGACTCCAGGTCTTTGCTGCTGTTTCATCACAGTGGGTAGTCCTTTTTCAGGAAACAAGCTCTCAATTTTGTTAGGGTTTACTGAAACAGAGATGAAAACAAACGATAGCCATTAAAAGCTGCCATGCTCCTGCTTGCTATGATTCAGCCAACTGTTCCTATGACAAAGTGCTGTCTAGATACTCAGTCAACACCCAGGACTTCATTTTTCTGAGAATTGTCCTTAGAAGTACACAGGCCAAGTTTTTCATCAATATAAGCATAAATTCTTCATGTGAGACTCATCTCTGCTGCAGGGTGGGATGGCACTTAGGGACACATAGGGCCCTTCTTGCAAGGTCGTTGCTATACAAGGTCCCTAAATATAAATATAGAGCATGAATAGATGTTTACTAAGCATCCGCTGTCTCCCAGAGGCAGCTTCTCTAGGAAGCAAAACCCTCAGAATTATACAGAGTCAGAGTTCAGTGTCTAAATCAAAAAAAGAAGTGGGTGTGATCAACCTGGATTGGTACAAAACTGAAAGTTCAGTTCATTCAGCTTGGGATTTACTTTTTGTATTTTCTTCACTTGTAATTGAATATTTCACTTCACTTTCAGGTTTTAACGTATTTCAGAAAAGCCTTTTCAGCTAGAGGCCAACTGAAAAAAAACATTTCTTTTAGAAAGGTGGAGTCAAAGCATTCTTCTACAGGAATTAGGTAGATATTTCCAAAATGCTTCAATTTCAAATTTGTGCCACACAGTTCATAACTTTATTTCTTTAATAGTTCAAAAGCATGACCTGATTTAATTAAATTTAGAGAATAATTTTGGTCTCTCTTTGGAGGTCCATTTTTTCTTGATTTTTTTTTTAATAATAATAAAAAAGAAAAAAAAAACCAAAACAACCAAAAAGCACTCACATTTTCCATAGCGCTCCATATACACATAGCCAGGAAGAGTTTAACCAGATATGCTGAAAGCTCTGTTGTAAAGACCTTTCCCAGTCATCTTGTCTCACTAACTGAAAAAACTTAAATAAAAATATCCCAGACTCCCCAGAGCACCTTCCAAACATATTGCCTTTGTAGACTGAGGTTGATCCATTGCAACATCTTAGGGATCTCTTATATAAGACCAATTTGTATCTTAATTTAATAAGACAGAAGATTTGATAAAATAGAAGCAACTCCTACCTAGGTATATGAACTTCCTTCCTACACTTAACAGGAAGGGAATTACCATCTTCTGTATGAAAGAGTTTTTTTCAGCAGAAAAAGCAATAATTAAAAATCAATTTCTTCAACTTATGAAAGCCACTAGGGCTTGCTGTGTCATATACCATCCTCTTCACTCTATATAAGGCTTTTCAATGCAACTTTTTTTTTTATTATTTACATGCATATTAAACTTTTCTTAGGATTTAGGGGAGTTTCTTTTAATGCTCTTTCTTCCCACATCATCTGCAGAGCTCTTTACTAGTAAGCACTTGTTAAAGCAATCTTCACCCACATGTAACACAGCAATAAACTGCTAGAGAATGAGATGGTAAATCTTAATACATTCTGAGAGAAATGGTGCCCTTGTAGGACAAGGGGAATTAAAAATAAAAATACAAAAGAAAAAATAGAAAAGAAAAAAAGAAAAAAGAAAAAAAGAAAAAAGAAAAACTACAAAAGAAAAAATACAAAACAAAAAAGAAAAAAAGAAAAAAAAGAAAAAAAAGAAAAAAAAAAGAAAAAAGAAAAAAAAAGAAAAAAAGAAAAAAGAAAAAAGAAAAGAGAAAAAAGGAAAGGTACAATGTGACCTGTTGTTTAACCACCATTTGTATTGGTAACGGCCATGTACCTAGGTTCCTGTTCACCGAGGAGACTCACCATAATTCCACATGGGGCACAACAAGATTTCAAAGTGAAGCTTAGAAAGAAGTTGTATCCTGATGCACCAAAGTGGGACATGCGGGATGAATAAACAACTTTTTCTGTTTGCCTGACCTAACATTAACCTCTAGTGCTGAAAACACACATCTTTATACCTTGAAACAGGGATCAAGCTATGGGCAAGAGCTGTCAGAAGAACTTTCTCCTGATTTAGGGACCATTTATCTCAGGATGTAGTGTAAAATGTAACTCTTCTGGGTAGATGGAGCACAGTGTCTGTGACCTGAAAAACAAGATTCCTGATTAGGTTTCCACAGGCATCTTGGGAAAGATGGAGCAACACATCTGCTACAGAAACATGAACTACGCAGCTGAGGATCCTGAGCTTGGATTTACCAAAGAGGATATAAACCAAGCACAGACCATATTTCTTGCTACGGAAATCCATGACCTCATCAGTTAATTGCTTGCTGGTACCAGTTTTAAACATGAAAGTATGGTCCTGGCAGATCCCTCTCTAAGTACTAGAGCCAGCTGAAGTGCCCTCATTCCACTGGAAAGCATCTCTGGAAGGCGTGTGCTGATAAGAAGCACAGGGAGAGATATCAGCTTCAGCCAACTGACTGGAGCATCTTCCTCAATCTTCAAAAAGTTGTGATGAATATTATACCTGCTTTTAGGATTTTAATTCAGAAAATGAGGGGAAGGGATAAAAGCTACCATGTGATTAGATTCTGCTCCATTGTCTCTCTTTCTGGGAACGCCAATTTCAAGTACCTACTGACTAAAACTGCAAGACATAGAGCGAGTCCGAGTTGCAACAGAAAATCAAACTGAGTGAACTGCTACAAGAAGTCTGTTTCTTTCCTTCCTCTACTTTGAATAATCCATCCAGGCAACATTATCCTATATCTGGAGCATTGGTAGGAATCAGTGTCATGGTGCATTATCTTGTTAATCTGTTTCTTAATGAGAGAGCAAATATTGACTCCTTGAGGGAAAAGTCTTTGGTAATTTCTAATCAGACTTTTTTTTTTTTTTTTTTCCAGAAGAGTTGGACATTCAAAGGCAAAACCTGTCTTTTCTTCAACACCCTGTTTCTTCTTCAATCACTTACACTCTTCTGAGCCAACCTGATCAATACATAGTTACAGAAAAGCACAGCTAGAGTTGATCATTGGAGAAGCAATTAGGCAGGGTTGGACTAATTTCATCTACATTTAAGGAACTGCAGTTTGTCTTCCTACAACCTGGTCACCCCTTTTTAGAGTGCACAAAGGAAAAAAAAAAAAAAAGATGCATTTGGTATGTGATTGAAGTGACATATTTTGAGTGTCTGTGTTAGGATGCTCCAAACTCCATTGCTAAGGTTCACTAGATCCCTGTGGACTATCAAGGGAGTTTGGAGTCACCAGCTTAGGTGTCAATGTCTGTACTGAATCCCATAAAAAGTGATCTGCCCAAAGCCTTGGGGCTGAGATTACAGAACCACTGCAAAAGGGCAAGTTGTCCAAAAGTCCTGCTCCAGGAACTTCTGTGCTAGCACAGAATCCTGTCCCACCCCCTGGGCTCTAATGTTTAAATTCAAGCAAGAGGCTTCCCATTGCTCTGGAAAATGTCGGCTGGTTGCATTTGTATTTACAACTCACTTGCCTTCAAATGCTCAGAGGAAACATTTCTGTCAGTTGTTCTTTCGCATCAATATTTACAACTCTGTTGATCGGGGCTGAGGTGGTTTATTTCAGGGTGACTAATTATACCAGGGACTTTGTACATGAAAAATTAATGAAAGGAGAAACCGATTTATTTATTTGATCTTCACGTGGAGGTAGGAAAAAAAATCACACATGCTCTGATAAGGAAAAAAAGTCCTATTTAAAGCTTGCACTCATGTTGTAAGGGTAATGCCTTAATCAAGGGCAGCTGTAAATCAGCATTGTATGGGCAGTTTTGTTCCTTGTTTCTCTGCAGCACCTTCCATTCTCTCCATCCTCTCTTACAGATTCACTCATTCTCACAACACATAGGTGTCCTCTCTATCATACATATGTGCACAACATGGCAAAGAAAACCCACACAGGGAGCTGGCACACAGCTTCCCTCTGACCCCCATGTGATAGAGCCCAGGAGCTCTGTTCATCTCCAGCTACTTGACTGAACTCCATTTTTTTGATGAGGAGTTATTTAATAAGATTTTTTTAATTGGTTTTCTCTAGGTTTTTCATGGGCCAAATTAAACCCATAATATGTGCAGATAAGTGTACTGCTACCCCAGGGCTGGTATATCACACACTGAGATGCTCTTTATTAAACCAATTTTTCTTTTTAAATCACCTTCCTCAGAAAAGAGCTGGGAGAGAAGGAAGATGCTCTCATGGCCCATATGCCAGCCTGGAGACGTGCTCCCTGCTCTATGCTACTGCCCACAGTGGCTAAATATGAATGTACATGAGTGCAAGGGGAGCTGCTTGTTTCTTTGCCTAAGTTCATCTTCAGCCAGCATGTATAAAAATAAAATTCTTGAAGCAAGGCACATCTTCTAGGGCGGTGTATGGAACCCAACAGCCAAACTCCTCTTGCAAAACACAAGCGTGACCAGGGGCTTAAGTGCAGTCAAAAGCTTATTCGTGTTTTCCCTGACAGCCTGGTTCCTAAAAGAAAGGGCCTGATCCTTGATCCCCAAGCAGGGTTTTAAGAGCAATGGTCACTCTTTCAGGAACCCGGATGATAAATAGGAAATGGGACTCATTTAACGAAGTGAGGTAAGAGTGTCTTAGCTCATTCTAAAGGATCTGAAACACACTAACGGTCACTCACTGAGGAGACCAGCACCAGTACAGGGACGTCCACACCGGGGAATGGAATTGAGGTGAAAAGGGCTGAGAAGGGACTCTTTTGGGGGCTTTTCGAAGCCTGGAAAAGCCAGGTGCCAGGTGGATAGAAACAGTCTTTTTTCAGTGGTGCCCAGTGACAGGACAAGAGGTAACGGGCACAAACTTGAGCATAGGAAGTTCCATCTTAACATGAGGAGGGACTTCTTTCCTTTGCGGGTGGCAGAGCACTGACACAGGCTGCCTAGAGAGGTGGGGGAGTCTCCCACACTGGAGACATTCCAAATCCGCCTGGACACGGTCCTGTGCAACCTGCTGTTAGTGACCCTGCTCTGGCAGGGGGTTGGACTGGATGATCTCCAGAGGTCCCTTCCAACCCCCACCATTGTGACCCTGCTCTGGCAGGGGGTTGGACTGGATGATCTCCAGAGGTCCCTTCCAACCCCCACCATTGTGTGATTCTGTGTTCTTTGCATCTTTATGAATAATCTTGCTACTGCAGGTCAGAATATTAAGTACACAGGGTAAGAGTGAGAGAAGCGCCCCAGGAAAGGCGAAAACAGGTCAGAAAAATGATCCTCTTCCCATGTTTGTGCCCAAATGCCTGGCAAAAAAAGCAGAGTAAACAGAGGTCTGCTGTGTGGTCCCCTCTGCAACAACAGCGTCTCTCAAAGACCAGAGAGACGGTGGGACAGCTTGCAGGACTGAGTCCCACAGTGGACACTATGGGCTCCCCGGGAAAGGCAGGTAGGTTAGACCAGAGACCTCCAGAGGTCACCTACCACCTGCACATTTAGGAATCTGAAGTTCTACTTAGAAAATTGCTGATAGCCAGTAATAACATTCAAGGCAGGTGATCTGTGGAAGATTGCACTCTTGCTGCACTGAATACACAAAAGCTGTTTTGAGCTGTGACTTAGGAAGATGAGAAAGGACAGTGTGCACAGCCAGTTTTGAATGTGATGTGGCTGGTACCCCTCACGAATGTGCTTGATAATGTAGGAATGTGCCTACCTCCTTGATGGTCACTTAGGCAGAGGGATAGATCCCTACAGAAAGCGGTTAGAAATGCAGACCAGAGCCAAGGCCAGGATGAAGGATTTTCCCTTCCTGCCCAGACCACCTGCTAGGGAGGATTTTTCTCATCCTCCTTTGCTGTGTCACAGAGAGGCACCATTAGAAGAGCTTGTTTCAAGAGAGAGTAAGTAGGGAATGAGAAATCAAGGAAAGGGTGAAAAGGGAGAAAACCTAGAGCAGGAAGGGACTGAAAGAAACAATTCCCTGACTTTTCCAGCTTTATTTCCTGATGGGTTGGCTTACAGCATGCGTACAAAGGGCAAGAGGATGCAGCTGGACAATAAGAAAAGCAATGTCCCACCACCGCTGCATCCTGCAATTTGGGATAACAACCTTGTCTGTCTTTCTCTCCAAGACACACTGCCTCACCAGAAGACTAGCTAAGTGCCTGACGTCTACTGCATTTATACTCCAGAGCTCAAAAAGAAAGAGGTGTGTTGTTAAAGCCGTTTCGAAGCACAGAGAGAGGGATGTGACTGAGACAGCGCAGAGAAACCATCCACCTCAGCTGTTACTGTCATTTTATGCCTGGAGTTTTGCTTGCTTTCTCATGAGAAACAGGAAAAACACAGAGGGAGAGATGCAACAAGAAAACAAGTAATAGAGATAATGAGAAAAGATGAGAGGTCAAGGAAAAAAAGATAAAGGGGGATCTGCCACAAAGACAAAACAGCCAGGAAAAAGAAGAAAGAAGATGAAGACATGCAGTAACTTCGCTAGTCAGTGTTACGTGAGAAATAACTAGGACCTGCAGTGCTGGACAGATGTGTAGGACCCCATCAGAGAGCAAGGAATTGAGAAAGGGAGAGAAGGGAGACAGAAGGAGAGAGAAGAAGGGAGAAATTAAAGCAGCAGCAAATGAAAAATAATCAAAGATAAATAAAGTCGACACAAAAAACGACTTTCATTTTCTCTTGCAGGCACTCTAAAGTGAGCCGTACGAGCAGAGACTTTAATTTGCCTCCTTCCCACAGACTCAGCCCTGCTGATTCATTCAACTCGGCAAGGCTACACTGCTCACTAACCTATAGTACCAATTTATATGCTAATCGCCTTCGTTTGTAAATCAAGGCAGTCTTCTGCAATGCCTCCCCCCACCCTAAATTCACTGGTGCGAAATGCTGTCCATCTCTGTACACAGGGCTGGGAATTGCCGACTCCAAGACACAAAAGACATCAAATCCTAAATAATTGGATCATTGATGGAGTTCATCCCTGTGGATTAAGTTGCTGTTTCATCTCAGCCCCTCACCTGCTCAGCAGGAGCCTTTCTAAAGAGTTTTATAATTAGTCAAGCCTGGGAAAAAAAAAATAAAAATCCCTGTTTTTCTTCTCTGTCCTCCAGTGTTCCCTGATTTCTTCTTCGTAGCTCTTCTTGGAAGAACCAGCTGGGACAAAGAAGGGGCACTGCTTGTTTCTTAGATCCCTTTTCCACTTTTGAAAGTGTCTATGAGTACCTGAATAGGGCAAGTTTGGGAAGAGCCTGCCCGTATCCAGAGGACAGGTTGGAAATTGAATGGAATTATTAAGGTCCCAGGTTATTTCCAGTCTCCTGCTGGAGAACTCCCAAGGGACCAAAGAAAAAAACATCCTGATCTCCCAAAGGAAAGATGCCTTAGGAAAGCTTTGGACAAAAAAGCAGTCTGTTTTCTTAACAGAGGTTAAGATTGTGCTTAATTCATCTCCAGGTTAAAATGAGATTTTTTGATCCCTTTTGTTCCCTCTGAGAGAATCCACTCTCACTACATGGTGCTGTTCCAAGCATCCACTGGGATTATAAATTAAGCTAAGCAGAAAGGAAGGTGAGTCTGGGTCTTCTACTGCACCACTAGATATTGTGCAGTGAACACACATGCTAAGTTACTTTAAACACAAAGTCTGCCTTTTTCTTGACAGTCTTTCACAATCGCTGGATTTCCACAGGCCAGTGAAAACAGCGTAGTTTGCTATGCAAAAGTTGATACTTGGAGTAATTAATACCAGTCCTTAACACTCCAAGACTCCTAGCCAAGTTTCTAGCAATCAATACCAAAAAAGGGAAGAAAGTTACAGAGCAATCATGCACTTTTACCTCCAAAGGTAGCCACATCTCTTCTTGGAAACCCTTCATTCAATATATTTTTGCCCAGGATGCTTTCTTGACGTCAGCTTTTGTGTCTTATGGCACCCAAAGGGATCCCCCGTATGAACTACTCCTGTACGGAAAAAAGAAACCCACCGCTGAATTTCTAGACTGGACCATGGGTTTTGAAGATGTCCTTTGGGTGAATTTTGACCACTTTTTTCTTTGGAACACAGTAACTTTAAGAAATCCTCCATTAGCAGCAATGGAGGTAAATGCCTAATGAATGGCAAAGATGGCACAGTGATGTTCACATCTCCCAGGCTGCAGGTCAGGGCACTGTGCTCCAATCCTGCACCTGATTGCCATGGTGTCCTCTCTTCTTATTAGATGTTATTACTATTGATCTTTTTGGGCTGGTTTGCACTCTTCTATCTTGAACCTGTGTGTGAACACAATGAGGTGCAAGCCAGGCTGGCTGTTAGCAGGGTAGGAGCTCTGGAGCCAGCTGCTGGACTGGGGCCATCAGGCTCAGGAGCTCAAGGATCCTGGTGCCAGACACTAGGAGGACTGGGACCTGAGGGACAACTGCTGAAGAGACTAAGCCCCGCTGTTGGAGAGACCCACACTGGCTATGAATATCCCTACAGCTTCAATCTGGGTTGGCTGGGGAGGAAGACGAGGATGGGACCATCCATGCTGTTCCTGTTTATGTGCGTGTTATGTGTGCTTATGGGGCTCTGGTTAAGGCACTGCTCTTGGTGTCGAGCTGTGTTTCTGGCTGTGTCTGTACTCTGTACTCTGTGTGTGTGTCTGCTGGGACACATGCTCACCCTCACTGATGTCTGAACTGGGTGATGCAGAGCTTCACAGCCTTTGTTCTGGGGCAGGAGGAGTACCCCATCCTGTAGTGCAGTGGATGCAGCTGCCTCTAACACCCTACTCTTCTGTTATGTCTCTCCCTTGAAACAACTCCATGTTATTACCTCCCCAGCTCTCCCCCAGGTTGGAATTATCACCCTGACGGTTAGAAAACACATCCTAACTCCCACTCTTAATTTTTCCATTTCTGTCTTTATAATTGGTGTCTTATATGCCATTAGCATCCTTTAGTTTAAAGAAATCTTGTTCCCTTCTGCTGTTCCCTCCCTCCCTCCCTTCAACAGTCATAAGCAACAGTCATAAACCACATAGTTTAAACAGACTAAAGGAGACAGTATCTCTCACACTGACCACGTGGTCTTGGTTCCTCTGAGCTCTTGAATAGTCCTTCTCAGTTTCAATCCCTCTTCTCTGACCATGTTGGAATGGTTGCACTGGTCTAACTGCCAAGGAGGCACCAGAAGCCCAGGCAGTCCCAGAACTTCTCAGTGCCTGAAGGCACACAGTGCTCCACAGGAATCTCACCAGGTTCTTGCAAAATGTCTTCTCCTCTTCTTTACTGCTACTGGAAAGATTTTTCCTGGTTTTCCCCCAGCTTGGCATTTGATTTTTCACCGACTGATGATTGTCCTGAATGTACCCAAGCCTCTCTCCCTTGTCGCTCCCATCTGCTGAGCCTCCCAGGCTGCAGCATGAGCTCTGCACTTAGCTTGACCATGCGCTTTGTACTATGAAATGTTATTCTGTTCCTCTCCCTGCTCTCACCAGGCATCTAGTTCTCCTTGGATGACATCTCAATCCTTCCCTGTATTGACAGTGTCCCTCAGAGTTTTGCCTGGAAATCTTTTCTTGATAAACACTTAACTTTTTTATTCCAAGGCTTCAAATATACTAAATAAGACAAAATCTTCAACTTAACTGAAGAACATGATTGTTGACTCTTTGGTCAACTACCTATACAGAATGATCCATTTTCTATTTCCTTTTGTCTTTGCTATTTCTTATAATGAGTTGGAAGCCCTGCTTGACACTGAATAGGGGTTAACTTTTATAAACCAAACCCGTATCCTGGGCTGCATCAACAGAAGCAGGGCCAGCAGCGCGAGAGAAGTGATTCTGCCCCTCTACTCCACTCTCATGAGACCCACCTGGGATATCGTGTCCAGCTCTGGGGCTCCCAACATAAGAAGGACATGGAGTTGTTGGAGCGAGTCCAGAGGAGACCACAAAGATGATCAGAGGGCTGGAGCACCTCTCCTATGAAGACAGGCTGAGATAGTTGGGATTGTCCAGCCTGCAGAAGAGAAGGATCCGGGGAGACCTTATAGCCCCTTCTAGTATCTGAAGGGCACCTACAGGAAAGCTGGAGAGGGACTTTTTACAAGGGCATGTAGTGATAGGATGAGGGGGAATGGCTTCAGACTTCAAGAGGGTAGGTTTAGAATAGAAAAAATCAACTCTGAGGGTGATGAAGCACTGCAGCAAATTGCTCAGGGAAGTTGTGGGTGCTCCATCCCTGGAAGTGTTCAAGGCCATGCTGGATGAAGCTTTGAGCAATCTGATCTAGTGGGAGGTGTCCCTGCCCACGGCAGGGGGATCGGAAGTAAATGACCTTTAAAGTTCCTTCCAACCTAAATCATTCTATGATTCTATCATTCTATGATTTGCACCGTCCTGGCCTAGCTGGACCAAAAGCATCAATGAGGCCAAGCTTTTAAATCACTTTCTTTCATTAACAAACAGTAGGTGTCAATCATGAAATGCCTACCCTTCCTCATCTCAGGGCAGAAGAGTGCTTATTTCATGGTCAGCAATTGCAACTCAGCAATTTCTTCTAGGCCTTTGACCTTTTCCAGAAAATTTGGCAGAACTGAGTGAGAGGATTTAGTACGTCGAATGGTACCATGGCTTGGCCTAAAGGGCATCTGTAGAGGAACCAGATGGTCAACATTTAGCCCTTCCCTCTGCTGCTGGACTTTCTGTGCTCAAGTCAGGCTTCTCTGCCTTTCCTGTATTTCAAACAGGGTGCCAGCCCTTTGAAGAGGACATGGCACCTTATTTTCCATGTAAATGCACAACACCCATGAGTGATGAAAGCCTACATTGGCCACGGGTTCAAAACTTGAATTACAATGTTAATAATAGGTCCAAATATGAGCTAACGTGAAGAAGCTGCCAACTATTTCAGACAGCAATTGATCAAAGACAAGAAACTCCTCATATACATTAAGCGACCCTTTGATTGTCCATTCCTTGAAAATCCTCAGCCCACACAGACCAGGAGATGACAATTTTCCTTTTCATTTAATTATTTCCCCTGAACAGAAACTCTTGCTTCCTGCAGAATTCACCTCCTTCTTTGTCTCCTGCTTTCAAATCACTCCCAACATTTGCATAACTTTCTTCAGTCATTGCTCCACCTCTGGAGAGGTCACTTGTCAAAGTGCTGCCATGAAGTGCTGTATTTTAATTTTGAATTTCCATGGCTTTGAAGCTGACTTTTTCCATTAGACAAAAAAAAAAAAAAAAAAAAAAAAAAAAGAAAGAAAAGTGCCTCTATCCTGCTGTGTACCATACAAAGCACAGCTATGTGCTAGCTGCAGCAGCAGGTTGCTTTGCAAAACCTGCTGGACACACGGGGAAATGTAGCCATGCTGATTACCGCCACTGGTGCCCAACAATTGGGGAAGCCAAAGCATGGGAAGATGAAGGCATTTATGCAATAATGACTCAGGGAAGCCTGTGACAAAGCTAGAAACTGAGTCTCCATTTCAGGGGGCTCTGCTCAGTGTCTGCTCCACAGCAAAATTTAGGTTGTCTCCTGTGGTGCTACTCCCAAACAGGAACCTGAGCTCATTTTTCACCTCTGTGCCCTGAGCTCTGTGTTTTTCATGTCTGTCCTGGTCTCTGCAGGAGAACAGCAATTTTTTGGGTTTTGAATGATATAGTTTGTTCACAGCTGGTCACCGGTGAGAAGCAAAAATGAGCCAGTCCCACAGGATCAAGCAAGGAATGTATTTCTGCTTTGCTTTTATTTTGCTTAAGTTGGATTTATCACCAGTCTGTTTAGTTGAATATTCAGTTTCTATGTCATAAACAGAAAAACAAACAAAAAAACCCAACCAACAACAAAAAACAACCAACCAAAACCCAACAAAAAGCCATTGCAGACGTGCAGATCAGACAAATGCTACTGCAGCTAATTAATTGCTGTATCTTGCTTAATTCACTTTCTCTTTTTGTAGTCCACTGAGCTCCTTTCTGACATAAATCTTAGCGGCTGTCTGAGTGCCTTTTTCAAGTCAGTTTGACATGAAAAAATGTGGTATATTTAACCTGTCCCAATGCATTTTAATGATTTTGTATATTTACAGTGGTTTACCTGGGATTTTATAAAGTAGTAGGTAAGTACATGTGCATAAGGGGGTGTGAGAATAAAAAATTATATTTGTGTGTGTTTATATGCATGTGCATGTGTCAGAGATTTAGCATCAGAGCACTGTTTTGCATCACATATGGTATTTTGTGCCATGAGCACTGCTTAGGACGTGGCAGTGGCTTTCAGAAGAGGGTTATGCATACACGCTGTGCATGGACATGTGAAAATGCTAAAGCACTCCTACACCCATCAGAAAAATGCCTGTCACCACTGACTCTGCTCAGGACATGTTGATTTTAATGACCAGGCAGGTACTTGCTTTCTTTTAGAAATCTGGATTAATTAACTGAAGTGATACCCTGGTGATGGCCTGTTTTCTGCAGGATGCTCTAAGCCTTTAAATTTTCAACTCCTCTAATGAACAAGTGTTTAACACCTGCCCAGCTGCTGCTGCTAATGGAGCTGCAGGCATTGATATGGCAGGAAATTTCCTGGTACTGACTTCTTTTTTCCTCAAATTTGGCCTTTTACCTAAAGGACTTTAAAGTCAATGGGAAGTGGTGGTGGCAAGGGCTCAGCCCTGGTGCGTCTCTGTAGACATGGCGTCAGGGTGCCGCAGCTCTGAGCAGCGCACTTGTGCTTGGTTATTTCTTAAATGAAAACTGCAAGGGGAGAAACCAAACAAAACCACTCAAACCTTACATAGGATTCCACCCCACAGGCTAAGATTCCTGCTTGTCCTCTGTTTCTCCCCAAAACACAACGTGTCTCCTTTTTTTCCCAATTTAGAAGTTCAAGGGGATCTTGCAAACTCTGCAGGAGCCAGGAGATGTTGCTTTTCAAAGAAACAAACAGCTGTGAAGCAGCTGGTTGATGGGGGCCTAATCCAGGAGGGTGATCTTGGGGCCTCATCTCTCAAGATGCCAAAGCTCTTCTGGCTGTCATGGTGGTTACATGTTCTCTTCAGAAGCCACGTTGCTCCTCACTAACGTGACAAAACCAGTGTCTCTGAGACACAGGAGATGAGCAAGGCCCACATGGTGGGGCTCCACAGGGAGTTGTTAGGGTGAAGGAAGGCAGTTCAGGTTGCATGGTTGACTTCTCTTGTGATGATCAGCGAAGAGGCTGAAACCTGACTACCTCATTCCCCTGGGCCTCTTTTTTGGCATTACTGCCATAACAGCTACTCAACTTACTAACAAGCCAGTGTAATGAGTGATGTTCATTACTCAGACATAATGTGCATACAATCATCAATGAGTTTCTCTGTTGGCACTGTTCAATATCGTGTCCTAAAAGGATTCTTAGGTTTTTAAGGCTAGGAAGGAATGATTTTGACCATCCAGTGTGAAATCCTGTATGGCCTCAGCTTAGGAAACGCGCTTTTGTTCCATGCTGTCATCTCTAGGGCTCGGTAGGAAGGGGCTTGACAGCATAAAGGAGCTTTGAACTTCAGATACATTTAAGGTTTTTTGAAAATCATGAATGAAAATAGACCTGAGCAAGCAAGCACCTGGAGAGGTCCTCCACATGGATCCCCTGAGGACTCCTTACTCAGATGGCCTTTGAAAGCTACTTTGAAGATGTTTTCTATTTGCTTGAAAGCTGCAATCAGACACTTCCCTCAGGAGGCACTGACCTCTTCCTGGGAGAAGCAGGTTGGGGAAAATAAGAAAAAAGCCACAAAGCAGTCTTCTTTCTTTTCTTCTGTTTAGATCTTGTCACAACAGGAGCTCAGGAGCAGATATTCAGCTCAGTCCCAGATTCATCCTACCTTACCTTGGACACCTCAGTTAGTAGCACAGTAAGCTCAAGCACTCCCTCCAGCCACAGAGTAGAGAGAAGTCACCGCAGAATCTCCTGCTCTGGTTCCAAATCTTCCAGGAATGATCTTTTGCTCCATAAGGGCCTTTCCCTTTGTGGGTAACCCAGGGCAAATGCTTTGCAATTTCTTCAGTTTTCAGATTCATCTCAATTTTCCAGCACAAGCATGTTTTCCCAGTGTAGCAACCAAGACACTTGATTTCTTATTTGTGTAATGTACCATTTATCCACTGCTGCAGCATGACTGTGCTTCCTCCTTGAGAGATCATGTTGCATGTACCGGTGTTCTCTGTTTGTCCCATGACTATAGCCTGGGGTAGCTGCAAGGCAGGATTGCAGGGTTGCAGGACAGTTCAGGGGATCCTCAGGAGGCCCTTTCCAAGCTGAATTATCCTGTGAGCCTCCCTTGCAGCCACACGACTTTATAACCACAGTGCAAAAGAAAACTACCTGTACATACACTGACCTCCTGCATCCACCACCTCTGACAGTGCTGTTATTTAGTCTCATGAACACAGCAGGGAACGTAGAATCATAGAATAATAGAATAGTTTAGGTTGGAAGGGACTATAAAGATCACCTAGTTCCATGTGCTCCCTCCTTCTAGCTCCCCTTGATGAGAAACAGCAGAACTACCTCAACCACTGCCAGGGCTCTGATCCGAGGATCCAGCCCATCACCTCACGTGGTGCCTGGTGGTTAGTATTTCCCTTCTGCCTGCTAATGCTACAGGTTCATGGTATGGGACACGTAGGGTGAGAAACACCTCTGCAGGAAGGATGGAGAAACCCTGGGACTCACCATTAGGTGCTGCTGATTGAAGATAGGTTTGATCATGGTTCAGGGGTGGGGGGATTGGGCTATGATCCTCCGGGCAGCCTGACACCTCTGAGATCATTTTCAGATGTTTCAGAATATCCAATTCATTTCAGCCAGGACAAGAGAAGCCATCTGGGGATCTAGTTGGCCATAATGGCTTTGTATCAAGGCTCTGGAGACCAGCAGCCCTGCATCCGATTTGCCGGACCCTTAAGCCTCCTGCAGTCCTGCCTATAAACCTAAAAACTGTCAGTCAGGGGATGGAGCAGAGTCAGGGAGATAAGGACACATTTTCTTGCTGGAGGATTTCAGCCATTCAAGGGTAAGTGCCAAGGAAGTGAATAATCCCTAGTTCAATTCATTTCTTGTCACCTTTCATGAGTGATATCCTTGAACTCCTCGTGCATTGAGCCATGCTCCTGCTCACAGCCTGCCTGGTAATGCAGGAGGCAGCAGGGAAATATAGGTGAGGTTGAGACTGGCTTTGCAAGCATGAAGGTAGGGTAGAAGGAACATCACCCTAGTCCCGTTAGAAATCGTATCCCAGCATCACTGCCCTCTACCAGCAATGCTGCTTGGTCTGCGTTAAGTATTGGCCCCCTCACATCATACGCTGGGAAGAGGGCATCAAGGCTTGGGTGAGAGTTATCTGCAGAAAAGCACAGAAGAGGGAATCCCTCGTGCCCTGGAAAAGTGCATCATAAGGGGAGGTATTTTTGGGGGTGTCAAGAAGCTACAAAGCTAAAAGCAAAAGATGCACTCGTGAGACAAGTTTGGCTTTGGACTATGGTTCTTGCAGAGTAGAGAGCCAAGGTGGCAGCTTGCAGATCCAGGAGAGGTGTTTCCCAGCACCCAGGCGCGATGCAAACCACGTGGGGCGCGGGCAGGGGCGCTTTTAAAAAGCAGACATCGCTAGAGTTTACACCTCTTTTATTAGAAATAAGACACATTCATTTTGTGCTCTGAAAACTGTACAGAAAAAAAAAATTGATGAACACAGAGAGGAGGGAGGGGAAGGCACGGGGCAGGGCAGGGCATGGGAAAACAGAAGTAACCGGAGGAGCTGAGCAGAGAAAGTCGAATATCAACAGTTATTAAACAAACATTTATCTCTGTAATTACATAACACCGTTAATGTCCTGCAAGTCGGCTGGAGTGAATGGGTGAATGGGGAAGGTCGGAGAGAAGAGGGCAGGCTTGGTCGGGCAGGGGAGAGGGGGAAAAAAAGAAAAAGAGAGAAAAGAATTAAAACACAGTAGAAAGATATCTGTATGCTAAAATTCATAATGTGTAATTATAATAATTACAATATCATACAACCCGGCATCTGAGGGAGGCCTTTGTGCTTTCCTGTTTCATAGAATAATGTAAAATTGAACAATAATATCACAGTTTTAATAAGTAATTGGTTTACCTATTTTTTAACTATTTGGATTTTTTTTAAGTTTTTCTTCCCATCCTTCATATTATACAGTTAATGGCAAAGTAAATGCCACTGTCCTTAAAGATGAGTTACCCAGGTGGCCCAAAGGAAAGTTGAAGCAGGGATGCTTGCATGTCAAGCAACACCTCTCAGTGGAGGAAGCACAACTGGGGTCAGTGATTGTTTTGCTCTTGTATCTGTTGCTAGCTTTTTCCTAAAAATGTTGTTTGTTTGTTTTTAAAAAAAGACACCCAAACACACAGTAATAACTCAAACCCTAATCAACCTTTACTGCTGTCTGGCACAATCTGGCCATTCACAACCAGAGGTTTGTCGCCGCATGTCTCCAAAGATGGGAGGATTGTTCCAAGTATCAGACAGACAGTGCTGTGAATGATAAAAAAAAAATGAAGTCTGCGTGTAATGTCAGTGGTATATTATTTTAATGAAAAAAATATTGCACAACACTTTTCGGGGTGAAATGTAGATAACCTTATTTTTTGTAAATAGCCTTGGGAAATGTTTAATGAAAAAAAAATACATAATTTTTTTCATGGTGAAATAAAAAGACAGTATTTTATGATGAGGAATGTCCTGCTTTCCTGACCAGCTCCACCTCTTCCTTCTTGTAGGACCACAAACGGCTGCCTGCTGGCTCTGGGCAGTGGGGAGGGAGGAGAAGACCCAGCGAGGGAAAAATAACCAAAGCCCAAACTGAATAAAACAAAGCAAAATATTGCAAGTGAGCGACGAAGGGGCCGTGTGTTCCCACCATCCCAAACTTTCCACAGAGCAACTTGCCTTCCACCTTCAGCAGGTGGCATCCTCACCCCATGCCTGCGCAGTCCTACGGCACAGAAAGGCATTCGAAATGACAAGAGCCAAAGAAAAGAAAGGTCTCGGGTTTCAAGTTCTCTTTTTATTGAAGAAAAGAAAAGAAGAAGGAAAAAAATAGATTATTTTGTTTGTTTGTTTCCAAGTGGACGTTATTCATGTTGTCAGTTTGTCTCAATGTCCTAAGGCAACATCTCTGTATACCAAATATCTCCAGGTACATTGGCAGATCTGTCTTTCCCTCTTTCTCTCTCTGCCTTCCAGGGAGGGGTAGCTTGGAATAAATCTGAGTCCAAAAGCAAGGAAAAATAACATAAAAAAAAAAAGATGAGGCCAAGAGGACCTTTGCAAGGCCCGTGCTGAGTTTATCTATTTAACAGTCAATGAAACGACCTACATTCCTCTTGTTGGTCTGTTTTTCTAACACCTTCAACCCTCTCCCTGGAGACGGGGCGAGCAGGTTTTTGGAGGTGGTCCTTTCTTCCTGCGCCTGTCCCACTCCTTAGGGCGCGCAGGAGCTCCGCTGTAGAGGGATGAGAGGAGGAAGCCCCACCTTACCTCTCCACCTAAGCCATGGATGGTGCCACCACTTCCCCCTCTGGGCCCCATGGAGACCCGCTGCAGGGATACCATGATGCCAGGTCACGGTGTGGCACGTAGGAGTGGGAATGTCTTCTTGGCCACCGCTTGGCGCATCCCGTCTCCTTCCTTCTTGGGTGAGCTGGTGAGGGAGAGGTGGGGGGTGAGGATCAGCAAGGGATGCAACAGACCCCCAAGGCTGTGTCTCCCCTGGGGATCTACGGTCAGACCACATCCCAGCGAGGCTCCCGCAGGTGTCCCCTCTTGAGGTCCCCAAACAGCCCTGATCTTCTTGGCCCTTCGCGGTGGCTGCTGTACGTCCTTCCACACCTCCCTGTGGCAGAGCAGGAAAGCTCCCAGCGTGTGGCAGCAGCCCAAAAGCATCTTGGCAGGGCTGGTCCCCTGCAGTCCCTCCCCACCCTCTGCCTCCTCCTCGCTCTCTTCCAGGTTCACTTCTTCTCCAGTCCTACCTGGGAAAGCTCGTGTTGTCCTGAACCTACAGCTACTATACTCTATAAAGTAATATTCCCCCTCTCTGCTGAGAACAATACAAAAGTTACTCCGTCTCACCAAAGGTTTCAAAAGAAACCAAACACTTCTCTCGCTCGGTTCCGATTTAATTTAATCATTTCTTTAAAACGTGGTTTTGTTTTGTTTGTTTCGTTTGTTTTCCGGAAAAAAAAAAAGTCCCTTTCTTCCCTTTCTGCTCAGACCTCTGTCTGAAGGTCAATAATGTCTTGTCCCACCAGGGGAATGGTGGCCCCTGTTTTCTCCCACTCTACAGTTTTTAGTTCTAGGGGAGACTGTGCCACAGGTTCGATGTCCTTTTTGACCCATGATGGTGGGGACTGGACTTTCCTGATTCCTTCCCAGGGTCTCTTGTTTGGTGTCTGCTGTTTTTCTTGCTGCAAGAGGAGGAAAGTGTAAGAAACAAGAGAGAGAGAAAGAAAGAAAGAAAGAGAGGTTAGTACCCATGCAACAAATACCATTTTTACACCTCCTTCGCTTGTATCAAAGGCAATTTTTTCTGTCAAACTCCTAATCAAAAATAAAGTGGGATTTCAATGAAAATTGCACTTGATGTGTAAACTGTCTATTTTCTGGAAGAAAATACAAACTTTTTTTTTTTTTTTCTCCCCCACTGCTATCTCTATCACCTAATGCCTGGATATTTCAGCTTTCAGCTGAGGTTTTTACCACTTGCATCTTCACTGAAAAACTGAATATGATTTTGAGAAATGAAGATCTTTTTCTACTTCTACAGAAAATCCTCAGGTAGAAATCCAGATTACAATGAGGTCTTTCTGAACATACATTGCCTGCATTTTATATAGATGTGAATGCATTCCTTATGTAGCACAGCTATTTATAGTCTATTTAATTGCAGCAAAACATGCTAATTATTTTGCCAGTGAACCCATGCTGTTTGATGGACTGGATCGTCAGCTCTGACACTGAAAGCTTTTCCATCAACTCCACACCAAGCCTTCGAGGCTTTATCAACCGCCGTTAGCCCAGTCTCCTGCCAGCATCCCACCATGGATATCAATCCAGAGGATGTCTGTCAATGTTTCTGCCGATACGCACCAAGATAAGACTCTGGGGAGAGCTGAGGCTCTGTAAGACAGGTGTATTCTTCAGTGCGTATATGAAGGGGAGTCCATGCAAAGATTTTAAATGAGTTGTTCCACTAAGCTTCTCCCCGCCCCCCACGAGTGATGCTTTTCACAGTTAATTATCCCCACAAAATACTCCAGCACTGGGTGAGAAAAGGCTTCCCTGCAAGTGACAGGAGCACAGAGCCCTTTTGAGCCACCTGCCAACGGGAAAGTGGTGGCTAGCAGAAAGGGTGGGAGGAAAGGCAGCTGCATGGAGGATGACAAGGAGAGAAGAAGTCTGGGGAGAAGGTGAGGAGACAGACATGCAGGTGACATGCAGCCCAGGGACGTGTCACAGCTTGGTGCTGTCACCAGAATGTATTGATTGAGGGGAGATGAAGCCACATGTAGAGTGTGGTGTCATGGTTGTTCTCCAGGATGCTGCAGAGATTGCTGTAGCCCCATAGAAAACCTATATACCCATCTGCTACATGCTAAACCACCTGCCTCTACTTCTGGCTTTGTCCTTTCCGAAGAAGCTTTTGTAAGTTTGTTGTTTATCCCAGCTCCATGCTGCAACACCGACAGGAAAGGCGCTGCAGCGATATCCCTACAGGGACAGCTTTAATCACATCACT
Source organism: Ibidorhyncha struthersii (assembly GCA_013398815.1). Classification (NCBI taxonomy): domain Eukaryota; kingdom Metazoa; phylum Chordata; class Aves; order Charadriiformes; family Charadriidae; genus Ibidorhyncha; species Ibidorhyncha struthersii. The sequence continues at coordinate 378,662 of VZSZ01001128.1, read as the reverse complement.
CAAGCCACAGATTTTGCTTTTCCAAACTTTCACCCTTAATATAGAAATAAGACATGTTTGAAGTTGTTCCTGCATTCCCGCAGGTGTTCACTGGGAAAAGGCTCTGGGTGAGGTCGTTTGGTGGCTAGAGAGTGGCAAATGTACAAACCAGGTCTTCTCAATGGGAAGTGAAAACATTCTGAAATTATTTTTATTTTAATTCAAAGGGAGAAAAAGAACTTTTTAAAAAGTCCTTTGAAAAAGCATTGTTTCTTAAAAAAAAATCAAGTCTTGGGAAAGTATTGTTCAGAAGAATGTAAAAACTTCCATTCCTGAAATCTGCAGCTGAGGTTGTCATTAAACTCTGTGACACAGAGCTTTTCTTATGCTGTTGGTGTTATTCGTATTTTATTCCATGATGTAACACAATGGTGATTAATACTAATATGACAAGAAAGGTGATAAAATTGTTGACTTATTCCATTATCTATTTTGGAACTTATTTAAGAGCCACCACAACTAAAAACTGAAACCTTTTTATCTCTGTGTGTGTCTTAATGAGAAAAGTTTGGGACTTCCTGAAGTGAAACTTCTACCCACGGTGTTTTTGCAGGCCATTAGTCTGCCATGAAAAGATGCAGCAAGAAGGTGCACATAAAGACAAAAGCACATATAGAACAAAAAGGGAATGAAACTAAGAGTTTCCCAAAAGGTGAAGGAAAAAAAAGCTTGGTCAGAACAGCTCTTTTCAATGAAAAACATTTTGTTTTCTCCCACAACGGCTGTAATGCCACAAGTTTTCAGTTACCAATGTCCATAGCTATATTATTTAACAGAGCGCAGCACAAATGATCACACACATGAAGTTCATAAATAATTCCATCTATTCCCTCAAATGAAAGCCCTTCTTTGATGGCATTATTTACGGCCACTTTCAGCATCAGGTTCTTCTACTCCCAACCAATCTCTGCTTTAACAGTCACTCCGTCTGCCACACTCCTGACCTTCAGCCTCCCCTTCATGCCGTGAGGATGCACCCGGATCTGATCGTGTATACTGAACGTGATCAGCAAACCTCAGAGCTTCTTTTGTCGTGGGCTGCTTTTGAGCTACTGAGCAAAAGCAGCTACAAATCCATGCAGAGAACATAAATTGGGAAAAAAAGAACCCACCAGCCAGACAACTATGAGTTCACACCTACAGCAATGGCCTCTGGTCAGACCTATCACAAGACCTAAGGGTTACAATAATTATTCAATGGCAGAAAAATGTGAGTTATTAAGAATGGATAAATTAAGAAAGGAAGAGGGAATTAAATAGAAAACATCACTATGTCAGTGCGTAACTCCACTCTGCACCTGCGTCTTGAATATCACGTGCATTCCGTGGGCTTCCTGATACAAGGATATATGGGAAGTGATAACGATGGCTGGTTTACAGCCATGAACAAATATACGGAGCAAGTCCTATAGCAGAAGGATTATACAGACTAAGATTTCCAGCCTTGAAAAGAGATCATGGATGGATGTGGAAGAGGTCTATGAAACTCTTAGTGCCTTGCTGATGATAGGAACGGACTAGATCATAGGGATCGTCTCTTCCAACACAAGAACTACAGAGCGTGATGAGACACCAAGCAGTGCCTAGCCCAGAGTGAACCCCAGGAGCTGGTCCTGCACACAGTGCCCAGCCAAACTGCAGACTACCTGTGCTGGTTTTGGATGGGATAGAGTTATTTTTTTCCACAGTAGCTAGTATGGGGCTATATCCTGAATTTGTGCTAAAAACAGTGTTGGTAACACAGGGATGTTTTAGTTAGTGCTGAGCAGCTCTTATAAAGAGTCAAGGCTTTTTCTGCTCCTCACACCTCCCCACCAGCGAGGAGGCTGGGGGCACACAAGAAGTTGGGAGGGGACACAGCCAGGACAGCTGACCCCAACTGACCAAAGGGTTATTCCATACCATATGAGATCACGCTCAGCAATAAAACTGGTGGAAGAAGAAGGAAGGGGGTGACATTCAGAGTGATGGCGTAACGTAACCTGCGATGGAGCCCTGCTTTCCTGGAGATGGCTGAACACCTGCCTGCCGATGGGAAGCAGTGAATTAATTCCTTGTTTTGCTTTGCTTGTGTGCATGGCTTTTGCTCTGCCTATTAAATTGTCTTTATCTCAATCCACGAGTTTTCTCACTTTTACTCTTCTGATTCTCTTCCCCATGCCAACCAGGGAGAGTGAGTGAGCCGCTGCGCGGTGCTTAGTTGCAAGCTGGCGTTAAACCAAAACACCACCTTTCCACGGCTCTCTGTTGATGCTGAAAACTTCCAAAGTTATAAAAAGTATGTGGAAACATTCACAAAAGCAACATCCATTCAGTACTATGAGGTAAAGTGACACCATTCGGCATTGGGGGTCTCTGAGCACAAATTACTGGAGTCTTGGGGATCTTTTTGAAGACGCACTACCACGTGCTTGGCCTGCTCTTTTATTTTTTCCAAGCTGCCTTTCACTCTGCCGTGGAGAGGACTGAGGGCCAGACTGGTCTTGAGTGTGATGCCCATACGGTTGTTTCTAACTAGTTTATCAGCGTGATGTGTTATCTAGCTATGACTCTAGTGGGCTTAGTGACTCTAAAGATGTCTACTTACAGCTAGAAGATGAAAAGGAGCCTCAGGAGACTAGCAAATAGAGAGGGGAGGCTTGCTTTTAGTTTCCCACTTCTCAGAAAAGAATTAGACTTCTCTAGTGGTGCTGTGAGTGGAGGTGCTCTCTCAGGGGTCCACCACGGCACACCAACAGCTCACATTGCTGCATGCATGGCTGTGATCTGAGCGTGGGTGCAGAAGGACTCAGTGCTCGGTTGGATCTCTGAGCAGGTTAAACGCAATCGGCCAGGCTGAGCTCTGGCAAGGATGCTGGGAGACAAAAGACCATCTTCTCCTCTTGGCAAGAGGCACCCTGGGAATTGGTAGCAGGCTCCTGGGAACGGCACCCTTTTTCTTTCCCTCCATATGGAAAAGGTTTTTATCGGGTCTTGTCCACTTGAACAGCATATAGAAACAGCCACTGACCTCATGCCTCAGCTCTGGCATTTTCCTCCAGCCCCACTGTGGGGTCTTAGCAATCCTTGCAGACAGGAGGGAAAACCTAGCCATGCACAGAAAAGAAGAAAAAACCTGGAGAGAGGGTTGTGTAATCCGGCTGTAAAAGGCGCCCGTGCTGGCCCAGGGCCTGGAGCCTTGGAGACAGCCAGGAACGGCCCGAGACAGGAGCTGAAAGCAGCGGAGACGGAGCTGCCAGTAACTCACAGAGACAGAGCTATTACTCTGGCCTGACACAGCCCACAAGCTTCTGGCAGTTGAGGAGGGGGGAAATGTTTATCGGTTCCTGCCTGGTGCCAGGATGGTGGAGCATACTCCTCTGTCAGAGGGGTGGGAAGGGAGGGAGCAGGGCAAACTGGAGGTCTTCATCACCCTGGTTGCACTGGGAGTCTCCTTCATTCACCCATGGCTTTCATTTTGACTACGTGTCTTTAAGACAGAGGGAGAGGATTTGGGACAAAAGGCATTTAAATGCAGTGCCAACATAACACTCAAAATCCTTAACAAAGACAGAGGCAAAGTGCATTGAGATAATCCACACAGCCCTCTCCTCCTAGAGCTAGTCCTGGCAGACTGCAATGAGTCTCCCGTGCTGGGCTTAGGGTGGCTATGGAAAGGTGATGGTGGTGGAGCAAAGCACCTTCCTACCACAGACTCTTCTGCACGTTGGCTTTGTGCTGCCTTCAAGGGTCCAGTACCTGGATCCTGGTGCAACTCTTTTGCCTTGGAGCAGCATCAGTGTCTTGCATAAATATGACATGGGAGACTGACTGGCTGCTCTAAGACAGCTTTCATTTCACACTTCAGTCAAAAACAACGAAATGTGCAAGCTGTTAAGCTGCATCACCTTGTGTTTATCTTGTTTTGTTTGGCTGATTTTTTTTCTTTCTCATTTGGTTGTTTTGGTTTTCTTAATAGCCAATTTTTATAGTAACCCAGAATAACCTGAAAAAGAATTCAGTGCTTTCTACAGAGCACTCTGGGACAACTCCCCTAGAACCAGTTACTCCCATGCTGTTTTCATTGCCTCTAGTGTCAACTTGAAGGATATTTCATGACCCAAATGGTCTCTCCCCATGACATTGATGACTTTAGGACCAGAATGAAGTTATTCAGAGCGTATAGCAGGGAATCTGAAAGATAAATGTGGCTCTCACTGTCTAATCCATCTTTGGATCAATGTCGATGAAAAGTGATTAGAAAATGGGAAAGCTGTCTTGTTTTTTTACAGAATGATAAATTTTCCTTCTGCAGTTCCTTCATTTTATGCTACTGAGCTACAAAGATGATACTTCTTTTTATTTTTTTCATTTAGGAGAAAAGCAAAATATAAGGAAGTAGCTAAGTCTGTTCAGAATACTTTTTTTAAAAAAGAATTAATAGAATTATTAAAGAAGAAATAATTTGTGGTTTTAACTTGCATTGATGAAAATCAGTTAGGAAACTTGAAATACCCAGCATTTTCTGGGTTATAAAAATATGTCTTCTGCTTCTGTATTCTCTTAAGTTCAGATGGTCTAACCTGTAGGGGCTGCTGTAAGCCAAAGTCTAGTGAGGCCATGCACGGCTGAAGGTGAACAGGTACTGAATCAAGGAGCTCTTTCATTGACCCTCAGGGGCTTTTTCCATACATTCATAAACCGGCCCTTGCCTGAAGGTTGTAGAGAATGCCCATGGTCCACCAGTGTGAAGAACAGGTTATTTTACAGGCTATTCTTGCTGTTAATCTGGGTGCTTATCATACCATCTTTTTTTGACAATGCTTATGGTCTACTGAAGAACACTCCAATTGATAGACATGGGGGACTCGGTGTTCCCCAAAATGCTGAAATCATTCAAGGCTGCCCCGTGCCTCACAGGGACACCTAGGGACTCCAAGAGGGGACCAAGAGCACCCAAAGCACGATTTTTTATAGACTCCTTTTTTAACCAGTCTAAACAACCAGCAGCTTCAATCTGTTGGTGGCCAATGCATGGTTTTGGAGCAGCTGATAGCTGGATAGCTTCAAAGGGCATGGCAGGAACTGACTGGTACCGAGGATATGGGGGCTAGGATGTTTCTCTGAGCAATAGAGAGTAACTGATTCCTGACACTTGGGACACCAGGTATCAGATGATCTACAGAAGGAGGTGAACTCCAGATTGATGGTATAGTTGGACAGCTGGTAGCTGACAGATGGTTTATGGCTGAATGTATTAAGGTTTGACATAATTTTGATAAGAGAATTTATTGTGGTAATTATTATACTTTATGCATTCCTCCCTGTGAAAGTTACCCTAATTGGTCTTTTAAAATTTGCCAGTTACCAAAGCCTTTAAGAAGTGCAGGGAGGATTAAACATGTGGCACAGAGGAGATGCCCTATCCATAAGTGGACCTTCCCTTGCAGAGGGACACACAGTCAACAGCAGGAGAAGCACAGCCTCCCAGTTTTCTAATTCCTCAGTGAGGAATGAGCCTGAGTTTGACACAGCCACCACCATCTGAGCTCCTCCACCCCCAGCCTCAGCCCATGCAAAGAGGTTGCCATGGACAGGAGCCAGATTTTCCCACCTGGGAGCAGGGCTGCCCAGCTCCCCAGGCAGCTTGTGAAAGTGAAGCAAGCAAGGGAATTAATTCTTTCATGCAGCAGAACATGCCAGGGAGACACACACCCCAACTAGGAATGAGCTGCAATATTGATCAATATTCCTATTTTCTCACTATTCTGTTAGATGCTGAAGCAAGTGCTGGTGGGATGGGCAATCCTCTAGGTGTCTGAAGAGGAAAGCCAAGAAAAATCTTGACCTGAGAATGGAAAGCGCCTCATCAAGCCAGAAACACTGTCTAGCAGGAAATGGGAAAAAGTCATAGAATGGCAGAAAAATATTTGTATCTTTTCCCACTGGGTTTTGGAGCAAGTGTTCATCCAGGAGCAACACAGAAATGGGACTGGATTTGAAAACTTGAGTTACAGACCAAGTCCAGATCCTGTATGTGACCTCCAGGATAAGGCTCCAGCCAAAGCAAAAGCCATTTGAGCTGCAGAGTGCTGAATGTAGCAAGCAGCTAATAAACAAGAACAAGCAAATCAGAGAAATTTGCAGAGCCCTGTTCAGCACGGCTTTCGCTGACCTCGGCACAAGTAAAGAGCCGCTGTTTAAAATGAATGCAAAGCCAGATGCTGGCAAGGAGAGAGGAATATGTATGTGATTCAAACTTCTCTAATGGAGCTGGATCAAAGGACTCCTACGGAGGGGGAAGGCAGGGTGTCACTTCCATTGCTTTCAAAGCTAGCGCTAAGCGTAGAAGAAACAAAGCTTTCGCTTTCTTTAAAGGCTGCAAAGCCTCCACTTTTGTACCGTGCTGTTGCAGAGCATGTGAACCCCTCCTGATGTCCAACCCAAGCACTGGAATTTCTTTAGTAATTAACTCGCAGGGAGGAGCAGTGCTGGAGATGCTCTACCCTGACAATAGAGATCTGCGCAGGAAAATATTTCCCATGTGGTACAAAGTAGCTTGAAAATAGCCACTGCCCCGCTTTCTTGTGGATAGCTCTCAGCTGCAGGAATTTAGACCTTGGGAAGTGTGTGTATTTAGGGGGTAGCAGGGAAAAAAAAAATCATGTTGGAGCCTACCGTCTGCCAGGCAAAGGGCAGACTTTTAAATGNTTTTTTTTTTTTTTTTTTGGTAGCAATTGGGTAGCTAAAGAACAACTCAAAGTGATGGGAGTGATTAGGAAGGAAGAACTCTGCTGTGTGAGTCAGTACCAACCTAACGTTTCAATATGCATCTGTTTGGGCAGCAAAATGTGCCTTAAAGCTGCTACAAAGAGATAGTTACAATCCTCGTGGAAGTTGTAGTAACCTTAAAAACGAAGGCTTGGTGGATCCCAAACACCCAGAGAGTCTTTAATTTTAATCACTTAGGATGTGCAGTGTGGATGGCTGGGTTTTTTGATGCAAATCCAGCTGTGGTTTTCTCCAAGCCTTGGGTTCCTTTCATGCTTCCCGGCTGCAAATAAGCTGTCTAGGGGATAAATATTCAGACCTCTCTGATGCTTCAACAAACACAGCTCATTCAGTTTTCTGCTCAGGGTCTACACCAGCTTCCAGTTTGGTCTGGGATGAAATGGAAGGGCGACAGCACGCAGCCTCCACACACAGGCTGGCTGCAAGGCATCCGGGAGGAGGATGAGCAAAATAAACCCAGCTGTTCCTGAGATCTCTTTTTAGATTCCAAGTCCCTTCAGGTGGACAGAGAGAATCCGTCCCAAACTCCAGCATAACAGGAGCAAAGGAGTCTTGCCTACAACCCTGTAACTTCCTTTTGAGTAAGGGCTGATTTTTCAAAAACCATCTCCACCTTCCTTGCCTCATCTGAACCTGAAGAGCGCAAGAGACAAAATTGACCATAGCCCATGGTAAGGTCATACAGAGATATATAAGGCACATTAAAAAAATTGACTTTTCAAGTTGCAGTCATCAGATCTTGCTGTATGTCAGCCTGCTAATATCTTAATTTCCTAGCACCGAAAAAATAGCTTTGGATAATAGCATCTACATCCCTGATTAGTCATAAAGCCACAAATGAGTGAGACCCCTTTACTCTGCTGCAGTGGTGAGGTGGGCTAGGCTTGAATGCAGCTGGATGTGCGGTCCTGTATGCTTTGAACATGAATCCTGCTGGAGAATGTGATTTTAATCAGGAGTATCTGAGAGTGCTTCTAATGGGAGAATTTTTATAGTTGAGATACATACATAAGAAAGTACATGCCACATGTAATAAATTTCGTGTAATAAACTGAAAAAAAAACATGGAAAAATCCAAGCTTGTTGCCCAAGGAAGGACAATTCTTTATTATTGGACTCTGAGGCTCACGATACTTTAACTTTAGCAGTGTGCTTTGGTTTGTAGCAAAATAACCACAGCAAACACTGGTGCCACAGTAGCTCCTGGGAATGCATTAAATATGGTCAAGGTTCAGATGTGGTCGGTGTTTCAGGCAGTATTCTGGTTCTTCTAATCGCCTACCTCTGATATACCATCCTGGCAACTTTTCTCATTTGTAAGTTGATGACAGGCCAGCTGATGATTGCAATGGAAGCACCCTAATCTCAGTGGGATGTGGATTAGTCTCCAGACCTTTGCTGTAGCAGTTCTGACTTGAACGGTGACATGCAACGGCTAGCAGCAGTGTTGCACAATACTTTGCATCACAGATATGTGTCCACTCTGTGCCCTCCAGTGCAAGGGAGAAGAGAGGTCCCAGGGAAGGACTCCTTGGCTTCTGGGTGAGGGGAAAGCAGAATTCATCCCTGAACCTGTCTCCATGTCTGCCGGATGAAAGACAAGCCCAGAGGCATTTGTCAAGGCTGCCTTTGATAGGGATTGGGTCTTTCTCACATCAGTAATGCCTTTCAGAAAAGGACCTTGTAAAGGAGGAAAGCCGAACTGCTCAAACATGCAGGAGTCTCAGATTATGTTTCCAGTTCTACCAGTAACTACTCTGGGACAGTGGGCAAAGGGCAGTCTTCTTTATCTTTCAAGTGTACACTGCAGCAATACTTATACAAAGTTTAAATGTGTCAGGATATTTAGAGAGGAGCAATATATGTGCTGGTACAAACCTTCAGGTCTTTGCTGAAGACCCCTTAAAAGTCATGTTTTACCACTGAACCTGAAGAATTTCTCAACAGTAAACACATGATAGTTGAACTTTCAACCCCTCTTCCTAAAGAGACATGATCTGTGTCTTCCTCCCATTCTTCTGTTGGTACTTTCTTCAAATCTGACAGTGTAGTAGTTCATTGGAAAGGAACTATGCATTCAGTGTGATGAGGTAATCAGTTTTGGACAGTGCACTGTGAGGACTAGCGTTTACATCCAAACCAAACTCCAAACCAATCCCTAAAAAGGGCCAGCACCATTCCTAGAAATTCTCAAAGGTCTGTCCTATGCAGACACTTAGTTCAAGTCTCAGCAGCACCTTTCTGACCTTGGAGTTGAAGGAGGAGAGAGGAACTGCAAGCAGATTAGGAAAAGCATCATACCTTGGAAAGGACTAAGGACAATGGGACATGATGCCAGGAGAGGCTGGGAAACTGCCAGGGCTGGAGAGAGACTTTGGTAGCTTGATTTTGTGGTTGCTTATTTGAAAGAGGAGTCAAAGATACAGCAATGGAGGCAGATGGACTAGAACCTTCTAGTCTAGCAAAAGGACATCCTTTCTGCTATATGACGCTAGGTGTGAAAGGGTCCAAGGGTACTCCAGGATCCTTATGGCCTTGTTCATGCCCACAAGGCAAGGAGTTTCCTACCAGTGAAGGAATGCGTTTGGATTCATGCGTCATGGAAGGGTTTGGGACAAGTCTACAATGCTCTTCAATGCAAAACGAAAGCCAGACTTACACTAACGTTAGTTTTATCACTTCCACCAGAAGAAATACTCCATCGTTTTATAACCTAAACATACATAAAAAAGAAAAAAATTCTTTTGTTGTTACTTTAATCCCTGGTATCTGCAGTTTGGCTTCTCAAAGCAAGCTGAAGATGGGGCATGGTTTCCAGTGGAGTCCCTGACAGCAAATGGTAGAAAAAGGGGTGAAGCAAGCTATTTATTTTGCTTTGTACTGCTTTGGATGTTTTTAAACCAATTCCCACTACTGACTTGCCAATAGTGATCTTCGCAAGCTCACCCTCTCAGGTTACATCCAAGGGAAAATCACAACTTGAAAAAGATTCAGTCAATATGCAAAGGCCACCTTCACAGCTTCTTTCCAGCAGTTCAAAAGCTCTTTGATGCTGACACTGGCAACTTTAACTCTAGATAGATGCATCTCTGAAATGCTCAAAACATCTCAATCTATAAAACCCTCCTGCAAACATATCACAGATTAGCTTTTATATGGTATTTAAGCATTTCTGATTTTACAGCTGTGTCATACCTAAATAACAGAAAAAAAACAGAGAGATGAAATTCAGGGAAATGCATTGGGCTTCTGGGTCAGCACGGGCTTCTTTGATCTGAACCTGCCTGCTAGATTCACTATCCCTCTCATTCTGTAATACTGGACAGCCCATAACGACACCTTGCCACACACAATAAAAGTAGGATTTGCTGGGACCTCATCTCTGGAACTCAGCACAGCAATGCTGTGAGATCTAAAAACAGACCAAAGGCTCTGCAGTGCTCTGCTTCCACAAAGAACCAACCTAAACCTCTTGTTCAATCACTCTCTGAGCTCTGGCCTTGCCTCTAAGAGAATTCCATCAAAATAAGCCCTGTAGTGCCTCCTTGGCCATGCTGCAGGTGACTGTGCATCCTGCATCTGACTTCACTTGTAAATGACCGAGAACGTTATAAACAGCTCAGCTTGCCCCTCTCCTGAGTGTAGGCACAACCCAAATTTCATTTCTTACTGCCAACCTGACCTTGCTGTTTGCTTTTCCCTTCTGCTGGAGTAGATGCACTTCCTTGCAACCTTTCAGCTCTTGCCCAGCAGGCCTGATGGGCTGAGACGTTGGGGAGGTGCCATCAGCCTGCCCTCCCTTACTTGTACTATCCACATCACTTACTACACAGACTCCTGATATCTGTTTCTAGTACTAAATCTCTGACCCACTGAAAGGCTGCAAGGTCTTTTTCCTCTGCCTGCCTCCCTCCAAGTCTCTTTTTGCCCTGGAAGTTTGCTCCTTTTGAGGAAAGCCATGTAGACAGGAATCAGCTGCCACAAATACCCTCGTGCTACATTTAATTAGCGTGTGGTCCCCAAGAAGTGCTGCCACCATCACAGCTTAAATTCCATTGCTGGGGCTTTCCTAAATAGCTATGCCCATTACTGCCGCCTTGGCTTCCAACTCAGCCCCTGCAGCTGGGATAGAACATTTCTGCTGTCCCCACCTTCTGCCCTCTCTCCTTTCCACCTAGATTTCCTCAAGGCTGTTCTGGTTTCCAGTTCCTAGCTATGAGTGGATTTATTGGGCACTCGGAGATGACCTGAATGGGGATGCAAAGAACAGACATGGACACAGAAAGAAGCAAGACAACACAGACTCCATTCACTACAAACAGACATGAGGACAAAAATTCTCCTTCTGGGCTGCTGACCACTCTGTAGATAAGCTAGTGGCCCCTCTGTGACTCTCTGTGTCCTGTGTGATGCACATGTGCTTGTTGCAACATGCATGGACAGAAAATCAAGATAAGGCATTCAATGAGAACTCCTAAACTTTCTTGCTTCTTCCCGTGCTCCTGCTGGCACTAAAGAACTTTAGGAGATGATAATTCTGCAAGTGTCTGACTAACCTTGCTGTCCGTTGTTGGAGACTCCTTCTCCTTCTCTGCGTGCTGGAGTTTTCTGTTCAGGTCTTGGAACATGTCTTGGTGACGTTTTCTTGTGTGCATGATTTTCTGAAGCAAACACAAGGGCCACAGGTCAGCAAACCCTATTCAGCTGTACAGAAACAACATGTCTTCCCCTCAAAGTTACATACATTATTAAAACCTGACTCTGTCTCCCTGCAGGTACAATCTGGCATGTTTAAACTACCTTCAAAGTTCACTGAGCACCCTGCGTAACACTGCCTTTATTTTCAGGATGAGAAGTGGGAGAAAGTGGAAAAGACTAATTTTTGACCTTATGGTTACCCTAAACCTGCAACTGCCAGCTGTTTATACTGCAGAATTTGTGCTTGACTGGCAATGTTCTACCAGCTTGATGTAGGAAGCTTTGCTGACTTTCTTCAACCAATACCTCACCCCATGCCCACTCTTTTCTCAGCATGCCTCCTTTGCAAAATGTGTTCAGACTCTACCCAAACAGGTAGGATTTGGGTACAAGAAGTTCCGTCACAAGCTATTCCACAATTTTCTTTTCTTCATATTTTGTCCCTTCTGCTTTTCACTTTTACCTTCTACTGCCCAGAAGGAGAGGCAGGACCAATTACGACAAGGACTTCCCTTTGCCTGTAAAAGCATGCTTTCTTGTGCCCTGCCATGGGCTATATAATTGGAGAAGGGGGCTCAAGTAGTTTGGGACCAACTTGAAGTGTCAGCTTAGAGGTACCTGTCATGCCTCAATTTCAGACCAAGCTCAAAACCTGGAGCTCTGAAGTGATTCTAGCATTACAGAATCACAGAATCACAGAGCAGTAGGGGTTGGAAGGGACCTTTGGAGATCATCTAGTCCACCCCACACTGCCTAAGCAAGTTCACCTAGAGCAGGCTGGACAGGAACGCATCCAGGTGGGTTTTTAATATCTCCACAGAAGGAGATAGCATTAAGGCAACTCCTCATGGGCCCTTAATGTGACTCTGGTTTGGAATAAGCTTTGATGGGTAAGGATAGCTCTGCCAGGAAGGACGCCTGATTGGACTCAGCATATCTGCACTAGATTTCAGTAGCCCCATGGACTCTCTGTGGAGGACTGGCTCTTTCAAAGCTTTCCACTCTGTGCCTCAGGTGTGAGAACAGACATTTCCCCATGAACAGTATAGAGTTTTTCTACCCCAGTTGATTCTGTGAAGTTTGTTAATAGGTGCGAAAGACCACGGCTGGCGATGGGTCGTGACAGTGGGGACATTTTAGCTTCTCTTCTGTTAAGCAACAGATCTTATGCACAAAAGGCAAGGCATTTTAGGCCACCAACCAAATGCATGTGTGCTTCCCAACAGGAGCGTGATGTAGTCATGTACTGCTCCATCAGCTCTCTGTCAGCATTTTGCTCACAGAGGAGAAGTTACAGGCCTTGGGCAAGCCCATGTAGGATCTTGATTTACAAATGTTTACACAGAAGCTACTGCTCCATAAGTTAAGCATGTACCAATCTAAGTCACCGATTTGTTTAGCTGCACAGGGTAAGCCTTACTAGGCATCCAGCACAACTCTTTTAACCCACTGTTTTTAAACCCTTGAAGAAGCTCTTCGGTAAGGGCAGGTCTCCTGCAAAGGTGCCAGAAAGAAACAAAAGCAGCATTTCTTTTTCTCATCTTACCCCTAGAAAAACACATTCAGAAAGGGATGTACTCACCTCAAAATCTAGCTCTGCGTACCGGGATTTCCGCCTCTGGGTAATCAAAAGAAAAAAGGATGGGTGATGATTAATAAGGGGTTGATGCTGGTGAGTGGGTACAAACTCAGCCACACAATAGATAAAACAAGGAGAGTCCTTCTCCTTTTGCTTCCTCACGTGTTTCTCTGGCTCTTCATGACAGAAAGTGCCAGCCGTTTAGAGTGATCTCTGCCAAAAAACACTGAGCCTTGAGGAGGGCTGAGTATGGGCAGAGCATGGGAGTTTGGCCAATTGAAGTTTTGTCCTAGTTGTGATCTTGCAGGTCGTTCACAGAATGGGAAGCAGAGAGGGAGCAGTGGATCAGCCAAAGGATCTACTGGAGCTTTTGAGCACCAATCTGTTGAGACTGAAGATTGGACAGCAACAGCCAAGACCTGCTCTCTGACAACAGGCAAGAAAAGGGCCAGGTGCCCTAGGATAGACCTCAGCATAAGATCTAAGGTCTAGGGAGAACTGCTAATATATGTGATGAGTTACCAGAGGTCAGAAGGAGAGAGCTGCACTTATGCAAAACCTCTGACACCTCTCTGATGCTAAAAGCATTGTAGGGCATGCCCTGGGGACATTTTACACATGCGATCACTAGGGTTTTCTCATCTGTATCGCAGCTGAAGTCACCAAAATGGGAAACAGAGGCAGAGGATAGAAGGAGAAAAGGTAATGCAAGCCATCTGCCTTGCATCAAAATGAAGTCTTTGACAAACTAACATTTTCATTGGACTTTGCATTGCCTGTAGGGCTAAAAGCAGTTCATCTGGCAATGGAATATGTCTGTGGAAGTCATGAGAGATTTTAAACATTACATTACAAAATGGTATTACATGCCAGCGATCCTTCATGATAATATAACACTGACATTGTGTGGTGGGCTGCATTTGGCCTAATGTGCTTCTCTTGAATCACCTGGTGTGGCCAGTGTTGAGGGCAGGGCACCATTCTGGGCTGAGAACAACAGTAATTCACATGCTCACCTCTAAGGAGCTCATGGAGAGGGTGGAGACGGTCTCACTCTTGGACACCACACCTGAGTTCCCTGAGTCACCTGTGTCACACAGGCTGTTGGGAATCTGTGACTCATTGGAGATATTTTGTGGAGCCAGCTGCTGCTGCTGTTGTATCATGGTGGAACCTTGCACCTCACTGCATGTCATGGTTACAGGCTCCCGTGGAGGACTCTTGACAACAAAGCCCGGATCAGTAGCCATACTGAGGTGGATGAGCCGTGTCTGGGGCATCTGGTCAATATTGATGCTGTATTTGCTCTCATCTTTGGGTGGTTTGGCCCGTAAGGTAGACGTGTTGGTAGGCAGAATGACGTAGCTGGTGTCCAGCGTTTGCTCTTGCGCCCGGGAGAGTTCTGAGTCCAACTTCTTGAAAATGTCCCCATCACAGATGTAGATGGACTTAGGTGGCTGGTTCTTGTCCTTCTTCAGAGTGAGAGAATGATTGCTGAACTCATTCAGGTTGATGGCCCCCAGGTAGTGTGGTGAGCCCTGAAGATGCATCTTGGAGACATTGGCTGGAAGACTGTTAAAGTTTGATGACCCCTTCTGGTGATTGAGTTTCAATTTCTCTTCATCCGGCAGCGATGGACGCTTCAGTGTTCCTGTGATGGTTGATGTCCTGCAGGTGGTGATGTCTTTATTCAGCACTAGGGAGACAAATAAGTATCCTCAGCACCTCACCTAGGTTTTTGTTCACACATCAATACACCTACCACAGTCACACCATGTTAGCATGTTCCCTTCAACCTCTCAGAAAGAGGCTATGGTGGCAGAATAGTGTTTTACAATGTTGCTTGGGGTGTTGTTTTTTAGTTTTTTTTTAAATCCAGGATGGTGGAGGCAAAGCTAAAGCTAGGAAGGAAAAAACCTTCTCATTTTGAGAGAGTTCTGTGATGTAAATTTTCCAACACAGTTGTGGCCAGAACTCCCAACTAAGCCAACACATATTGTCATATTGATAATAATATCTTGAAAAGCAATTATATGTATATATATGTAGTACATGTAGTACATGTATATCTACGAAATACATATATTACTAGCCTACGGAGGAGTAGAATTCTTTAAAACAAAAGGTGTCTTTCATGTCAAAAATTATTTTAATTCAAAAAATAGCTGAAATGCAGCATTATCAATCATTTCAAATGTAAATTCTTCTTTTTTTAAAAAAAAAACAAAAAAGCTTGCCGAACTGGTCCAGGTTGCTCTTTACTCTTGAACAGTTTCAGTGTCAATAATTTGGTATTCTAAAATACACCACATTTTTAAATACATTTCTGACCACTCTCCAAAAAGCCTATGTTCTAGTAATCATGGCAAGTCTTTGTGAGAGCTAATTATTTAGTGTTTTTCAATTTCCCTTGAGGAAAGAAAGGAGTGCCATGAATATTCCTTAATAGGGGAGGAAAACCTTAAACTGAGGACAAGGTGAACATGCAATTAAGAGGTATATAAACAACACACAGACACTCATTCCCACACAACATTGTCCACAAGAAGACATCTGCTCCTTTTCTAGACATAAGAATCTACTGCTCAGTTGATTTCAGGCTGCAACAAACACCTTTGCCAGATAATGACACCAGCCTTGAGGTTTCCAGGGGATGGAAATCACAGACTCTGGGGCAGAAGCAAAGTGGCATGGGACTGAAGGTTACTTACCCAGTATTTCAGCACAGGAAAGGAGAAATAAATGCATGTTCCCCTTTCATCCATCTCAGAAGGCGGGGGGGGGGNNNTTTCTCAATGGACCAGAGACAAGGATCTTTGGGGTAACCTGATACTATTCAGCTGCTTCACCTGGGACAGAGGCAGGACATGACGTAGACATCCCATGGGACTGTGGGCACACTAATTTTTCTACCAACTTATCGTCAGAGTGATGGGTGCTGGAAGAGCAAAGCTCCCCTCAAAGGCTACAGAGCAGGCAAGGCAGGATGCCAACAATACCAAGTAGAATAAAATAACTTTTAAAAAGCTGTTAAAGCGAAACACACCAGGTGTAACTATGGCAGCCACGGTCATCTTGACATTGCTAGAGGACACGCTAGGATAAATCAGAGCATTATAGCATACTCATAGCATACACTGTGGGAAGAAGTTACTGAAGTCAAACCCTTCCCTTGGGAGTGTCAGTGAGGTTTATTGATTCAGGCTCTTCTCAATGTTCACATCAGCTGCAGAAAGTAGGTTTGGAGAGGTTTGCACTTGGCAATCTCCAAGCATGGAGCGGAGTGAGCTTTCGACACTGAGCCATGGACCCAGTCCTACCAGTGAATCTAAGTGAGGAGGTTATGAGTGGTATCAGGCGTATCTCCAGTGCATCACAACACGAGAGCTGGTGCCTCCAGGAGAAATGATGGCCAGAAGCCAATGGGCAGATTTCTATTTTTTTATTATTCAATAAGCAGAATGTATAGGATGATGCACCATATAGAAAGATCTCTGAAATGGGGACTATTATTAACTACTTAGGTTGGCGCAGACTAACAGCACTTTATCAGAGGCCGAACATCTCTTCAGGCAGACATCAACAAACAAATTGTATAGCTGTATGCTGGCAAAGGAAGAGAAGCCTAGACTGTTAGCAAGCTGCTGATCCAGGGTCTTCTGCCCTGAAGTCGTGTGAAAGCAATCAGCTCCTCCCTTTCCTCTCAGAAGCTTGATTTGGGAGGAAGAAACTCATCAGCAGATCCAGAAAGGCTCCTTTACTGCAGGAGTTCAGGGTCTGCCTTGGCTTCCAGCACAAGGCGGGCTGCTGGCTGCCTTGTGCCTGTCAACACCCAGCCTGGATGTACGTTTGCTGAGCATGTGTTCAAGTCAGACCTGGGCTCACATGCGCTTTTCGCACGTGATTTTTTGGAACTGAGGTCTTCGGTGTCAAAAAGGAAGGAGGAAGACAAATGGGAAGAGGGAGACAGCTAGAAATTAGATTAGAGAGTGTGAGACAGAGAAACAGAAAGAAAAAAATGGACAGACCCTGAAAAGAGATAAATGGACAGAAAGAGACCATGAAATAAGATATCACAGGGATAAGTGAGATAAATATACTGTGACTGTGATAAGCATAGGGAGAGGGAGTAAGGCAGAGAGAAGGACAGGAAAAGATAAATAAGATATAGACAGATATTAGATAGATAAATGGTAGTGACAGTGATAGACAATACACAGAAACACAGTGACAGAGATAAATGTTGACAGAGGTATAAATACATAAATAATAGGTACAGCAAGACAGACAGCTGAGGACAGAGATAAATAAGTGATTGCAAGATAGAGAGAAAAAGATGAATTAGAGATAAATACATTAGAAGCAGATAAATAATAGATTAGATAAAAGACAAATGAAAGAGACAGGTAGATGTGTATATAAAGAGAGCGAGAGAAAGAGAGAGAAAGAAAAAGAACAAAAGAAAGAAAAAGGGAAAGAAAGAAAAAAGGAAAAGATGGAAGGAAGGAAGGA